>VDFB02252616.1:41961325-42070210 GCA_007258455.2 Sequoia sempervirens | reverse complement strand
TACATATTTTTGAAATAATATAGATAACTTATTCAAATTTTTATGTCAAGTTGCCTAACTCTAATTTTTCTGAATTTTCATTGCCACTTAAGGGCCTGTTTTTTCCATGATAATCCTGCACATACCCTATATGGATATGATATGCATAAAATTTTTATTGATTTTGGTCTTTTTGTAGATGATGATTGAGTGATCTTAATATTTATTGGATTTGATTAACCAATCCAACAATAGACATATAGTAAGATTTATTATAATATTAATCTCCAAAATACAACCACTTAACCCATGTTGATTGTTGATTTGAAACATAGTTCCTCAAGTACCTCTCAACCCATTTATTCACTATTTATGTTTGTCCATTTATTTGGGGGAGATAGCCACTACTAGGAGTGAGCACTATACCTATCAAGTGAAAAAATTGTGCCAAAAGGAACTAAGGAATATACTATCCCTACCAATAACAATATTTTTATGTAATCCATGCAATCTTAACACTTTTTTAAAGAATAAATCTTCTTCTTGAGAATATTTAAAATCTAATAGGACGAAAAAGAAAATTGCATACTTATTTATCCTATCCATAACATAAATTTAATATATATCATATACCTCAAGGAGGAAAATAATGAATTACATGGATATAATTTCCCACTTCTGATTTGGAATTGGTAGTGGTTGAAGCAACCCTAGTGGAAAAACTTGTTCTTCTTTCTTTTGTTGACATGCAGTGTATTTCCTTATATTCTTGAGAACATTCTCCTTGAGACCCTTCCATAAGAATATTTTCCTAATTTTTCTATATTTCTTGTAGTGCCTTGAGCTTCCTACTAAAGGAGTTTCATGAGTCTCTCTCAAGGTCTTTTCCTTCATCTTAGATTCAAGAACCAAGAATACTTTTTTGTAATATACAATGAGTCCATTTGCCACTATGTATCTATCATCTTTTACCACTTCTTCTAGAAGGTTAGTAGGAAGTGTGTTTTTAGCATATCTACCCAAAATAGAAACCTTCCAATAAGCAAAAATAGTGGAAAAGGAACATATAAAAGGTAATATAGAATGAGAATCAACAACTACATGTTTATTTCCTTTCATATACACTATGTAAAATTCATAAGCTTGTATCTTACTTACCCAATTCTATTGGTTATCATTCAAATCACATTGGTTCAAAAAATTTCAAATTCCTATAGTCAATTTTCACAAAAAATCTTCCATGTAAACTAGATATTATTTGAATTTCTCTAAAGCATGAATTATGGGAAACATTTCCTTACCATAGATGGAGTATCTCTTTTCTAAATCATTTAATTTTATACTTTCAAAACCTACAAATTCTCCCTTTTCATTAGCATAGTCCCTATTCCCTATCCTAAAGCATCATATTCTAACAAAAATGAAAGATAGAAATGAGGAATAGCAAGTACAAGGCATGAGCTCATTACCTCTTTTATTTTATCAAAAATTTCTTATGTAGATCCTATCTAAACAAATATCCCTTCTTTATCAAATCTATTAGTGGTGTTTCTAACTAAGAAATCTCCTTGAGAAAACTCTCATAATAACTATAAATACCAAAAAAAACTCTAAATTGAGTCAATGTTGTAATAGATGACCTATCTAGAATAGCTTGGATATTTTCTTGATCCATTTTTTTCCCTCAAGCACTAATAACATGGCCCAAATACAAGCTCTTTGTTTATCCAAACCCACATTTAGATTATCTTACAAAGAATGCCTATTGTTCTAGTATTCCCAAAACTATATCCATTTGGATTATTTTCCAAATAATTCCTATTGTTCTTCATGGTTCTCTAATCCAATGATCTATAATTAATACAAATTCTCATTGAGTACTCTCCTTTGTTTCACAAGAACCACTAAAGATGCAAATAGATTAGAACTAGGTCTTATATAACCCATCTCTAAAAAATATTTTATATAATTTTCAATCTCCTTATACCCTCTTGGGTGGTAGTATAGAGTGGTTATGATAGGTTTTGCACCAAGTGAAAACTCTGTGATATTTTGGAAACCCCTATCTAATGGTAATCCTAGAGGAAAATCATTTAACACCACAATACATGATTATCCAAAAAAAATGAATAACAACATGATGAGAGCATTTCTTACTTGTAAAATATTTTTTTGGTATTATCAAACAACTTTCCACCTTGAACTAGCCCCCACAAAAATTACAGTGCATTTTTTCTATAAAAACTTGTGGTACAAGTCAATGGATATCCCTCTAATAACTACATCATTTTCATTTGACTTAAACTTGAATTCTATAGATGGATATTTTTGTGAAAATTATCCTAAATAATGCAACCATTTCTCACCCAAAACCATATTAGTTTCACCCAAACTAATATCATAGAAATCATCACATACCTTATGATCTCTAAGGGCTATATTGAGTTTCCATTTAAGTATCTTGGTACAAGGAATGGTGAATCTGTGAACAACAATGACATCAAGAAACTTTCAATCCTCTCTTGACTACCAAGCCTTCATCAAAGAAATTATGGGTATCCCCACTATCAATGAGTATCATATTCTATTTTCTAGATAACACTCCATAAAATTTTAATGGATGATATTTGAGTGCTCTTGAAATAACTATAAGAGTGCCACCACTTGTGTCTTTATTTTCTATTTTTAAGTTTCTAAATCTTTAGAAATTACTTGAGGTTCATTCTCTTTATTTTTTGAATCTTCTTTTGATACTACCTCAAAGTAATGAATGTGTCCCTTAGAAAGAAATATACAACCTATTTCCTATAAATCCTACACGAAAAAAAATATTCTTCTTGAGTTCATTCCTAGAATCTTCATTCATCTTATTTGTTATAGTATTAGGTATGGTCTTCTAAATTTGTGTATGATATCCCATCTCCTAGAAGTTTTGTCTATGTTTCCCAAAAGTGGGTGGCTTAGAATGATAAGAAAAATTATTCTTTAGAATGGATGGCTCAAGTGTTAGATCTCTTTTGATAGCCTCTTACAAAATTGACATGGAGCAAAAGCCTTGACTCGACCTTTGAGTGGTTCTAAGAGACCCTCATAATTAGATATGTAATCATTTTTTTATTACAAGAAACCATCATAGAAACCCTCAAAAAATATTCTATGTATATACTTATTGAATTTAAATTATTTATATTTAAAATCTCATTGAAATATTCTTCGTCGTCATTGAATTCAAATATATCAAGTATTATTTAACTACACTCTTTGAGAGTATGCAATCGATCATGTCCTTGTGTGATTAGACTATGGTACTAACAATAATAGGAAGTACCTTCCAATATGAAAATTATAAAATTAGATTACTTATTTCTCTTTCATGAGATTGAGAGTAAGTTAATTCTACATTGTTTGTAACAAAGCCCATCCTAAAATATTATCACTAACCATCAAAGGTGAGTACTAAAATTTTGTTTAATTTATTCTTAAAATTATTCCCGTTATTATTATAGTTACTTCCTTGTCTAAATCATTTCTTGTTATTTCTACAAGTTTTTCAAATGATAGGGATACCTAAAACATTCAAATCGATTTGTATATTCTTTGTACCATTTAGCATGTATTCTACTAGTGATTCTTCAATGGAAGTAGTGGCTAAAATTGCAACATCTTCTTTTGGAATTTTTTTTTTTTATGGTTTTAATATGTAACAACCTATACAACTCATTAATAGGGTTTCCCTTGAATATTTTTTGTGTTTAATTGTTCCACCAACTGTCTTATTAATTCATTTGACTCCCTTTGGCTCATATTTAAATTCAATATAATTCTTTGAAAGAACTCTCCTTCTTCCTCTATCATTTTTTTCATTTACGCCATCATCCATAACTTCTTATGCCATGTCTAAACCCTCTATATTTGATCCGTCTATCTACAATTTCATTTTCTGATGTTTGAGATATCTAATTTTTATATCATTGGTAAACATCATTCATTAAGATCTTTTCTCCCATGTCACTGTAATAACCCCAATAGTATTTTTCAAATAAAATATCTCATATAAATTTGATCAACATTAGGCATAATTTTAATCCGAACTATATTGCAATAGGGGTAAGTGCGTGGAAATGGGGGACCAAAAAGGAGTCTTAAGTGGCCATTTTTTTATGAAATCAAGAAAGATTGATCTTGGATGAGAAATTGAAGATAGTTACCCTAAAAATTTGAAGATGCAATAAAAAAAAGATTTATAGTACTTTGAATTTTCTTTCTAAACTACTATTTTTTTTAAATGTAGATATTAGGGGGTTGAAAAGGTGGTAGTAAAAAAATAGCTCTTATTTTTGTCAAAAAAACATAGCATAGCATTTGGTGTGCTACCCCTAAAATGTTAACTTTTTTTAGTATTTAAAAAATCACTTCAATGAGAAATTAGCTAACATCATTTAGTTTATTCTTGATTTTTCTACTAATTTTTTATGAATATATGATTTTTTACTATTTTTCAAAGTGGACACATCTTGAAAAAAAAAAAATGAGCATGCTTCCCCCAAATTTTATAGAAAACTAATAAAAAATCAAATATTTTTTTTAATATGTATAGAATAGAATCTAGTTTCTAAAAATGTAATTTATTTGAAAATTTGATGAACGGCTAAAAAATGAAGCCAAAAATACCATATATAGGTTTTTGACAAAAAAATGGAGACACTAGCAAAAGAAATTAAAGATCAAAACCTTAACATATTCGAAACATAAAAAAAATTACATAGTTAGAAAGCTAGGAGAGTTCAATGTTACTATGTCATTTTTTACTTGAAATTGAAACACATGCAAATCTTATGGAGAGAACACTTAGGATTATTTCATTTTTTTATAATTTGAAAAAACACATCTTTGGACATTGAAATGTCAGTCCAACCCTATGGATTGGAAATTCCTAAGGAAGACAATAATGTGAGCATGTTATAATGTGATCACATTATTGTCTATCTTAGGTTCCCATAATTTTCTCATATTATTGTGAAGGAAAAATGATCTTCTCTCCCTCACCTTCTCTCCCTCTTTCTCCATATCCCCCTATTTAGTATATAGTGTTTAGGGATTAGGGTTCATGATGGAGGGTTGATGGTCTACCTAATTACATATCACCTCTCTATATCCCCTCTCCACAACTCTCTCTATATCTCATCCTCTCTCTAAATTAATCGTGATTTAGGGTTTAGGGCCTAGGAATTTTGGTTTAGTGTATAGTGTTTAAGATTTAGAACTTAGGGTTTACAATTGATGATGGAGGGTTTAGGGTGGAACCTGATTCTCTCTCACCTCTTTGTCCCCTCTCTACCTCTCCCTCCATCCATCCATCACTCTCTCTCCATCTCTCCCTCTCTTCCTCTCTATCTCATCTCTCTATCTCTATCTATCCCTTTCTCTCTCTCTAAATTATTCATAGTTTAGGGTTTATGATGGAGGGTTTTTTAATGATCCTAATATAATAGATTCCTAAGTATAAGAACTTGTTGCATGCTTAATCCTAACATAAATATCAGTTTTGATTATAAGGGGGAAATAGGTTTTGAAGGGACCTAAAACCCTTTACAACTAAAGATACAAAATGTTGCTCAAGAGATGGTGTGGTAAGACACTAGCAGCAGCCCAAACCCAAAACATCAGATGAAACAAAGGGTTTCTCAAAAGATAAATCAGTTAACTATTAGTAGCCCCCAACATCAACAAAATGAAAAAACAACAAGAAAGACACCGAGACCCAACAACAAACAAACAAACAGATAAATAAACAAGACACTATTTCATACTGCTTAAGGTGTTGGCCACCTCAAGCTTCTGGCTTCTATGCAACTCAATCATGTCCAGCAACTCTTTCTTCTCAGCTTCAAAGGACTTCTTCAAGTCTGTTGATCCTCTAATAGCAAGGCCTTTACCATCATATTTCACCCCTTTCTTCCCTTTACCTTTGGCTGAGTGATCCTTCTCCATTAACTCAGAGAAATACAGTTGGTCCTCCATGAGCTCACTAATTTTATGAAATAGGACTTCCAGAGAGTTCGTGTTATTCTTCACTGAAATGTGACAAGCATGAAGGAGCTTCTTTATGTCTGCATTAGTATCCAATATCTTGGCTTCTAAACTATCCAAATGCTCTTGACACAAGGATTTGAAATCATGATAAGAACCCTCAAGGTCCACCATTTTTTCAATCAGAATATCTGGCACTGAGCCTTTTGGAATATTCTTCAAATTCTCCTTCAAACCCCTTATTTTAATGTTTACCTTATTAAACTCTTGAAGAGTCCATTTTTCTACTTTTAAAGTGTTAGTGGCCCCTTCCCTTGCCATGTCAAGCAGATCAAACATAGAGGTGGATTCATCATTGAAATAGGAAAAGTCCTCAGAAAGGGGATTTACCTTAAGGGGTTCTGACTTCGCATGCTTCTGTTTAGCATCCTCCTCATCCTTCATCTTGTTCTCCCCTTCAAGACCCACATTGGGAGCGCTATGAATCAGGGAGTCATCTATCTCCACTCCCTTCTCCACAGAATCCTTCTCCTCACTGAGTACTGTGGAGTCCTTAGCTAACTCTTTCGAGACCTATTTCTTCAATTTGGCAATATATTTGGAAACCCTTCTCATCTTGTCCTTAGCCTCTGATGTCAACACATTCTCCTGTAGACCCTCCTCTTTACCACCAACCTCAGCATCTCCCTGGCCAACATCCAAATCTTCATTCTTGGGTATAGTATCCTCATTGTCAAATTGAGAAGCCGAGTCATTTAGAATAAGGCGCTTAGTTGCCTAGTTTCTTTTAAGGTTACTCTTCTTGCTTAATCAATCATTTTATAGGAGAAAAATGAGCTACCTTAGTCAATCTATCAACAGTTACCATAATGGCATCATGTCGATGGGATGACATAGGTAACCCAACTATGAAATCAACTGATATAATATCCCATTTCTATTCAGGAATGAGATGTGGCTGTAATAATCCAGCGGGATGTTGATGCTCAGCTTTGACTCTCTAGCACTCAAGACATCTCGATACATAATCAACAATATCACATTTCATACCAAGCCAAAAATATAATTGTCGAAGATCCGCATGCATCTTCTTAACACCCGGATGGGCTGAGTATGGAGCTCGATGTGCTTTAGTCATAATCAATGTACGAAGACCCTCTAAATGTGGTACATAGATACGATCTAAATGTCACAATAAACCATCTGGTTCAAGGGTGTACCCTATAAATCGACCCTCTAAAGGTCTACCAGATTCAATCTCCAACTTCACCTCCTGATACAATCTATCAGTAGGAAGTGTTGCTAAAATTTGACCCCTCAAATCTACTTCAAGAGTAATAGCAAAAATCTCATGTCGATGACGACTGAGAGCATCAGCCACTACGTTCTCTTTTCCTCGAACATATTTCACCTCAAAATCATATTCACATAAGAACTCCATCCACCGTCTTTGTCTAGCATTCAAATTAGGTTGCGTAAAAATATATTGTAGACTATGATGATCAGTATGAAGTTCAAAGCGGTGACCCAATAAGAAATGCATCCATCTAACTAATGAATGCACAACTGCGGCAAGTTCCAAATCATGTGTAGGATAATTTAATTCGTGATCCTTGAGTTTACGAGACTAATAAGCGACCACATGCCCATCTTGCATCAGTACTGCTCCCAAACCCTCTACGGATGCATCAGTGCAAACTACAAAATCCTTAGTAGGATCAGGAACAATTAATATAGGCACATTAGTCAACTTTTTCTTAAGTGTCTGAAAAGCTAACTGACACTACTCTGTCCAAACAAATTTCTTCCCTTTTCTCTAAAGAGAAGTAATAGGGTGACCAATCCTAGAAAACCCCTGAACAAACCATCTATAGTATCCAGCAAGACCCATGAAACTATAAACTTCCGCTACGTTAGTAGGCACGGGCCAATCAACTATAGCTTGAATTTTCAAAGGATCCACAGCAATACCCTTTCCAAAGATCACATGACCAAGGTATTTCACCTCAGTTTGAAAGAAGTCACACTTCTTCAGGTTTGCGTACAATTGATTTTCCCTTAAGCATTGCAATACCTATCTCAAGTGCTCTTCATGCTCCTTCATATTTCTCGAATAGATCAAAATATCATCGAGAAACACAAGGACAAATCATTCAAGGTATGTACGAAAGACACCATTCATCAAACTCATGAATACAGATGGTGCATTTGTTAACCCAAACAGTACTACTCTGAATTCGTAGTGACCATAACGAGTTTAGAATGCAGTTTTATGAAAATCCACTTCAGCAATGCGTAATTGATGGTAACCAGATTTCAGATCAATCTTAGAGAACACATTAGCTCCCTTGATCTGATCGAAAAGATCATCGATTCTAGGCAAAGGATATCGATTCTTTATCGTTACTTTGTTCAATTAACGATAGTCAATACACAATCTAAGTGATCTGTCCTTCTTTACGAAGATGACAGGTGCTCCCCAAGGAGAAACACTTGGATGAATAAAACCCTTATCTAAAAGTTCCTCCAACTGGATACAAAGCTCCTCTAATTCCTGAGTATTCATTCTATATGGAGCTCGAGATATAGGCTCAGCTCTAGGAACTAGGTCAACTCTAAAATCAATATCTCGTTTCGGTGGCATACCAGGTATATCATCAGGAAACACATCAGTGAATTCTCTGAGGATAGGATGATCATCAAGAGATATCTCTCAACTCTCTTCTTCTTCCAAATCAGTAATTGTTGTTGCAAATAGTTGACATCCCTGACAAAGACATCTCTTCAATTGCATTGCAGAAATCATCCGCAAAGAGATAGGTCTTTGAACACCTATGATTTCCACTTTTGCACCTAAATCATTAATGTAGCTAACTAAATGTATTTAATCTACAGTCAATCATAGCAAGATGAGATTCTAACCAATCCATACCTAAAACTATGTCATACAATCCTAAAGGTGTAACATGAAGATCCACTGAGGTAGATAACCAACCAATTTTAAGTTCACAATTATGTACAAGGTTCTCTACCACTACTTTCACCCCAGAGGCGAATTCTACCTGCCACTTACCACCTTGCTTTATCACCACAAGACCACATTGCTCAACAATAGTAGGTGAAATAAAGGAATTAGTAGCTCCCGAATCAAAAAGAATAGTAACACTAACACCCTGTAACTTACCTGAAGTCTCGACCACTGTGTTCTGATGATTGGCTTGGTGGTTATTAACCGCAACATAAACTGTATGAGATCGACCTGCATCACCAACTGTAGGCTCAGAAGCTGTAGGTCGTGGCCCAAATCCTGAAGAACCTCTCATAGGACACTGCCTAGCAATGTGTCCCTGCTAACCACACGAATAACAACCAGTGCCTCTACCAAATCATCTGCCACTCGAAGGTTCATTGGATTGCTGAAAGCTACCTCTACTGACTGTAGACTGCACACTTTGAGCTAGCTAATCCTTTCAATTGCGCTTGTTGCGCCACCAATTGCAGTTCTTTCCTGACTGTGGACTATTACCTTGCTGAGGCTATGAATTATTATTCTTTTGAGGAGTACGTTGTTGCTACTGCTATCCACCCTTGGTAGGTATCTGTTGGTTCCTAGAGGAACCTCCTGTCTGTATCTGACCACCCCATGGACCAGTACCTACTATAGGAGCACTTCCTATCTGGACACCTATATGTCCACCCAATGCTAAAACTAGATTGTCTTCCACAATGTGTGCTTTCTCAACTGTAACTTCCATAGTCTTCGGTTCGAAGACTCTAACTCCTCCACTAATGCGAGCATTCAAACCCCTTATAAAATGTTGTACTAGCATCGCCTCATCATCTCCAACTCCTGCATATTATTTGAGTTCATAAAATTTTCATTCATACTGCTCAACAGATAAAGCCATCTAATGCAAATTGTGAAACTCATCAGCTCGTCGTTGTCTCCAATGCTTAGATAAGAACCATGTTCTAAACCTCTCCAATAACATCTCCCAAGAAACTGACCCAATCTCTAAATGGAGCTTCTGCTCCTCCAAATGCCACCAAGTAGAGGCAAAGCCTCTCATATGCATAATGGTGCATCTAGCTCAGGTATTACTACCTTAGGGGTGCATAGCAAAACATCTACCCAAATCTAATAACCAGGTCTCTGCCTCTAAACCACCACCTATGCCATCAAAAGTAGGGGGACATGCCCTCAACAAATCCCTCATATGTCCTGCGACAATGGCATCCTGCTCTGCAGTACTAACAATCCTCCTAGGAGATCTATCATGCTCCCTAACCACCTCCTGATCAACTTCTTGCCTCGAACCAAGTCTGGCAAGTACCTCTTCTAATAGGGGATGCAACAGAGCTCCCTCAACCTCTGTATCAAAATATGTTCCTCACTTGTCTGTTCCAACCAAGGAATCAACTGTTCGACATGTTCACTCTCGTGGGAGCTCTGAGGGGGAGTAACCTGAGGGATTGGCCCACAACCTCCACCTCGATCTCTACCACGACCTCTAATACGATGCCTAGGCATGATCCTACACATAAAACAAAAATGAGTCTCAGATACAAAACAAACAAGGCTAACAGAAAATGATACTACATACTAGGTCAACCTAATGGGCTCACAATTACCCAGAGTGTCCAGTGTTAGAACCATGGCTCTGATACCAATCTATAATGCCTCGTCTTGTAACCTAAAGAATGATACATTGTCTACGAAAGTGTAATAATTTTTTTTAAAATTATAAGCATTTACCTAACTAATTGCAAACATTCCCTAGGTAACGTGACGACACACTACTTGAAAATCCCATAGATGACAATAGTATTAAACATTGCAAGTATTTAATTTACATAAATTTAAAAGCTTACATTAAATAACATTTAAATTACATCATTGAAAACATAATATACATAAAAGATTCTTTCATACATTTCATTTGAAATAACATTACAATACTCATTTTCTGAATGAGGTAGGTCAATAGAAATGTACAATTACATATTACAAATGTTCACCTTGTTAACAATTGAGGAGTGATACAAATATACAATTTCCAATGATACAAATAAGGAAGTACATATATCCACATACGAGCTCTCCATCCATGAAGTACTCGTTGCCACGAACAAGAACTGGGGACCCAATGGAGTAAGGTGCACGTTCCACCCAACCATGTGGTACCCATAGGTCCACCCCCCATGCCGGGAGATAGTAATAAGGTTCCCTAGACATAACCTACAAACCCTAAACACAAATAAAACCATAGAAAATCTATACAAGTACATACTTAACTTATTGGTTACATTGCTTCCAGAATTAGGATAATCAAACATGCTAAGTTCACAAGGACACTGTTATTTTAGGTGGAGTGTCATCACAATGTTGCATAGGTTACCCTAGTGTTTCTTCCTAGGTTTTGGCCCCCAACTTGGGTTACCCTAGTAACCTCTTGCGAAACCTGGCCCCTCATGCAATCTTTTGTGATATCGAATATCTTTTAAAATAACAAGATATCGACTTTGCCATTCCAAGCCTTCTCGACTTATTCTCAAGACTAGACTAGCCCTTGAGTCCATAAGTGAGGCTTATTAATCTAGTTAAAGATTTTAATACTAACTAATGTGTTGTTTTAGTTCTCACTAATTTACTAACTCTACATGAGCTACCCAGGCACCACTTTGTGTGTCGATCGTCACAAAGAGCCACTCCCCTAAAAATAACACAAGGAATATAAGTTCACTAACTAAGGTAGACAAAGTGCACATAAAACATCTAGTACCAAACAACTCACAACAGACATCACAACCTGTTCATAGAATCCAGGTGTCTATAAACCATACAAAACCATGTGCACTACCCTAGTTTGTTCAAAGATATGAAACCATTGTAAAATTTAACTCCCTTTAAAAGATTACATCTAGAAGACTTGAAATCACATGAAATCCCCAATTTTCCCAATCAAAAGTTAAAACAATTTAAAACTAATCAGGCATAATAAACATCTAATTTTAGGATTTACTAAATCCAATCAAATCAATAACTTTAAACATAAAATTATTCAACTTGAATATAACTCATCTTCCATTCAATATGAAAATCTAAACTATAATTTTCCCAATTCCATAATCATGTATAATAATGAAATTTTGTTTTCTCCACTTAATACATTTCATTATTGACTATCTTTTAATAATTTTTCCATATACCATTTAGCATTATAACATTCATTTAAATAAATGCACATCAAAACATTATAATTAGATATTTATTTATATATAAATAGATATTCTTAATTATCCAATTTAAACTTATAATCCTTTATAATAAAAACACAAATTATAAACTTATATATTATAACATATATATACATTACATATATAATATATATATATAATAATATATATTATATATGAAATATATATTATATTATAATTATAAATTAAAAGTAAATTAAAACAATTTAAAACTTATAATAAGAAAAAGGGGCAGGGCCTGGCTGTCTACACAGCTGAACCCTCCATGGGAGGGCCCGGCTATGCAGGCAGCGCCGATGCTACCTATGAAGGCAGCACTGGGCACTGCCCTCACAGCCAACTCCCCTATGGGGGTCAGCCGTGGGGGTAGCCCCCTTGCGGCTCCCAACACAACATTTTTTTAAATAAAATTTATGAAATTTCAATTCCATATGTCTTTTAATATTTCTGAAATTAAAATTTCGTGCAATTTTCTTTGAAAATTCACGTACAGATTTCGCAGCTTCTGGTAATAAAATTTCATGATAGTTTCCATATAAAACATATATATATACACAATTTAATCAAAAAGTAAAATATTGTAATCAGGTAAATACTTTCCACAAGATTTTCCTATAGGTAATCAAGAAACTTATCGATTTACACAAATTAACAGAGAATTTCATTTTCTAAAAAAAAATAGAGGGTTTCATTTTCAACCCAGATTCTCAAAAAAAAATTTGACAGAGATTTTCTTTTCCTCAATTAACTAGTAAAGTTCATTTACAATTCTATAGAGATTTCTTCTATTTTGTTTTGAATCTTTTCTATTGTTTAATAATAATGATAATAATAATAACCCTTAAGGTTGCTCTCTAATTTCACTATAAAAATCTTGTTTTGTAAAAACACAAAAAGAGGTAACGAATTTCTACAGAATTATTTTCTAAATAATTTCCTCGAGAAGAATAGAGGCTTCAGTGAAAATTTTATTTCCTCAGGCAATCTTTTAAATGCACAATTAACAAAGCTTCTACAATAAATTTTGTTTCCTCAGGCAATCTTTTCAAAGAAAACAAATTAAATAAATAGAGAAAAACCTGTTGCTTAAAGAATTTGTCTATTGAAGAGAAGCTCTACCTGTTGCATGCAACTTCCAAAGCTCTTTACAAACCACCACTTTCCAGAAGAATGCAAAAATTGAACAAATAACTATATGAGGATCTCTTCCAGAAATTCTAAACAAAACCCAAAGGAAATCACAAAATAACACAGTTTTTTCAGCAGAACTCTGTTCTTTTTCAATTTTTCGTATATTGATTTCTTGTTTTCCCCAAATCTCATAATATCTTCTCTGAGAGAAATCCCAACAAGAATTTTTCCATAAATTTAACTAAAACACATGGCAATTTTCAAGAAAATATCCACTAACCACTTACGGATATTTCTTCCCACTATTAACAAGAATTTATTTTATTTTTAAAAGAATTAAAGAATTCAAAATTCAAAATTCAATTTCCTTTTTATTTTAATTCTTATTTAAAATTTCATTTCTCACAAAACATTTAAATTTATATTTACTCTATTCCCAGAATAAGAGATAACTTTAATCAATTAATTAATTCTTTTAATAAAATAATTTTAATCACAAAGATTAAATTATTTAACCAAATGAACTAATTTAATTAATTAAATATAAAATAAAGTTTTTATTTACAACATTTAAAATTAATTTAAATAAACATTAAATTAAAAGAACATTAATCTGTCATTAAATTAACAAAATTTGCCTTTCATAATAAATAATCCAAACTGACATAGACAAAACATCCAAAAACACCAAACCTAAACTGACGACATACTGTGACTGGGTTTGAGACTAGACTAAGAAAAACCTTGTTACTACCTCCCAATCAACATTTTCGTTGAGTCTTGACACATGCGCTCAGACTTGAGAAACCAGGTGGAGTCGGTGTCATGTACCTGCAATCCTGCAATCAAACAAATAACATATATATATATATATATATATATATATATATATATATATATATATATATATATATATATATATAATCCATATTTCAAACACACCGTGCGGAGAAAATCACAGAAATCACAGGGCACTCGCGAGTGAGTGATGCAACTCCGTTCTCCACACCAATACACATCACATCAAACTGACAAAATAAATAACAATTAATCTACCATGAGCATATAGATAGCAATAACATCTGAAGTAAACATCTATGCTAACATAAAACATGTTAGAAATAATTAACACCATACAATGTATCATCATATCACAAAATAAATCCACTATCGCTCTAAAGTCAATGAGCAATACACCAAAACAAAGTACCAAGATCCATCAAAGTGAAAACATGCTAACATAAAACATAAGAAAAATGGAGGGGTACTACATGTGTGAGTCAGGAACTGGTACTAAAGATTAAATAATGTCACCTCATAGAATTAGCCAAAGCCATAATTTCTAATTAAGATCGTAGCTTTCTTGGGAAGGAGAGATCCCTCCTCCCACGCACGATACTCATTTAACCTAATAGCCTCATCGAAAAAAAAAATCCAATGAGTTACCTTCTTAGAAAATGTGAGAAACGCGGGTCTCTTCACAAGAAATTAACATGATTATAGTATCTTTTATTAATTGATCAACATTCTAGTTGAGCTTATAGGTGCCACGTAGATAATTAATGATATTTAAAGAATCACCTTCTACCCATATTTTTGAGTATCCCCTATCCACAACATATTTTATGCTTATGAACGCAACCTCTACCTCAGCATAATGATTTGTCTGATTAACATAAATATTAGTTAATACACTAATACCTCTTAATTAGGATGAAAGGGTATGTCCCTACATAGTTTAGCATATAAATAAAGAAGAGAACTCTCTCACATATCATCATACCATAAAATTATTGATTCATATGTTATCTGATTATTGGAGGTCGCCCCCTCAAAGTGGTCTATTATATTTCTAATTTTTATAAATATTTCCAATAAATATCATAACAAGTGGTATTAGAGCTATGATTTGGGCCAAAAAAATTGTTCCCACCATAACTTCCAAACTACTACAAATTTGGATCTTTTTTTTTTTGGTTTTGAGGTATTCATTAGATAAGCTCTCAAAAAAAAAGTCAAACTTTGAAGGTAAGTTTTCTAAAACGTATTAATATTTTAATTTTTTTCATTAATTTGCTATATAGGCCACAAGTTTCAGTTTTTTTTTAATTTACATTTTTGAAAAGCTTATGAAAAATTAGGTAGGGTTAGTTTTTTGTAATTTACTATTAGAAATAAAATAATTTAATTAATTTAGTGGTCAAAATTTAGTCAAAACCTTCATTAATTTACTCTATAGGCTGCATTTTTTGGAATTTAAAAAAATATATACATTTTTGGAAATCTTATCAAAATCTAGGTAGGGTTAGTTCTTTGAAATTTATTTTTAGACATAAAATATATTCTTGTTTCCCAAGGTTTTTCACTATATTTCATACTTTTTTTTCCATACGATGCCAGCGTGTTGCGTTGTCGTCCCTATTCTGCACTATTGTCCTCTAGTAGAGTTGTCCAAGGTATTGTCTGAAATCTAGAAACATGCTCTCTTAACCCCCTGAAACTCTTGAGTTAGTAGACAAATAGCAGTACTAAGATTGCTCTTCTTTCTCTACCTTAAATGTCTTACAACTTTCCTAAACCTTCCATGTAGCTTGAGGTAGATTAGGGCAGCTAATCGTTCTAGACCCTCTTGTGACCCAAGGTCCTGATCGGTCCCCCTCCTCTACAGGTTCATCATTGTGACTTTGGCACACAATTGGCAACTCTTCCACTTATGCCACCTTTCTTGGAGCAATGTTAATGTCTAATAACTGTAGTTGATGTCTTTTTTTTGTGCATGACGAAAACATCACCATAATGACCTTATTATTTCTTTTTCATCAATATTCTTGGCATGATGCTTTGTATACATGTCAATGTGTAGGGTAACATGTGAGTGTCATATTTTGTTGCTCAAAGTCATTCTTACATGTTCTTTCCAAAAAAAAATGGCTAATGTACTAGCTATGAGGCTTGGGGCATTAAAAACTTACTTAGGATAATATGATCATTTGTTTTTTCCATTAAGTGGAACAATTACCTTATCAATGCTTGATTGATGATAATTAAGTGTCACCTCTATCTAATAAAGGTCAAATTTATCTCAATTGATTAGATTAATTAACCCTCTATATGAATTAATCTATAACCTCTTAGACATGTATCATCCTAATTCATACATCCAAAAGATCTATATATTTATACTTCATCTATCTACATAATATTACATTTTCTTACATTTACTTCTTCATTATTAAAATAACTATAACCTTACAATATATATTTTCAATTATATTTTTATTCTTATTATTATAATTAATTTTTTCATCAAAAACTTTAAGTTCATTTACTTTCTTAACAAATTTTAGTCATAAACTAATAAAGCATCCAAATAATTATAACATTGAACAACGGATTTCTAATCATATCCTTTTCCTTATTACGACATACCTTCATCGCATACTTAGACTGTTCTAATTATGACACTCCAAGGTAGTACAATCTTCCTATGCCCATCATACCATCTAGTTTACAAAATATTAGACTAACAATTTTATAAAACATTGGTAGTATAAGGATTAAATTCTAACAATTTAGTACCAAACTCATTCTAATTTTGTGGATTCAGCTCCTTACTCCATATTTCAATGATAACGATCATACAAATCATCAGTCTCAGCTGGCAGAGATTACTAAGAATCATGATGGATCTCTACTCTCAATGGTTAATATCATTACGGAAGAACATGTGTTACTCACTCTTGGAGAAAAGTGATTCTCTTGTAAATTGTACTTTGTCCTTAAATTTTTTTTCAACTGTCTTAGCTGATATGTGCTCTAGTGTTTCTTATATTATGATCTCTTCCAATTATTTTGATTAAGATGTGCCTCCTCCAAACATTTCTGTACTCTTATAAATTAATTTTCTTTTATTAATATAATACATTTTAAAAAAAAATTATACAAGATCTCACACTACAATAGACAATAACGAAATTAGCTTTTTATCATGGTGTCAATCCAGTGAGCATTGATACAAAGATTGTATTTATGCAACACCCATGCAAAAATATTTTCACGTAATTGCAGGCATCCACGAAAGCAAAAGTATGAAGATGGGTTCCTTGTCTCCTCATTGGATTGAGGGATCCCGGAGGCTTTATTCCCCAGGACAACGTAGCTTTATAGAGTTCCTGTTATATTTGAATGCTTGAACTGGATTTAGTCTGAAATGATGTCAATGTTAATAGGTTATTTAGATTAGACACCTTTATATATGTACGTATCTTTTTAGTGAAGATTGTTGGTGCAGTGCACTGCAGACTTAAGGATGGAACGACTTTCATAGAGTATTAAGTTGATTTGACTTCTACACCTCTTTTTCTCCATTCAACTACTCTATACATAGATAAATACAATCATTTTCTTATCGATTTTATTTTGGCTGAACTTAAATTTATAACTTATCACATGGCTGAAGTCAAATTTATAACTTATCACATGGTTAAACTTAAATAGCATATATATATCTACACGAGTTTAGTCATGTGATAAGTTATAAATGTTGTTAGGTCTCAATCATGGATGGCATCAACTACTTTATTTTTCAAAGGTTGAATTGATATTGAATAATATGTGGAGAGCAGTCACTGTTTTGGATCATGAGAAGCCACACATTATGTGTATATACACATATATATACACCTGATGTTGTAGACTGTCAATTCTCAATCATAGATGGCACCAGCTACTCTGCTTTCTAAAGGTCTGAATTGATATTGAATAATATGTAGAGAGCAGTCACTATCTTGGACCGTGCAGAGCAGTCACTATCGTGGATGGTGGAGAGCAGTCACTGTACTCTTGAATTGTGGAGAGAAATCACTGCCTTGGATGGTGGAGAGCAGTCACTGTCTTGAATTGTGAGAAGCCCTACATTCTAAGTTTTGACTTGTTTAGATAATTCATCTGAAATTACACTAGTTTCTCTAGTATGCCCACTTATTAGTGTGATTTTAGATTAATCGCCTAAACAAGTCAAAACTTAGAATGTGCTGTTTAGAAACATGAACCAACAGACTTTAACAACTATTCAATTGTTGAAAAAATCCCAATTCAAAATTATATGCATTGAAGAAAAGACCACAGAACAAGAATTTTTGGTTTGATTGCCCAATGGATAGAAAGTAGATAAAATGGGAGAGTTGTTGAAGACTATCCTCTCCTTACATCTCTTTCATTTAACTGAAAAATTAAATTGTTTCTAATCTGTATTGAAAAGAGGTTAATAGATAATACAGTGAAGCAAACAGTGTGGTCGGTTACCTAAAGACCGTGCTGCTCAAGGTAATAAAGATATTTTTAATCATTTTTTGTTCCACATGTTCTCTCACGTGAGAATAAAATGATTAGGATTTGAGAAATAAAAAGCTAAAAGTCAATAGTAAGAGAATAATTCGTTGCGTGAAACATTGTGAACCAAACAAATTTGAAACGTGGATTGTTATGATTCAAATGTTGGTTAGTTATTGTTTGTATTTTTATCATGGTATTAGGTATTATTGTTCAAATAATTTGGTAGGTGTAAGTGTGAATTAAATAAATTTGTAAATAAAGGTATCATAATGAAAAGTAGATTATAATGTCAAATGATTATTGGTTGTATTTTCATTATTCTAAATGATATTAGGTCAATTATTCAAATAGTACATTTGATATTTATGAGAATAATTTTGTAGGTGAAACATTGTAAACCAAAGAAATTTGTAAATAAAATAATTTGTCATTATGAAAAGTAGATTATAGTGTTGGATGGCTATTGATTGTGCTTTCATTATACTATATTGGTATTAGGTCAATTGTTCAAGTAGCATATTTGAGACTTACTAGAATAACATGGTAGGTGAAACATTGTGAACCAAAGAAATTTGTCGTAATTCAAAATGAATTATAGTAGGTGAAACATTATGAACCAAAGAAATTTGTAAACAAAGTAATTTGTCGTAATTCAAAATGAATTATAGTCTTGGATGACTAATGTTTGTGTTCATTATACTATATGTTAGTTGTGTAATTGTTCAAGTAGTGTATTTTAGAATTACAAGAATAAATTGGAAGCTCAAACATTGTGAACCAAAGAAATTGTAAAGAAAGAATCTTGCCATAATGAAAACATTGTCAATTAAAGAAATTTATAAATAAAGAACAAAAGTAGATTATAATGTCTATATTGTTGGATGGTTGTTCCTTGTGTTTTTATTATGCTATATATGGTATTTGGTCAATTGTTCAAGTAGCATATTTGAAACTATACTTGTTAGCAAATAAAAGGATTTGTGTACCAACTTTGAGTTTAAGGTATATAGAATTGAGATTGATATAGGAGTTGTTTTTCTAGCATCACAACTAAATTTGAATTAAGACCTTCTCAAGAGCATATTTAGAGTATAATTGCTCTCTAAAAATGTATCCCATCCTACTCTTCCTCAAATGAACAGTAAATTAGAAATCATGTGTATTTTGAAAAGTTAATCTTATTGGTGTTTCTTGAAATGATAGAAGTCAAGAAGTGCGATCTATGAGTAGGAAAAAGTGACCACATCACTAGATTAGGCTATATTTCACCAACAGTACATGCAAATGCTAGATTTTACCCATATTAAGATTTTTGGGTTAAGTGGGCTTGTACAAGTAGCCTACAGTTAATTGTTGCAAGGATCTACCCAACCTCAAGAGTTCAATAGGCATTGAATTGATCATAAATTCATTAAAATGTGTTATTGTTAGTTTTCATTCTTATGTGACTGAATTACAAATGCATATGTTAAGTACTATACAATAAGTTCTCTTTCTAGTTGTGACAAATGCTACATGGGGTATTTTCACATCATCATAGTGATAGTGAACTTGTCATATACCCTTTTTAAATAAGTTCCCATGATTTTCCATAAGCCCATTTCCCATTTCTCATCGACTTAGGGAAATAGTACTAGGGAAATTATTTGTATAAGGTTTTAAGTGTGTTATATTTTTTATGTCTTTATAAAGAAATCACTTAAAATGTTTTTATAAAGTTAGATCTTTGTAATAAAGTATTTTCATAAAGTAGGCACCTAGAGCAGGGGTCTTTTGTGATCAAATGAAATAATTTAATTTAATCCTTCTAACTGGTGTTGGAAGAGGGATTTTGAAATTTTGGAAATACTTATTTTTGGAGGGAAAATTTGGGCTCTCAAGGGGCTATACAAACAAGGATTTTGGCTAACGGATGTATGATGTTTTATTATTTCATTCAATCAAATAGACTAAAAAATCTATTCATCTATCATTAGATATTGGAGAATGAAAACCACCTAATTTCTATCACTAGATTAGTAAACAAAAACCCCTAATTCAAAATTGTACAATTCCATCCAAAGATTTTGTTTGAGCTTCAAAGTTGTAGATTGAAATGGAGTATATTCATGGAAAAATAACTATTTTTGAAAACTCTCATGTAGAACCATTTTTTGAAGTCTTTTGGTCATCTTTCATCATTCCATATGTGTTGGTTGTGAGTAGCTAACTCTCCACCATTCTTGCAGATTTAGGGAAACTATTGTAGAGACCTTTTTGTCTTGTTGATGGCTAGGATAGTGTCATTTATTACTATTTTTATTTCTTTACACATTGGTGATTGACAATTTTAAAAGTATTCTTTATCAATTCACTTAATAAGGAAAAAGTAATAAATTGTGTGGGTTTGTATATAAGGGTTTATAGTTGTTGTTACAATACATTTAACTTCTAGAAATCTAATATCAATAATTATGATTTGTGACAAAGAGAATTCAAATAGAAAGTTAAAATTTATGAAGTGGCAATTTTTAACTAGATATTATAGTGGTATTAAAGCCTTGATCTTAAAAACCTAGGTAACAAGGGATGATATAATTTGGTGAAAAGTACATAATAGTGTGCCAAAGAATACACAAGATGTTAGAAAGAGAGAGAGAGAGAGAGAGAGAGAGAGAGAGAGAGAGAGAGAGAGAGAGAGAGTTTTAAAAAGGAGGAAAAGGCTCAAGAAATATTTGAAGCATTGACCAAGTTGAATATGGGTTAGAGAGAAATGGATCAAACACTCAAATACATTATGGCAATGATGTTTCAATTCATGAAAGATTAGAAATATCCTAGAACTCTTGAAACACCTACCAAAAGAGGAAGTGCATTAGGCATTAACCAAAATTTTGGTTCCCCCAATCCCTTCTAATCAAAAATCCTTAAAAGAAGAGAAAAATCACTAGAATAAGTCATAACTAAGCTAAGAGAATATAGAGATCTTGAGCAATAAGTTCAGGATTATCATATTTTTTTGTATTTTACAACATCACTCTAAAATGGTACTCAAACTAAGAAAAAAATAATTTAAAATCAAGGTAACAAGGAATTACAACAATTCTTGAGCAAGGTTTGTATACTTACATATGATGGGAGAAAAAATTGTTCATTCGATGCATAGCTACAAAAAAATCAATACCTATTTGTCTTTAAATCTAATGTACTAAGAAGAAGCCATCAATTTTGATTCTCTTCACCTATAATGGATAGCCCATGAATGGTGGTACCATGGCATGGTTACAAAAGGGCATAGTCTCATTCATTACTTTTTAGTAATTCAGCCAAGGATTGGTTAAAAGAATTGATAAGGTTGATTAGGAAATTCTCTTTTTACAATTCACTCAACTAAAACACTATTGGCTAATGCAACACTACATAGGACAATTTTATAGGATCATGGTCAAATTTCTTGATGTTTATAAGAAGAGAATTGTGGTTCTCTTTGTAGGAGTAGCAAAGCCACTAAAGGGTTTGGTCAAGGTATTGAAGCCTTCCACTCTTCAAGAGGTGATCAAAAATAGCTTATAACTCCAAAAAAATATTAATGCTAATTTTATTCAAATCAAATATCTCACAAAATTTTGCTCAACTTTAGGCACAATTTTAATCCAAACTATGCAATGAGAATTGGCAATTTTGTACCCAAATAATTGGAAACTTCTTATAATTTTAATTTAATAATGAATATAATTAAAATACTTAACAACTTTCTATAAAATATTAAAAATATACAACCAAAAACAAATTGATTGAATCTAGAAATTACACTCTGTAACCACAATGTAATATGACAATTTTTGCTCCAATCTTTCCAAATATAGATTGTATATCTTCTAGAGGATTGATATGAAAAAAATAATATAACAATATCAAATAAAATATAAATAAAATCAGAAAATATAATTTTAAACAAGTCTAAAATAAGCATTGAAAAGTTGAGAGCTTCTTCTCACCGAATTTTATAATTGTGCACTTATTTTTTGAATAACTTCTCAAAGCTAAAATATGTGTTCTAGAAGGATAAATTAATAAAAAATGATGATATATACAAAAAATAAAATTAAAACAGAGTCTGCGCTATTCTTCACTGAAATGTGACAAGCATGAAGGAGCTTCTTTATATCCACATTAGTATCCAATATCTTGGCTTCTAAACCAGCCAAATGCTCTTCACACAAGGATTTGAAATCATGATAAAAACCCTCAAGGTCTACCATTTTGTCAATTAGAATATCCAGCACCGAGCCTTTCGGAATATTCTTCAAATTCTCCTTCAAACCCCTTATTTTAATGTTTACTTTATTAAACTCCTAAAGAGTCCATTTTTCCACTTTGAAAGTGCCAGTGGCCCCTTCCCTTGCCATGTCAAGCAACTTGAACATTGAACCATTGATTTTTGGCTCGTATGGACAACTCTTGCTCTTCTAGGGTTTTTCACCTAAAAGGAGAGAGATAGGAGCAAAAATGCTAATGGTTCATTCAAATAATGTTATGTGTGATGTTTTCTAACATAAATGAAGTTAACTAAATTCAATTAACTGATCTAAGTGAATGAAAACAAATGCAAAAGTGAGATTTAAGCTATTTTTGAAAACACATTGTGTAATGCAACAATGAACTAAATGGAGAAAATATGCAGAACAAAAAGAAATGAGTCAAATCAGAGTGCACCTAGGAAAAATATGATGAATATGGAATGTTGTAGATGTTGAATGAAATCATTGATTTTTCACAATGGGAATCATTCCTAGGGTGGAAAATTAGTCCTCCTCCTAGTGAAAAATTATCAGAAGCAAGGTTCTATATGTCAAGATCTGGAATCTGAAAAAATTCAAATGTTCAATCCTAAGGTGGGACTCATTCACCATAGGTGGTGAATCGGTCCTCTCCCAAATTTCTAAAAAATCAAGAGACAACTTTGCAACACCAAATCTAGAAATCACTTCTTGTCGGGTTGCCAAAGTCAATTATGTGGGAAACGGACAGAAAACCTTCTCCAAGCTTGAAATACTAGACTTGAGTTGAAATGAAGCACCTAGTTTACTTGTAAACCAATCTTCAACACCAAAAGGCTTGTCAAATCTGCATACCTAGGCCTACAAACAAACATGCAATAGGGGGGAAATGGTTTAAGGTTAGTGAATAGGGGTTTGCCTTGGTCAAACCCCACTTTTGGTAATCAAACCTTTAATAAAATAATGAAATGATAAGGAATGATAAAATAACAACATGCAATTGCTATTAACTTACCAAACCCTTGACGATGCAAATCTGAAGTAATGTCAATGGCTTCTTCAAAGTGCTTGAATAGTGCTTGAAAAGATGTAAAATGCTTGAATGCTTGAGTAAATAGGTAAATAAGTGAACTTGATGAATGGGGGTTGAAATGAGGTGAAAATCACTTATTTATACACACGTGTGCCTTAGTTACTCATTCATACCTCATCATAGGCCGACATCAAGTGTTTTTGAATAAAATCCTAAAAGGAAATTTAAAATATTTTGAATTTGGGGCTAAGGGGGATTCATTCGCCACCCATGGCGAATGGGTCCCACCTAGGACCTAAAAATGTGTCAAGAAATATGTTGTATTTAATGTTTTTTATTAGGATAATACTCAAAAATATACTTAATTAAGCATATAAGAGCATAAAGGGCCCAAATAAAGCATGAAAAGGGGATAAATAGTGAAGA
Source organism: Sequoia sempervirens (assembly GCA_007258455.2). Lineage (NCBI taxonomy): Eukaryota > Viridiplantae > Streptophyta > Pinopsida > Cupressales > Cupressaceae > Sequoia > Sequoia sempervirens. The sequence continues at coordinate 42,045,760 of VDFB02252616.1, read as the reverse complement.
TGTGCCTAGAAAAGCGTGAAAGCTTGTTACAAGACTTTACAACACTTCAAAACAGAACTTGTTGATGAATAAAAAGGTGATTTTTGGGTGAATTGTAATTAATAGAGTCTAGAAGAATGTAGAAATGTCTTACAACACTTCACAACACCTTCACAAGATGTCATTATTTGAATTTTAGTACCTAAATATGCATGTTCAAGCCATGTCACAACATAAAATCAAAGAAAAATAGTTCTAACGCCATGAAACAAGACCTAAAAGGCCAAGAAAATGACAAGGGGCCATTTTTCTATGGCACAAACATAGAGGTGGATTCATCATTGAGGTAGGAAAAGTCCTCAGAAAGGGGATTTACCTTAAGGGGCTCTGACTTCGCATGAACCAGGGAGTCATCTATCTCCACTGCCTTCTCTACAGAAGTCTTCTCCTCACTGAGCACTGTGGAGTACTTAGCTAACTCTTTTGAGACCTGGTTCTTCAATTTGGCAATACATTTGGAAACCCTTCTCGGCTTCTCCTTAGCCTCCAATGTCAACACATTCTCCTATAGACCCTCCTCTTTACTACCAACCTCAACATCTCCTTGGCCAACATCCAAATCTTCATTCTTGGGTGTGGAATCACCAAACCCCACCTTTGTATCCTCACTAACAGATTGGGAAGTTGATTCATTTAGAATAAGGTGCTTAGTTTGTAACACCCCCGCCAAGAAACCTAGAGGACAAAACCTAAACAACTAAAAACGAACAATTATTTTTTATTTTTTAAAAGTATATTGTTACACGATAGAAATTGAACATAAACTTAATTACTACCCTGCGTCCTCTAGGGTGCATGACTACATTACTAATTTTCCATTATCCAAATTAACAAAACCATATAACTTAGTAATTATCAAATTCTAATCATCATTAGGTATCACATTTAATCAAACGGACCATGAGATATAACCATACTATATCATGAAGGAATAACTGATAACATTCATTCAATTAACATATACATCACTAGTTACATAAATCTTCATCTTCATGAGTTACATCAATTCCAGTTAACATTTACATTTTGTACAATAGTACTTCCTCAGTACAAGTGAGGAGTGTTCATCAAATGATACATGATACATGATAAAGATACAATACATTTATAAGTACAATGATCAAAAACCCAAGAGAAGATGCCGAGTAGAAGTCAATAGATCTGGAGGAATCACCACAACATGTATAAGAAGGAAACCTAATGGAGAAAGTAACACATTCCACCCAACCATGTGAACCCAAAGGTTCACCCCCTGTACGAGGAGGTAATAAAGGGACCCACCATATCTAATGGAAAACGGAAAAGACATCACAATATTGACATGACTCACAAAGACAAGAAGAAGATCAACAACAGGAAACAGTGACTATACTTCTAGAGACACATATTATCCAAGGTAAAACAACAAGCAAGGGAACTCATGGTTGTCATAGGGGAAGTGGCATCACATAATTGGTCATAGGTTATCCAGGTAGTTCTTCCTAGGCCCCGGCCCCCATTCTGGGTTATCTTGGTAGCCTCTACTGAATTCTGACCCCTCATGCCAACTTATGCAAAACCAACTTACCTCTCATGGGGACGAGATAGTTGATTTTCCATTCTAGGCCTTCCCGTCTCACCTCAAGCCTAAATGACCACTTGAGTCTGATCAAGGTAAAAATTCATCTTGTTAATGATTTTTTTAACTACCCATTCCCCCCTAGTTTATTTTATGTTTTCACTTGTTAACCAAACTTCCACATGGGTTATCCAGGGGCCCCTTTGTGCACCAGCCCCCTTGGAAGCCACTCCCCTACTAACAATAGAAAACCACTAAAATAGAAAAATAAGCCACTTGCACAAACTTAAACTTGAAGAAAATCACAAAGCGAGGCATGATCCCTTCCCGCTCAATTATTCCAAAAAAATAAACCACAAGGGTGAACACATCAGCAAGGCTAAATTCCTCCATAACACAATCCATATATATATATAAAAAAATCCCCAATATCAATTAACCAAAGATTCCACCAAGTGAACTAGCCTCTAGAGGACCACCTTAACCAATTTACTCAATGACTCCCACATCAGTATAGACTACACTCACACCCAAAGCACCTTAATTTTACCAATTAGCCCCTTATACAATGCAAGAAATGATTCAAGCATTACAACCATTTAAACAAGTCATAACAATCAATTAAATCTGGCCATGAAGACAATTGCACTCATAAAACATTGCATAAACATATGCATCACTTACAATATTGTCTTTACCAAAAACAGTCTCATCAACACTTAATCCAAAGCTAAGACATAATTCTTTAAAATCTACCATGCCGACACTCACATATTATGCAAAGCAGTATACAATTCATCTTCATCATAGACATATGCAAATTCTACAATAATCCTCTTATAGGGACCTATCAAGGAGATACAACATTCTGTTTAAATTAATACAAGCATGTAAGTGAACTATGAAATATTACTTAGGAAAGGGTTCAAGACCACGAACTACTTCCTCACATGGAATAAGCATACTGACGGAGTAAAAATTCTACGAAGTAACATAACCGATGAGGATAAGATTTTCCTAGCGGCTATCAACCTAGTTTTCCATTGAAAAATCATATACCATATACCTTCTTTCATAATTAAGGATTATGCTATCAAACTAACTCCATTTTTTGACTCAAGGTTGGTTTCTAATACCACTCTACCAGTGCCTAATTGATCTCTAAATAACATGAATTAAAAGGAGACATAATCTAATTCAATGCCTAAGTGCTTATTCTTTTCAAATTTTCAAATAAAACATAATATTCAAATGATGGGCTTTCAAGGCTATTATATCTGACCTGGGAACCTAAACATTTACAAGATATAATTAGTTTTATTCAAAATATATGCCAATTGCATGACAACTATATCAATTCCTACCTACCTAGAAGACCAAAATGCCACTTAATTCTAGATCCAAAAGAGTCATCACAAAGGTATTCAAGAGCTTCACCCAGTATAAGCCTTGATAAATCTATAAATAAGAATATAAGCTTGACCACATAATTTAAGAATCTATCATTCATTAAGAATCTAAAAACGCCTTTATTATATATAGCTATTCAACTTTAACATTTAATCAAAGACATTTTATTTCTTTACTATGTATAACAAGAGGAACTATATAAATGCTTAATATAAAAAAAAGGGTTAGTTCCTAAGAACTATCAAAATGTTGATAATACTACAGCATACCTATTACGATCTTTATGGTTATTTATGGTTGAAACTTGATATAAGCATATGATTAAAACAATAGATCAATTTCTCACAATGATATCCATATTTAACAATTCTACTCAATATACTAATTATATTACATCAATTCGTTTAGCATAATGATAAGTATGACTAGACACATTGCGCCTATGAAGAAGTCTGTACAACTATTGGGAGTGCGACTGATATGCATTTCTAGAGGATAGCTTCAAATAGTCCACAAATGATAGACAATCTGAAACGGGGATGGAGTCTAAAAAGGCAGAGAGAGCTACACTGGAGACCGATGAGAATTCAATTGTCACTATATATATAACATTCAATTCATAGCCACCCTCAAGTCTCTGTTAACCATATGCTTGGAATGCACACCATAAATTTAATCAAGTTTTTCTTGCAACTGTGATAGATTGATAATAGAATCAAGGAGGCTAATTAAATCTTTAAACTCCCTATTTTGTTCAAGTGTCGCGGCTGAGACTAGATGATAACGAAGTCAGAGAGATTATTTGAACCTTTAAAATTTTATATTATATTCGAGTGCTTTAGTTAAGACAGGTCACCAATGAATCAGAGAGCTTATTTAAAGCTCTACAACACTCAATTTTCAAGTGTTGGAGATGTAACGAGTTGCCAAAGGTATCAGAAAGGTATTTTAAACCTCTACAACCTTCTATGTTCAAGTGTTGCATCTGTGAGAGGTTCCAATAGAATCAGGGAGGTTATTTAAATCTATACACCCTACCATGTTCAAGTGCTGCCGCTGTGACAGGTTGCGAATGGAATCGGCGAGCTTATTTAAACGTCCGCACCCTTCTATGTTCAAGCATTGCAGCTGTGACGGGTTGCTAATGGAATCAAGGAGGTTAATTAAACCATGACAATATTTTAGTTTCAAATACTGCAGCAGCAATAGGATCAAGGAGGTTATTTAAACTGTGACAATTTGAGAACTGAGTATCAAATTGCAATAACCAAATCAAGTGACATCGCAGTCAACTATTTCTTGGATGGGTGACTGGAAAATCTTACAAGGCATGTATGTAAATACAACGGTGGTTTCATTGTTTACCATAGAATCTCATATCAAATAATATACCTAAACATTTACCTGAAATATTCAATGCTCCCTTCCGACACAAAGGTTGTTAAGGATAAAGGCCGAAAGTGCATCTGGAGTTAGCTCCAAAGTACGCACTTATGTTGCAGCCTCATTTAACGCCGATGATGTAGACAAAGGAGTGAGGCAAAACCCACGGCCAAGCTAAATGGAGAGAAATCAAACATCTCCAGGGCATCACAACGAACTGATAATCAGGAGATGACTAAGTAAGAGTGGCGGCGGTAAGACCAAGCAGAACTTGCATGACAAAGAAATGAAAATACTACGAGAGACTGGTGGCTCTTTCAGGCCCTCCACAAAGTTGGTTTCCTACATCTATGGATAAAATCACAATGCCAATCGGCGAGTACATATAACAAAACTTTAATCAGTCGTCCCTCTAAAATTTCCCATGGCGCCAGTGAAGGGAAAGCACATATATACACAGACTTTTATTTCCAAGACTAGGCACCTCAACATATGGACTCCAATTTATATAAAACGCCGCCTGTAATATTATATTTTCAAATATTACAATGTCTTGAGGAGCACTGGCCGAACGGAAGGCTCTACATTCCTTTCCATAGTTCACTCTGTCTACGCCATAAGAGCTTGGGAATTAAATCTTTATTCTAGATTTTCAGATGGAGGTTAAGAGAAGCTTGATAAAACTATTTACTTATTTCACCTAAAAACGCAGATTAGTATATACAGGCAGCGACCATTTCGAGTTTTCAAATATATGTTTCCAGACTTCAAGAAATCAAAAGAATCTCCTAACGCCTCCTAACATAGGCGCCTGTTTGTTGCTATAAATCGAAATCCAAACTTCATATAAGTCACCAAAAGAGAGGTATTAATTCTGACATACCTTAACCGCTTCCCCTTAATTCTTGAATCTTGACACAACGTTCCTCTGATCAGCGCCTCCTCATTTGCATGCCACGAATAACGCACACCCCTGTACAACTATAATTGGAATGCAATAAAAGTCATTCCCCATGAAAAGCATTCGTTTCGGATTTTAAGGAATACCCTCTAACTTATCTTGCCTCACTTACATGCACTATTCTATATTTAGATATTCACAACAATCCACCCCTAGAAGTATTTTTTTATTTATTTTAACTTTTAATTTTATTTTAGCTTCTCAATAATCAATATATACATATTGATTTTAATATTTCTTGATAGAGTCGTAATTTTAATTATTTAGATCAAATAGGAATATTACTTAATATTCTACAAATCCACCATTATATTAAAGCATTCAACCACAACAATGACCACCAAAGTAAGACACAAAGGGGCACTACATAGTTGCCCGGTTACTTTTAAGGTTACCCTTCTTCCTTTATTCAAAGAGATAGCCACAAGGGCTGGGGACCCTTCCTCATCCTCTTCATTTCACTCCTCTTCCTCATCAATGCTGGTATCTGAGCCAAAAGAACTAGAATCTTCTCTTGGAATCTTCTCCTTACCCTTAATTGCAAGGGCAAGGAAAAGATTTTTAACATGCTTCATGATTAAAAGGATGAGACCCTCATGGAGGACCAAAGCCCTCCTATTTTTTAAGTGAGCATAAATAGAGGCCTCCATGGAAGACAATAGAAAAAATGGAAAGGAAATAAAGAGCCCATGTCTAAAATGGTTTAAAAAGGTAAAATGGTGGCCAAGGATTGCAGTGAACCTGCCTTCCAAAGTCACATACCGTATTATCATGTCGATAATATTTTCCCAAACCTTCTTGAGATACTTTCGTTCATATCCCCAACTCTCCATCTTGACAATCTTTTTCTATTCGTCATCTTTGAAGAATTGAGTCATCACTTCCTCGTTACTCTTCTTATCCTTATAGAACTTACAGCCAACCATCGGCAACCCAGTCACAGTAGCAATCAGCTCCGCATTGATATCAACCATCAAGCCCTTTATTTGGAGTTTGTGGTTAATCCAACAAGAAACAAACTCAGCCGAAGCATTTGAGTCATGCCCATGCAATCTCCCCAAGAATGACATAAAATTCCCCTGTTCGAGAATCCTGCATATTTTCTTCTTCTTCCTTAGGCTCGCACAAGAATGTAGCTTGATTCGGCTTCTTTCACCACCCATTTCCTCAAAGACCAAGAGAAGAAAACCCTTACAATTACCGTTCGACTAATAGCCAGCAATCCAAATAAAACCCACAAAACGTGCGAGTCGGGAATTGGTACTAAAGATTAAATGATGCCACCTCATAGAATCAACTAAATCCATCATTTATAATTAAGATCCTAGCTTTCTCGGGAAGGAGAGAGCCCTCCTCCCATGCACGATACTCATTTAACCTGACAACCTCATTGACAAAAAAATATGCCAATGAGTTATCTTCTCAGAAAATGTGAGAAGCATGGGTCTCTTCACAAGAACTTAACATAATTATAGTATCTTTTATTAATTTATCAACATTCTAGTTGGGCTTATGGGTGCCACGTAGATAATTAATGATATTTAAAGAATCACCTTATACCCATATTTTTGAGTATCCCCTATCCACAACATATTTTATACTTATGAATGCAGCCTCCGCCTCAACACAATGATTTGTCTGATTAATATAAATATTAGTTAATACACTAATACCTCTTAATTAAGATGAAGGGGTATGTCCCTACATAGTTTATCATATAAATAAAGAAGAGAGCTCACATATAATCATATCATAAAATTATTGATTCATATGTTATTATCTGATTATTGGAGGTCACCCCCTCAAAGTTGTCTATTATATTTCTAATTTTTATAAATGTTTCCAATAAATATCATAACAAGTGGTATCAAAGCTATGATTTGGGCAAAAAAATTTGTTCCCACCATAACTTCTAAATTAGTATGAATTTGGATCTTATTTTGTTTGGGTTTTGAGGTATGCATTAGATAAGCTCTCAAAAAAAAAAAGTCAAACTTTGAAGGAAAGTTTTCTAAAAGGTATTAATATTTTAATTTTTTTCATTAATTTGCTCTGTAGCCTGCCACAAATTTCAGATTTTTTTAAACTTGAAAAGCTTATGAAAAATTAGGTAGGGTTAAGTTTTTGTAATTTACTATTAGAAATAAAATAATTTACTTAATTTAGTGGTCAGAGTTTAGTCAAAACCTTCATTAATTTATTCTATAGGCTGCATTTTTTGGAATTTTAAAAAAATACATTTTTGGAAATCTTATCAAAGTCTAGGTAGGGTTAGTTCTTTGAGATTTATTTTTAGACATAAAATATATTCCTTAATTTAGTGGTCTAAATTTGATCCAAATTGAAACATCAAATTCTCTCTCTCACACCAAATACTTTCTTACCTTAATAAATCTTAAAATAAAAACATAATTAAAGTCATGTCATATTTAGGATTAGAGGACCTTTCTTCACATACAAAATCTAAGGATCCATTTTATCTTCCACCACCTAAAGTTGAGGAAATAATTCCTCAAAGAAATGAAACAATGATACATTTCATTAAAGATAAATTGTTTGACCCATTGGTAAAATTATTAAATGAGGGTTTAGATATGTTTATGAAGGAATTATTATCAAAAATAATCTTTAAAAACTACCAAGGTGGTTACAACCCTAATAAACCAAATCAAGGGATAAGAGAACCTTTTCAAGGTCAACAATTATACCTACCAAGAATAAACATTCATAAATTTGATGATAGAAATATAATTCCATGGATAAGCCTTATACAACAACAATTTAAACTTCACAATATACCAAATAATGTCATGATTGACATAGCTTTACTCTATTTAGAATTAGGACCTTACCAATGGTACCAATGGAATAAGAGTTACAGGCAAGGAAAAATGTTATGTTGGGAAGAATTTAGTAAAGAATTAGCAACCTTCTATGAGCAACCATGCATTAGAAGATATTTTTACCAACTAAGAAATTTAAAACAATTAAGTTCTATATCTGAATATAATGTTGAGCATTTAAGATTGGCACTTTCATCTCTTGAGGTGACACCTTACGAAAGGCTACAATTATACATCAATGGACTTAAGGACCAAATTCAACATTTGTTTGTTTGTTGCAACCTTTGCAGTTAGGAAAGTTATGCAATAAGCTTTGCATATTGATAAACAAAACACCACCAAAGGTGAAACAATGAGAATAACTAATAGAAATATGACTAATCCTACTAGAAAAAACATGGAAAATTTCTTTAACCTAAAATAAATTCCTCAACAAGAGATAGAGAAAAGAGAAAAAGGCCTATGTTGGATTTGTGATAGAAAATGGCCAAGGAGGCATAATTGTTATAGTAGTGAGAAAAATAATAAGGTTGAAGAAGAGGGATAATTACTTGCAAAAGAATCAAACATAAAACTTAAGAATGAGGATTCCAAGGAAAAAGAAAACACTATTATCTCCCTAAATGCATTGAATGGAAGAAATGCACCACAAACACTCATAGTAATTGGTAATATAAAAAATAAAAATGTGAAAACTGTGTTAGTTGATTTTGGTAGTAAACATAACTTTCTTGATAGAAGATTAGATAATGAGCTCAATTATTTTCTTATCCAATCTCTAATTTTCAAGTCATGATAGCTAATGGGAAACATCTACCTTGTGGTGGTAAATGCCATCATATAAAATTCTCAATGGGAAATTATCAACTAGATGCAAAAATATTTGCTATCCTTATTAGGGGAGTGGATGTATTTTTTGGTGTGTAATTTCCTAAGCAATTAGTAATAATATCTTTAAATTTTTGAGACTTATCCATGGCTTTTAGGATACATGGGAAAAAGTATGAACTTTTGGGAATAAAATCACCATGAATCAAAATCATTAGCTCTCGTAGGATGGAGAAATTACTCAAAAAAGGTTCTTATAATATAGGGGAACAATTACATTTTATAGAAGTACAAGATATGATAACTCAAGATCAACCAAAAATTCAAGAGTTTATTCAACACCACCAACAAGTATTTCAAGAATCCAAGGTTGTACCTCTAATTGGAGACCATAATCATGACATTAAATTAATACCATGAAACATTGTTCATCCCAACAAAAAAATCTATTTATACCCTATGCTTATTCTTAACAAAAACGATGATCCATGGAGAATGTGTGCATATTACAAGAAGCTAAACAAAATCACTCAAAAAGACAAGTTTCATATTTCTATTGTTAATGAATTAGAAGAAACTATAATCTATGAAAAACAATCCAAATGTGTCTTTAAGGTGAAACAAGTATAATACTAAATAAATTTGGTGTCACTCAGAGGTGTTAAGATGTCCAAACCCTAAGAAGAGAGGGTTTTTGGGTCTAACAAGATACTATAAAAATATTTGTCCATACCTATAATCTTATAAAGAAAAAAAATTGGGAAGGTATTAAAGTGAATATCTAAAAAATTGTGGTAAAATATTTGGTATTCAAACAAAATAAAAGTGAAATAATAAAGACTTTAGGCATCTTACAAATATTAGGCATTCCAATACAACATTGGGAAAAATTATTAATGGAATTCACTATGGAGCTACCAAAGACAAATATATTGATGTAATCTAGCTTGTTGTGGATAGACTAATTAAGAATGCATATTTTTGTGGAATCTCTCATCTATTTTCCATTAATATTATGGAAAAATTATTCATACAAAAATTACAAAAACTTCATGGAATTTCCAAAATCAGATTGGAAAATAGAGCCACCTCAAAATTCATAATCAAGTGGAAAAAATTTCCAATTGAAGATATAACATGGAATGATGAACGATTCATAGGAAAGGTCTTAGAATTGCTAAGCATTGAGGGAAATGATTTTTGAAGGGGGGACGGGAGAGGGGGTGTGTGGGGGAATGTTATTATCCTAATATGATATGTTCCTAAGGATAAGAAATTGTGGCATGCTTAACCCTAACATAAATATTAGTTAATACACTAATACCTCTTAATTAGGATAAAGAGGTATGTCCTTGCATAGTTTAGCCTATAAGTAAGGAAAATAACTCTCTCTCATATCATCATATCACACAATTATTTAATTCATACATGTTATTACGTGATTATTGGAGGTCACACCCTCATAGTGGTTTGCTATATAATTTTTTATTTTTATAAATATTTCCAAGAAATATCATAACAAAAAAAAATCCAACTACTTCTAAGAAATAATTATTACAAATTTTTTGCCGAAAAACATTGCAAGTGGTATGTGAAATAATTTGTAAATTAAATAATAGTCTTTTAAAATAATTCTTGATAACCTACAATAGGAATAACTCTTTTTATTGAACAAAGAAAGAGTACAAAGAATAAAATCTACCACCAAGTATTTGAAAGAGAATAAAAATGCAAACTAATGAAATTGCAATGATCCAACATATAGAAATGACCAGAAGAACCAAGAAGTTAATACTTGAGCTAAAACACTTTACATAGATCCATATTGCAACTATTATGAAGCTAATTAACCTAATCCTAAATTTGTTGCAGTTGAGCCATGGTCATTACATTTATTTTGGATAAATCTTGAAGTTGTGAAAAAAAACAACCTAAATTTAAACTATGTTAGAGTAAAGCATTAGAATACCAATTTCTTGAAATTAACTTGTTTGTGTAGGAGCTAAAGATTAGCTCAATACTCAAGACCACCTACAAAAACAATGAAAATCTTCCATGAGAGAGTATGCAATAAAGAATCTTGCTTGATATTAAGATCTACCAAATATGATGATGAGGTATGTTAAAAAGTGTACATTAGCCTTGCTTATATAGACAAGGTGTGATGAACTGCCTATACAAAACATTAAATGACTTGTGTCATTATTAAATGACCTAGGACACTAGCAATAAATAAAAGTTACAAAGATAAGATAGGATAAGGTTTTATCTAGACTACTAAGACTTCTAGAAATACTCCTATGACCTAAGTGGACTTAACATGTAAATAGGACCCCACTAATTAACTATTTAGGTAAAATACTTAGTTACACCAACACCCCCCTTAAGTGCAACCTAGGGAGAAGCAATTATTATGCAAATTATACAAAGATGCAAAGATGGGTCCCAACTACGAGGACATTTTAGGTACCCATGTACAAAATATCTCTCATAAATAGAGAAAAGGAGAAAAATCACATGGGAAAAGCCCCTCTCCAAAAGAGAGAAAAGATACAATTAAGTGATGAAAGATAGAGGACTCAATTATACCCCCCAAGTATAGAATTCATCACAAATATACATTACAAAATCCCCCCCATAAGAAGGAAAGAAAGAGACTACATAGCCCCCCCATAATGAAGTAGGTCCAAAACCACTGAAGAATGTATGAAGGAAAAAGAGAATCCAATGCCTACAAACAACATGTCCCTCTTGGGAAGAAACAAATCCAATGGTCAATGTTGAAGAAACCTCATCTTCATTAAGAATATTAAAAGGGAATAAGCCTCAAGAATAATATCTCTGAAGATATATCAAATGTCGTTGAAGATATGATCTCAACAAAATTAAGTGTGACCCCAATCAAGAAAGAAGACAAAGGATGTAGAAACTCAAGAATGATCTCCAAAGAAGGTGTGTGATAAAAGAGGAGAGATGTCCCCTCAAACATATCCTTCAAATATTCAAAATAAGAATGAACAACCAAATTTGTTATACTTGTCATGAAACCATCTTGCACAGGGGTGATCCCACAATACTGCTTTACAATTTTCGGGAGATCCTGATTTTTGTTGAAATCACACATTTTTAGAAAATATAATGATTTAAGCCTTGAAAAGTTCCATTTAAAGGATTCCAATTGAATAGGGTTTGATTGAACCACCTTAGATCAAACCCCCTTGGATAGAACCCCACTAATTTTAAATCATACCTATAACGGAGTCTCCTTTACACCTATCAAAATGTTGATAAAAAACTAGTTTTGATTTACCTTTTGGGGGATTAAATGAATTCATTTAAAATTTATTTTTTGTAAGTATGTATTCCTTATTATAAGCTTCCCAAAAAGTATAATTTTAAATAAATTTAATTTTATTATTATATTTATTTTGTATTTCTTGTGAATGTAAGTTTTTCACTTAAAATCAAGCTCTTTGTTCTGCACATGTGGAAAAATAGCAAATTATTAAAAAAAATTGAAAAATATCAGTGCACTAGATATTGAAGTCCATGATCCAACCAAAAAAAATTGAATTTCGATACATACAAAAAAAGTTATGTTGTATATAGTGTGCCTATGTTTGAATTGTAATTGGTTTGACTTCGAAACTTGATTAAGGAAAAAATATCCAATAAAACACTATGAAACCAAATGAAAGTGCTAGATATCATAGTTACAAATATAAATTCAAAAAAAATATAATTTTATCCTTCATGGAAAAAAAGTTATGTTGTATATAGTGAGCATCACTCCTTAAAAATGGTGTTTACTAAAAAAAACTAGTTTTCGAAGGAGCTAGAAAAAGAAGTGCAATCTGATTCCAAAAATTTTGAAAAAAATATATTTAGAATCTATAGACAAAATGTCACAAATCACTAGTTTGCATCATCTTCAAATTACTCACAGTTTAGCTACTATAGGTGCCAAAAAGTGAAGATTTAGTTAGAAAAAATTAGTTCAATGTCTAATTTGGCCAAAAATTGTAAACCAGTATTGTGGGATCACCCACAGACGAATATAGAAAACAAAAAGAATCTTGCTCATTTGAATTTCTAGAATGCATAGCAACATTGGAATCTAAAGTAGGAGATGATAGAACCTCATCAAAGGGCTAATGAACAAAGAGGTTCAGGAAACCACCAAAACCACCATCTGAACAACTACCCAGACTAGATATAGGAGAATCCACCTTAGAACATTCACCATTAGGGAAAAATTTGGGAAAAGGTGTAAGTGTGAGCATCACAATCAGTCCTACCCATTGCAACAAGTTGGCTACTTTACAAATCATGAATGAAGACTAAATCTGGACTAAATTCAAAGTACTTACAAATTTGTACTATTTGATATACAAAAAGAAGATTATGGAAAATATCAAGAATGCAAAGAACATTAGGAAAACTACCATTAGGCACATCGGAAACTCCTTTATCAAAAACATACAAATAAACACCATTAGCCACCAAGATCTTCATGATTGAAGTGTGCTTCAAGGACAAGAACTTGTTAGGTGATTCTATCATATGATATGAATCCCTAGATTCGAGAATTCATCTAGTAGACTCATCAACATGTGTTACAACAAGAGCATTACCTTTCATCTTATGATATTTTATCTAATCACTCTCATTAGAAATTCTTGTTGTACCTATGTGTAGAATATGAAGGTTGTGAAGAAGAAGAGGTTGAACTTGTATATTTAGAAGGAAAATCAAATTTGTGCTCCTTTATAAGTTGTCTCATTTCATCTAACTCTTTCTTATAGCAATTATGCTCACCATGCTCAAGTTTATTACAATATCCACACTTGGGTTTCTCCTTCTTAGTTTCATCCTCTCTAGGAGAGGTGGGTGTATCACTATATTTTGTCTTAGGTTTATAATTCTTCCTTCCTTTACCCTTAGGTGATGAAGCAATCAATGCCTGATTCTTAGAGTGTGTATCATGTTGACTAAGTTTTGCTTGTTCTCTAGTCAAACTATCACAAAATATCTCAAAAGAAGACATGACAAATAAATCACATAATTCATCCATTATAGAATGAAAGGAGGTAGATAAGTATGAAAATAAACCTTTCAATTTAGAAAAAATAAAGAACATGCATTCCTTATCAACTTTATCCTTACCACAACTAGCCAATTGAGAACTTAATGATTTAAGTTTTACTAGATGATCTTCAATGGTAGGAAATAAATCAATGGAAAGTGATGTCAATTTTGCTTCCAATTACATAACACAAACCTCACTAACTAAACCCAAAAAATCCTTGTACTTATTCCATACCTAATTAGGAGTAGTGCATTCCTTAATATGGAAGAACAAATTGTCAAAAACATGCATAGCAGTTAATCCCATAGCCTCATCACATTTGTTCTTGTGAGAAAATCTCTCATATTCCCTAGAAAAATTAGGTTGATGATCACCAAAGGTAGACCACAAACCCTTATACCAAAGTAGTCTTTGCATTCTCACCTTCAATGTGTGATAATTATTAGGAGTTAGAATCTCAAACCCTAGTTCATCCAATAGGTCAACAAGTACCAAAAGAGAAAAATAGATAAATATCTAAAAATAAATTGATGTGATACCTCCCAAATCTGAAGCACAACTAAATATGAATCCCCCCCACAAAAAAAACTTCTCCAGGAGACAGTATTCCCAAATAATTAGTAAAGATGGTAAATATGAAAAAAAAAAAAAATTACCTAGGGATAGAGCTCTTAAATACCTTTCAACTATCACTGGAATCATGAAAATCATATAAACTAGTGAAAATTTATGAGCTCAAAAGGGAAAAGACACTTCAGTCTAAAATAAAATGTACCTACAAAAAATCTAGCAAAATGAGCTACACCATTACAAAGAATGTTAAACCAGCATTCTGTTGATATCTTGTTTGCAAAATTATGACTCTTGGTTTGCAAGATATGGCCCTCGAAAAAATCTGCCAATTTGTGCATTGGGGCAAGAAAATAGCCCCTTTGGTGGGCTAGCCCTTGGTCACAATGTGATTTTCTATAGAGTTGGAAGAGGGTGGTAGAGTTATAAACCTGCACATCACCTATTTAGCAGCAAGGTGGCAGGGCACAGGTGGGCAAGGCAATAGTTTCTTGTGTCGCTCCCTCAAGCACCTATTGGGCTTTAAGTCTTGGGTGTTGACAATAGGTATAGGGGCTAGAACTTGCAGCCAAGGGAAAAAAACCAACAATAAAATTGAAACAATAAAATATTAATAAATTTGTACACCCATTGATGACCTTCTAACGTGATGCTAACATATGCCCTACACCCTCTGATGTACTACAAATGCAAGAATTACACAGGTGTTGACATCGGCACAAATATTCCCTATAGATGTCAACTAAATGCTAGTGATTATACCCTTCCATATTTTGTGACTTACACAAATTATGTGGACCATACTATGTCGTACTGTTCAAATTTCGTACAGTCATACGACTGAATTGGGCAACTCTTTTCTACAAAAAACCTTTGAGGGCTCGAGTGAAAAATATCTAATTTCAACAATTTGATAGGCCTGATATTGAGGTTTTTGGGCCTTCTAGATGCAATGGTAGGGTTTTTTTTGGCCCAAGGTTCTTTGAAAAATTAGCTACCTCCAAAATTTGGTAACCACCCCCCAACTTCAAACTCTTGTAGATCTGGAAAAATATGTCATATTTTGACAAGTGGAAGCTAATCTTGAATTTCTCAAATGCCTTAGACTCAATGGTGAGATTAGATTACCTCCAACACATACCAAAATTAACCTACAATGGAAAACCACCTAGAGGAAACCCCAAAAATTGGTGGTTTTTAAGTTTTTCTAATTCCCCATATCACCATATGGTGCAACAGAAGAGCATACTCAACCTTACTAAAATTCACCAAGTTCTTGCATCTAGAAATAGCTCTACCCAAAATTTTAGAAAGGTTTTGCATGGCCATGGATCTGATACCATGTAGGAGCTAAAGATTAGCTCAATACCCAAGACCACTTACAAAAACAATGAAAACCTTCCACAAGATAGTATGCAATAAATGAGCTTTATTGACATTTTTATATTAAGTATAGAGGAAATAACGATTACAGATTACTAACTGGCTATTTTAGTTCAAAAAAAACCAGTTACAAGACTACCCCAGCAATTACACAGTAACAGACTAGCCCCTGTTACAACAGCTACAAAGAATCCTCAGAAAACCCCCTGTATATGCCCTATTACAATCTATTACATTGCCCAAGTCTACCATAACAAGATACAACTGAACATCAAGTCATATCCATACAAAAAAATCTGCACAAGCATATACCATTATCCTTTACAACTATAAATACGGAACAGAATAAACAAAATGCCTTTGTTGTCCCATAGTAGACGCTACTCTGTCCTAATTGTACCTTCCATTGCCATAGAAGGTTCTGGTGCCCTACTTGAGGTCCACAAACATGCAATGGCCCCTGCATCCAATCTTTCAACCACTACGCTGCCACTCTCCGTGTTGTTTCTGCCACACATAACTGCTTAGATCTATAGGACTACAACATTGATTTGTCCACTAAGCTTGCTTCCCCCAGCTCCCTCATCCACAACGGCATCATTAAATACCTTTTGAAACCCTCTTAAAGTTTTGAGAAACATCCCTGATTCAGCATAATCATAGCTCCAGTTATGTGCTCTTTTCACTTCCGTTTTGCAAACCACCTCATCCGTTAACAGTCTCCTGAATTCAGCCATGTTAGCTTCCAACACCATTGTAACCTGCATAGCCACATTGAAAAAAATGAGTCATTTATTGGACTCAGTAAGCCCTCTAGCACTTCCTTAGAATTTTTCCTCATTCCTAGCCCTCCAAATGAACCAAAGGATCTCAATAGTGAGACAATTCCAGAAAGCATTAGCTTCTTTATTTAGCTTTTTATCACAAAACATAATATCACAGTATCTAATATTACCGTTGCTATTCCAAATTAACAAATGATTACAGAAAATATTCCAAACCTCTTTTGCATAGAAACAGTTAAAGAAAATGTGTATTATATTTTCAGGAAACCTGCAGATAGTGCAAATATCAACATCATTATGATTATGCTTAAAAGGAAGCTTGTGCAGCAGTAATTGCCATCTAAAACAGGCTTTTTTTGGCTCCTCTAAATTCTGCTAAATTGCTGTGAGAGTTTTCCTCCACCTACAATCTGCAAGTCTCACATCCCAACAAAGATTAACATGTTCAAGAATAGACTCTTGTCTGGTAAGCTCTTTATATAAATTTTTGGCCTTAATATCACATAAAGGAGAACCATCAAACCAAACAATATCCTCATTAAAGTCACAACTATCCTTTACATTGTTAGAAACAGAAATATCTTTGCAAGCATCAACAAGAGTGTTATAAGTTCTATTGTTAGGGTTGTCTAACCTAAACTCCTCAACCAACTTGTTCATAGACTTTAACCGAGCCTTATCAAGGATGTCATGGAAAGTCAGAATGCTAAAATGCCACCACTTTTTAGCCGAACATCCTTGCAGCAAGGCCAAGGGCTTATTACGGTGCTCTAGGTTCCACCATAAGGAGGAATACTCATGAAACACATTCCCATTACGAAGGTCAACATTGCCATTTTTGAAGGAGAGCTTGTGCTTAATCATTTCCCAAGCCTTCCACTAGCTATTAAAGACAGGAAAACCCGTAGGTGACATGGGATGCTTGTTAAGAAGGATGTCACAAAGAGGTAGATTCTTCCAAGCCTTGGCCTTCTTGGGCACAGCTTTACTGATATTCCATCTAATCAGAACCTTCCATGGTTCCTTACCTTCCATAGCATGGGCAATCCATTTAATAGCAAGTGTGATGCCCTGGATTCTTAAATCCTTGAGACCCTGACCACCATCCATCTTCCCCATACAACACCAATCCCACTTAACCAGATGCTTCTTCTTCTGACCTTTACCATCATACCACAAAAAATCCCTAATCCTCTTTTGGATTTTGTTGATTTGATAACTGTTAAAGAACTAGACTGAAGCAAAATAAATGTTATAAGAAGAGAGAATTTTTTGACAAATTTGGAACCTACCACGAAAGGACAAATACTACTTGTCCCAACTACCAAGCTTCTTATCAATTTTACCACTTATCCACTCCCACATCTCCTTTAAATTAGGACTGATGGCAAAAGGGATACCCAGATATCTTACCAGCTTATTGGGTCCTCCCCATTGGAAATTAAACTTTTGTAGCCAATTGGGTGGATTTTCCTTCCACCCAAGAAAATTGGACTTAGGAAAAGAAACTCTAGCTCCAGAAGCCTGACAGAATAACTGTAGCTTCTCCATTAGCCTATCAAGGTTTCTTTCCTCCATTTCAATAAAGATTGCAATATCATCTGCAAACTGGATATTGATTAACTCAGACTGATCCGGGAGGCAAATCCCTCTTACTTGGGGAGAGATAGTCTAATCTCTGAGTAAATAGTGAAGATCATCTGAGGCAATAACAAAAAGAGAGGGCGCAAGGGGGCACCCTTGTCTTATGGACTAGCCAAGAGAGATTTCCTTTGACAAGTCTTCGTTAACATCAACCTGAGCCACCGTGTCCTTCAGCAAAATATTCACAGCTTTGCAGAAATAGTCAGGGAACCTGAAAGCTTCCAACATGGTTCTCAAGAAAGCCCATTCAATTCTTTCATAGGCTTTTTCAAAATCTAAAAGCAACATTGATGAGTTTTGATTAGAGTTCCTTGACCAGTCATGGCCTCCCAGCTTGTAATCAGATTCTCTAAAATGTATCTTCCTTTAATGAACCCAGTCTAGGTACTATTAATGAAACTTGGGAGGATATCCACCAACCTAAGAGCAAGAATTTTGGCAAGAATTTTGTAAGAAACATTCAACAAGGTTATGGGCCTCTAGTTTTTAACCAACGTCTTGTCACCCCCTTTAGGAAGGAGCTTAATAATACCCTTATTGATACATCTCCCCAAAGAACCTCTATCCAAAGCCTCTTGATAGACTTGTAACAAATCCTCACTTACCCAGTCACTGAAGGTCTTGTAGAATTCAACTGGCAGTCCATCACAGCCTGGAGACTTATCATTTTGCATAGATTGAATAGCCTTCTGCACTTCATCTTTGGTGATAGTAGCATTCAATCTGGCAGCTTGGGTAATACTATTTTTTTTGGGGATAATGCTTCTTATGCACTCTCTAGCCCTCATGTTACATTCCTGAAAATCTTCTGAGGTAAAGAGCATTTGATAAAAAGCATGGAAAGAACAAGAATATCTTCTTGAGAACTCAAGAGCCTACCATCCTCCCAAATTCGCCCAATCTGCTCTTTCCAAGATTTCTCTTTTATGTAATTGAAAAAGAATTTGGACCCTTTATCTCCCTAGTGGATCCAGTTCAGCTTGGCTCTGACCTTGAGGCCTTTGGACTTGTAGGTTTGAATCTTTCTAAGATCATTTTTTGTTCTAGCCAGATCTTCACTTAAATAAGGATTTGAGGGATCCTCTTGCATCCTAGCCTCGGCCATGAAAAGTGCCTTCTGGAGCTCATGCTCTTCTTTCCTTCTGTCCATGGCCTTCTTTTTTCCAATCGTTTGAAGAAGTTTCTGCCAGGAATCCACATTTTGGTTCCACCTATTAATGGCACTATCTTCTTTCAAAATCCACTTATTTAATTCCTTAATGGACCTGATGCCATCTCTGCAAACCTCATCTTGAAGAAGCTAAGTATTTAAGATGAAGTTAGGCTTCTTGGCAGTTACCATCCCACTATCTTGGGTCAAGGAGACCATTGCTTTGATGGGATGATGGTCCGAGAGGGTGTAAGGGTGAACACACACATGCTGCCCAGAATTATTAGGGAGGAAGTTGACAACATTTTTACTTGCATAAAACCTATCTAGCCGAGAGTAGATCCTATTATTCCCTTGCTGAGCATTGCACCAAGTAAACCAGATGCCTTTGAACTCTCTCTTTTTTTTTCCAGAGGATCAAAAAGCCCAAACTTATTTTTAAACCTTTTCCAGAAATTCCTTTTCAAGCCTTTCTAGGCAGCATTAATTCCCCCCCACTTATCTTCCATTTGCTCCACCATATTGAAGTCCCCCCCCAGAATCCAAGGCCCTTTAGGAAAATGCGACTCCATCCATTGCCACAGCTGGATTCTCTCTCTATGGTCATTAGGAGCATAAATTGCTCCAACCCCCATTCTCGCACCCTCTTTTTCCAAGACAATCCAAACCACCCTATTACAGGGCGAGATTCCACTACCCACCATGAACTGCTTCCATTTACTAGCAAGGAGAATTGTCACACCTCCTTTCCCCCTCTCATGCTGGGTGGAGAAATGGTAAGAGTCTTTCCATATGAATCTCATATTAACCTCCAAAGCGAACCCCATAGCTTTCGTATCTTGTAAAAGGACAATATCTTTTTTAGGCTCCAGATTTAAGAACCTTCTCACAATATATTTTCTATCGGGGGACTCCAGACCCCGAATGTTCCACAATATAATATTAAGATTCATGTTCACCTGCTATAGGGGTGTCCTCTTGGTATTTTTTGAACTGCTCAAAACATTTAGGAAGTTTCTCCTCAACCTCCGTCCTCTTGGCCATAGGAGATTGAATAACAAGACTGGTCTTCTTTCTTTTATTTTTGGTCTGCTGGCTGTTGGAAATTCCGGAGGCTGGGGCATCATATTTCCTTGGTCTCCCAGGCCCCTTTTTAGGTTTGGAGCATATCACAAACCTCTCCTTTCTGTTATCCTCCTCAACATCATCCTCGGAGTCACCTGTGGCCTTACCCACTATGGGTGGCATGGGGTTGGATACAGAAAGTAAACCACCCGGGACGGGCTCTGAATTGTCATGATGTCTATGATCAAGTTGGTTGGAATCTGGTTGGACAACCCTAGTAATAGAATCAGAAAACTCATTAGAAATACCTCCATTCAGATAATCATCAACCTTAAGGCTATTGCACAAAGTGCCACCCGTTTCAGATTGCAGCTCTGATGCTATCCCCATAACCGAGGATTTGGAGGAATCACTCCCAGAAATAGACCAAGCTTGGGGATCACCTGAATGGTGAATTTCTAATTCAATTGTCCTCTCATCTCTATTGATTTGTTTTAGGTTATTATGTTCAGGTTTGTACTTAGGCAGACCACATTTATTTAGTAGGTTTTCCTCAATTCTTTCTTGAATTTTCTACATAACAAGTTGCTGAGCATTAAGTTTTTCAATTTGTTCCTTGCTCCAATTAATTGAAGAAGCAGAGTTTGTGATGGATTTGGGTCCAACATCAAGGTCATTTTTCTCATTGTTATCTATCTCCTCCTCCTTGACAAGGGCATCAAACGAATTCTTGGTCGGGAGCAAATTCTGAATAGGGAAGGGCTTCCCCAGGGTTTGAACACCCTAATTCACCAAACTCGAGGGGTTTAGATCCACCACAGGACCACAATCCTGTCGGGGACGAGATAACTCCTCAACAGAGCCGAGACCTGTCGAGTGGGCTTTGCTAGCACCCCCCATGGAATTCACCATGTCGACACTAGCATTTTGGTTCTCCTTAGCCCCCTTAGAGGGTCTACCTGTCTCCCAATTATCTTTTCTTTTAATTAGAGGACATTTCTTATGAATATGGCCTTCATGGCGACATAAGTAACAGGCATTAATACTGCCCAAAATTTCAAGAGGGAAACTAATAGTTTTTCCATCATCTTTAATGAGGAGCCCCGGAGGGAATTCAATCCCGGGTATGAAAGAAACAAGAGCCCTAGCATTTAGGTTCGGTAGTGAGGCCTTCGCTTCATCCATTCTGAGCACATTACCAAACGATGCCAGAATGGATGGGAAAAGTTTCCAAAATTCTGAGGGCACATTCTTCACAACGACCCACCACGGGCAGGAGAGAGCAAGCACTTCCTCCATAATGGCAACAGGGTTCCAAGCCAGTGCTCGAAACATGCAGCCACCAACATTCCAAAAAGATCTAGCAAGGGCTTTGCCCTACATCTCATGGTTTCTAAAGAAAATAACGAATGATCCCTTTTGCAGTAATCTACAATAGTTTATTTGAATTCCGAATTTAGAAAGCCATATGCCGAAAAACCAAGAATCCAAAAATTTCCTAGAAGGGAGTTTATTGCTATCAGTAGCAGCAAAGAAAATAGCAATCTCTTTAATCCTAGACTTCTCATTTCTGATTACCTCTCTCATTTCAGGGTTAGGCTTGAGAAAAACAAAACCAAAAGTGCAAGAAGGCTTATGTTGATCTTCAGAAATTCCATCAGAACCCACCACTAGCTGTTGATCTGAAACAGAAAATTGCACGCCGGCTGGGATAACCGTTTCCTTGCCTGCAACTGCATCTTTAAAGCTTTTACCACTTGTTGCGCCCTCACTGCTCACAGGGGGTACAGGTATGGCCCTATCTTCCACCATAAAATCCCCCAGGGGGCTGAGCCATAAGGATCCCTCAGAGCCGAGACGCCACGGCATGAAACCAGGAAAACACAATACAAGGCCAAAGAAAGAGAAACATGGGAACCGAAAGAAAAAGAGAATGAAAACATAAAACCGCAAAAGGGCACTCAACCCAAATTACAGCCTGAGCCACGTTGACACACCTTTGTGGGGGAGAGCCCTGTCTCCCCCACACGTCACCTCTCCAGGTACCAGGCCCACCGACCGAGGCGCCATTCCTCCTCTGCGTCCAAATTTTCCTAATTTTCACTCGAGTCCTACCAAAACATTTTAATTTTCACAATAAAAAGTTCTTCTGCTTTATTGATATTAAGATATATCAAATATGATATATAGACAAGGTGTGATGAAGTACCTAATGTAAAACATTAAATGACTTGTGTCATTATTAAATGACCTAGGAAACTAGAATTAATTAAAATTTAAAAAGATAAGATAGGATAAGATCTTATGTAGAAAACTAAAACTTCTAGAAATATGCCTAATACCTAAGTGGACTTGGCATGTAAATAGGACCTCACTAATTAACTAGTTAGGTAAAATGTCTATTTAAACCAATAGCTTGAAAACACAATAGTACAGCTGACTTTCCAAAAATTTCTTAAAATAAATTGTCTGATAGAATCAGCAATCACATCATTATGTAAACTCAACTCAACTCAATGATGAAAAATAGAAAGAAAAAATTTTAAAATAGCATTCCATTTTTTTTTTTAAAGTGACAATCCCAAAATATTTGTTTCATATTTTCAATACATAAACAAAAGGGCAATTAACTAGTTGAATCATAATGCATCTTAGTCTCTCTCCAACTGCCATTTTATAATGTAAAACTTTGCAAGAGAGAAATTGTGTCTTTGCATCAATTTGGTTTTCCATATTTGTGCACTCAGTTTGGTCCACCTTTGGCACCAAATTTACATTTCTATTTATGATTGAGGTGAGGAATGATCTTCCAATGAGCAAGAGAATGAATATAGATTTTCTTTAGTGAGAGATAATTAAAATGAGTGTTGGGATTAGAGTGTCTCAACCTTAGATTTCTAGCATTTAAATATTACTATTTCATGTATTTATTCATATTGTAATGTTTATTTTCCTACCAAATGTGTAGTCACTTTAAGGGACCCACCAATGGTGTGGCATCCTACATGGAAAGTGACATGCAATTATTGTAAGCTACATTTGTGGAGGTAGGTGTCCACTTTGGAGGACCTAGAATTTAGGCTAGATTGATGGAATTTGTAATAAGTTGATATGTCATGCACTATGACACTTGGTATGACATTCTATGATAGCCATAAGAGTCAATTATGATAACTACTAAATTGGGACTAGTGAGGAATTGGCAGTTGGCATTCTTGCATGTGGTAGTCACCTTACATTTTGAGGAGAATCTCTTGCATGCATCCTCATGCCTTGCATGTTGAGAGGACTGATTTTGATGCATATTAGTTTATGACAGAAAGCCCTCATGTCAAGGAATTATAACAATTGCATAAGCATGTGAAGTTGGATGCCCTACATGTTTTCCAACTTAGTTTGCATGCATGTAGTGATTTTGGATATGACACAAGATAGTTTTGGGTGCCCAATTTTCTCTTCTATAAATTGGTGATGCCTTAGTGCATTTTTGAGGTGACACATTTGAAGAAGCTTACATGTCGTTATGCTGCCAAAATTTATCCAAATTCCTGTTGTAGTGTTGTAGTGTAAGAAATTGTCACCCTTAAAAATTTCACACTATGTTTTCTCCCCTTAAGTTATTGGACCTAATTAAGCTCCTAATTTCCTAATTATGCATTCTAAAGCTTATTTTTACTATTTTTCAAAGGATTGCAATCATTGAATAAATGCAAATAATTAATTTTTTTATCCTGACACTAAAAGCCATTGTAGATAGGTCCAGGATCCATATGTCTATGGGTGTATGGGTCCCCCTATCTTATTGGGAACCAATTTTTAATATGTTGTTGGTGGCATTTTAACATTCAAAATTTAAATTTCAAGTATTAGCTTTTGGAAATTAATTTTAGGCAAATTAGAACGATTACAAATAAATACCTAGTTATTTTATCATTTTGAAATAATAATGAGCACTAAGTACACTATTGAGAAAATATTATTGTCAAGTGAAATTCAAAATTAGCATTTCAGAGCATTATAGAAGCAACTCAAGATCCAACATCATGTCAAAGTTTATATGTGTTCATATTGTCATTACTTTGTGAAGGCTAACATTATTTTGTAGGTCTCCAAAGCATTCAAGAATTCAAATAAGAAAGATCCAAATCTTTAAGGTGATGTGCATGACTTTAGTCCTTCAAGGTAGCCATTGAAGGGTGGTGAGTTGTTGCATATTGTTATTTCATCATTCCTTTCTTTCAATTATCATTCCTATCATTGACATTTCCATTGTGGAAGTGAAAACACTTACAAAGGATTTGACTGAGGCAAGCCCCTAAATGGCACAACATCTCTTCTCTTTGTGAATGTGCAGATCTCAGGATTGAAGAGGATTGAAGAAGAATTAAAGGAAAATTGTCAATTATTGCATTCAAATCCCTAAAAGTTATCAATCTATAGAAACTCAATTACAGAATTTAGTGATGACATTTTGACAACTCTGGAATCAAGAATCAGAAGATCGGATCCATTATTAGAGGACCCCAAATCAATTTCAGGACCCCTCATCAGGGACCCATACGCCCCTATGCATCTGTGTCCTCCTTTGCATTCCACATCCAACTTTTTATCATAGGTACACATCACTCTGTGTCTCCCAAATTTTCCTACAATTTTTTGTTTTTATCTATTTATGTTCACGATATTGCATTTTCTATATTAGGTCACATAATTCAATCGGGTTAATCATTCCAAATCATTTCCAATCCATTTCTAAGGCTCAAAGGAAGGAGATCCAAGTTTGATTGGCTTACCTTTATGGTTGATAGTCAATATATTCACCTTGTTGATCTCCTTCTTTAATGAAACTTAGAAAAGGGTTCCCTCACAGCCTAGGTTCTTTGCATTTAGGACCTAAGACATATATTTTTCTATGTTTCAAGTGTGAAGACTCCTTAGCATTACTCTGATATTGTATTGTAATTGTTTGTGTTGCTGATAATACAAGTTGAGTCGTGTGATTTGGAGTGTGGGTTTTTTCCAAAAAGGGTTTTCCCACGTAAACATTGTCTTATGGTTTGCATTGTTGTTTATGTCGTTTAACTTTTGAATGTGCATCTTCTGATTCTATAACCATTAAAGGTTTGAAAAGAAATTTTTGTAACTCTCCCCTACTTAGATTAGTGTAGGAATTTAGTTCCCCTTACTTGGCTTCCTTTTAGTTGGGATCAGATCCTATCTAGCTTTGATTCTATTTTTGGGTTTGAAAAGTTTTTTGAGCTCATTTTTATTTTAGTGGGAGTTTTGTAGAAGGGTGTTTTGTGACCTTGTTGTAGGAAAAATATGTTAAGCACATCTAAAAGAATCAAGATGGAGAAGTTTAACGATGAAAACTTTGAACTTTGGAAGATGAAAATTGAGGATATTCTCATAGAAAAAGATCTATGGGCTACAATATCTAGAACCAAACCAGCTACAAAACCCAAGAAGATTGGGATCTGATGGATCAAAAAGCCAAGGTTTTGATAAGGCTTTGTTTGGTTGAGTTTTTCCTTTTGAACGTACATGAAGAGAACTGCAAAATACCTTTGGAAGAAACTTAGACACGTTTATCAGGATAAATACCTGGTAAACAAGTTGTTCTTGAGAAAGAAACTGTACTCTTTGAAGATGGAAGCTGGAGGATCTGTGGCAGATCACCTAAATGCATTCAACATTTTGATAGCCCAACTAGGTTTTTTTGGAGATAAGATTGATGAACAGGATCATTGGATGCTCCTATTGTGTTTGTTGTCTAACTCGTGGGACCACTTTGTAATGGCTATTGGAACCAAGTTCAAGATGGATGAGGTGGTTTATTTTCTATTATCTAAAGAGATGCAAAGAAGGTCTTCTGAGATGGTTAAGGAGGCCCTTGTCATTCATGGTAGATTGAAGGAAAAACTGAAAGAAGAAGGACAAGAAATCAAAGTCAAAATATCTGGGGAGATCCATGTCTCCTGGAAAGTCCAAGGTGAAGTGTTGGAACTATAATAAAACTAGTCATTTTAAAAAAGAGTGAAAGGAAGAGAAGAAGAAGAAAGGAAAGAAGCATTTCTCTGACTCTAAAAAATCCTCTCAGGATGATGTAGATGCATTCAACGTAGCCTTGGCAACCATACATCAAAATATGTGTGGTTGATAGAATTGGGTGCTTCTTTCCACATGACCTCTCATAGAGGTTGGTTTTCAAAGTATGAGGATTACAATGGTGGGAAGGTGTATTTGGGTGATGACTCTCACCTAAAGATTGTCGGTCATGGAAGAGTCGAAATCAAATTCCTTAATAGAAGAGTGAAAGGGATTGATGGTGTCTTGCATATGTTGAGTTTGGCATGAAACCTACTTTCTATGAGTAAACTTAATGATCTATAGGAGTGAAACTTGTTTTCTTGAGTGGAGAATGTAATATGACAAGAGGAGCTATGGTGTTAGCTAAGGGTGTTTGAATGGCACCTTGTACAAGCTAGATGCATGCATGATTTAGTGAAATAGTTATTTTGATACAGTGAAGAAGAGACCTTTAGATTCTTCATCCTCATCGTCAGATCATGCAAAGAAGTCTTTTGCAACTACATCTGATGGTCATGCATTTTGGATACCTAAGGGTGTTCATTCTATGCAAATGGAGCTTTCTAGAGAGAAGACAATGCTATGGCACCAAAAAATTGGTCACATTGGAGAGAAGGGTCTTAGAGCCCTAAAAAAATAAGAGCCTTGTTGAAGGATTTGATGATTGGAATCTCAACTTCGACTTTTGTGAACATTTTGTTTCTTTTACTCTAGTTCTCATAAGTCTTTAGGGGTTTTGGACTATGTTCATGAAAATGTGTTTGGTCCTATGAATGTTCCCTCATTGTAAAAATATGTATACTTTTTTTCTTTCATAGATGATTATAGTACATAAGGACATTGATTTATTTTCTCATAATTAAAGTTGAATTCTTTAGTCAGTTTAAGGAGTTTAAATCCTTGGTAAAAAATCAAACTATTAGAAATATTAAGTGTTTGAGGATTGAAAATGGTGGTGAGTTTTATTTGGTAGAGTTTGAAAATATGTATAAAGAGCATGGGATTGAGATACATAATACAACTCCATACACCCCATAGAAAAATTGAGTTGCAGAGTGGATGAACAGGACGTTGATGGAGAGGGCTAGGAGTATGTTGAGTGGTGCTAGCCTTGAGAAGAAGTTTTGGGTTGAAGCGATGGCCACTACATATTATCTAATCAACAGATCTCCTACATTGACACTTGTTGTAAAGAAACCCATGGAGGCATGGTTTGGTAAAAATCCTTCATTGAGACATCTCAGATTTTTTGGTTATGAAGCTTAACCTCATGTTTCGATTGAGAAGAGGTCTAAGTTGGAGAACAAGGTAGTTAAATGAATATTCATTGGATATGGCGGTAGTGTGAAGGGGTACAAGATTTTATATCTAGAGGCCCAAAAGGTTCTCTATATCAAAAGTGTAAGTTTTAGAGATAAAATCTTCCACTATTGAGCTATAGCTAGAGAAAGAGGAGAAATAGGAGGTAGTTCAGATTCCACCTACTCCAATGAAAAGTGAACTACACACTCCTATTTGACCTAATGATGAGGAGATATTGAGAAGCTTTGAAATTTATAAAGAATAAGAAGAACCTCAACCTTAGGAATTGAGGAGGTATACATGTGTTAGGCGACAACCAAAAAGGTTTGGTTATTCATTATTGGATTCCAGATGCATTTTTTCTTTGATTGTTAACATTAATGAGCCTAGGATTGTTAGAGAGGGTATGGGTATGAGTGATGTAGATTCTTAGATGAAAGCCATGGATGAGTAGATGGATGCATTGAAGAAAAATAAGACTTGGGGTCTGATAACCCTACCTAATGGAAATAAACTCGTTGGTTGTAAATGGGTGTTCAAGAAGAAGTGTGGTCCTGATGGCAATGTTGAGAAGCATAAGGAAAATTTTATTGCTAAGGGGTATTCTCAGGTGGATGGAATTGACTTTGGTGAGATATTCTCTCCTATTTTGAAGTTGACATCTATTTAATTCCTCTTGTCACTTGCAGTAGCATATGATTTGGAAGTGGAATAAATGGATGTGAAGAAATCGTACCTTCACGGTGACATAGATGAAGAGATTTACATTTCACAACCAAATAATTTCATTGGAAAGGGTAAAGAAAATTTGGTTCACAAACTAAAGAAGTCTCTATATGGCTTGAAATAGTCTCCTAGAATATGGTACCAGAAGTTCAATACCTATGTGTTGTCATTGGAATTTCTAGGACCTAAATCTGACCATTGTGTGTAATATATATTTGATAATGGTTGCATTCTCATTATTTTTTTATATGTAGATTATATGTTGTTTATTGGGAATGATAAAAGTATGATTTCAGATTTGAAGTCTCAGTTCTTGGTACAGTTTGAGATGAAAGATCTAGGTGCAACTAGGTATATTCTAGGGATGGAGATCAAAAGAGACAGAGCTAACAGAAAGATTTGGTTAATCCAAAGAAAGAATGTGAGCTCAGTGTTGGAGAGATTCAACATGGTAGATTACAGACAATTAGTTGTTCATGTGATGCAAGGGATGAAGATTTTTGTGAATGATTATCCAAAATCTCCTATCAAGATGGAGGACATGACCAGAGTACCATATGCAAGTTTTGTTGGAAATTTAATGTATGCTATGTTATGTATGAGGCTAGACATTTCCCAAGTAGTAGGAGTCCTTAGTCGCTTTATGGCTAATCTTGGATGGATACATTGGGATGCAGTTAAGAGAGTGTTCAGGTACTTATGGGGTACTTCTAAGTATGCCTTGTGTTTTCATGGCTATCGCACAGACCTTAGAATTCAATGAGTATTTGTGTATATGTGGATTTGAATTGAGTAGGTGGCATTAATAGAAAAATATCAACTAGTGGTTATGTGTTTATGATGTTTGGTAGTTCTATGAGTTGGATGAGCAAGTGGTGTGCAATAGTCGCTTTGTCAGCAACAAAAGAAAAGTACATGGAAGCTACTCATTCTTGCAAGGAATTCATTTGGCTTAAGATATTATGTTTGGACATTGATTTAGATGTAGGATAGATTACTATATGTTGTGACAATCAAAGTTTCATTTGTCTAGCAAAGAATCCTACCTTCCATGCCAGAACAAAGCACATTGATGTTCAATATCATTTTGTTCAATGATATGGTAGAAGATGGAAAGGTGAACTTGGAGAAGGTTGAAACTATGGAGAATTTTTCAGATGCAGTGACAAAACCAATGAGCACATAGAAGTTCATATGGTGTTCTGATTCCATGGGCCTTGGGGCCCTAAGTAGTTGATTTCATATGACTCTTCCAAGTCTTCAACAAGTGGGAGAATGTTGGGATTAGGGTGTCTCAACCTTAGAGTTCTGGGATTTAATTATTATCATTTCATTTATTTATTCATATTGTAATGTTTATTTACCTACCAAATGTGTAGCACTTTTTGGGACCCACCGATGATGTGGCATCGTACATGGCAAGTGACATGTAATTTTTGTAAGCTACATTTTTGGAGCTAGGAATTGAATTTGGAGGACCTAGAATTTAGGCTAGATTGGTGGAATTTATCATAAGTTGTTATGTCATGCACTATGAAAAACTATGACACTCGCTATGACAGTCGTAAGAGTCGACTATGATAACTACCGAATTTAGACTAGTAAGGAATTAGTAGACGACAGTCTTGCATGTGGTAGGAACCTTGCATGTTGAGGATAATATCTTGCATGTATCCCCATTCCTTACATGTTGAGAGGACTAAATTTGATGCATAGCAATTTATGATAGAAGGCCTACATGTCAAGAAATTATGACAATTGTATAAGCAGGTGAAGTTGGATTCCCTACATGTTCTCCAACTCAATTTGTATGCATGCAATGATTTTGGAGATGACACATGGTAGTCTTGGGTGCCCAATTTTCTCTTATATAAATTGGTGATGCCTTAGTGCATTTTTGAAGTGACAAGTTTGAAGAAGCTTACATATCATTATGTTGCCAGAATTTATCCAAACTATCATTGTAGTGTGAAGACTCCCAAGCATTGCTTTGATATTGTACTATGATTGTTTTTGTTGTTGATAATACGAGTTGATCCATGTGATTTGGAGTGTGGGTTTTTCTTGAAAGGGTTTTCTCATGTAAAAATTGTCTTATGGTTTGCATGTTGCTTATGTTGTTTAAGTTTTGAATGTTTATCTTCTGATTTTGTAATAGTTAAAGGTGTTCAAAGAAATTTTTGTAACTCCCCCTACTTAGATTAGTGTAGGAAGTTGCTTCTACTTACTCGACTTCCTTTCAATGAGAAGAAGATAGTCATTTCCACTATTTAAAAAGTTTGCATTCTCTAGGAATACAAATCTTCATAGATAACTAAAGAGGGACTAATCATTGCACAAATATCGAAAATTCTTTGTACTTAATGTTCAACCCATACTGCTCTTTGATTTTTAGCCATGAATCCCATTCAAAAGTATTTAAATCTCAAATATCTTTAAATTTCCAAACACCTTTCTTATACAAATAATAAGCATGTTTAGAAAAACAAATAGAAATTGATTGATTATGGTAATTAAAAAATTTTATTCCACTAGATAGATGATGAAGAAAAGATGAAACCATGTTGTAGAGAGGAATCCTTTCACTATATAAATTGGAAAACCTATTGCCAAGATTTCCAAATGGACTGTAAGGGAAAAGAGACCTTGGTTTTTGAAAAAGAGATACATAATAATTTTATCCAATCAATTGACTATCATTTTTTATTTTTCGTAACTTGGAAAATTTGATTACAAACAAGGATTTTCCATGGTTCATCCCCTTTAGCTACTCTAATAATCAACTTCACAACAAGGCACAACCCTTGATTTTTGGGGTTAATGATTCACAGACCACCATTATGTTTCAGTTGAATGTGTAGACATCCAAATTTGATCACTCCCATACAATCAAATTTACCTCTTTATTCATCCATTCCGTCAATATTAATTTATTTAATTAATATTACACTTCCCGCCTAAGGTTCTTAAAGTATTTAATTTAACAATTAAATGCTTTACCTTACATCCTTTCCTTCTCTGAATTAAATAAATACATCAATTTATTTAATTTAGTCATCTAATCTTTTTGAATAAAATCAATTTAAAATTCTTCCTTTTTCTCTCTCCTTGTCACATCCTCTATAATCCCTTCCTAATCTGGATTAATTTAATTAATTCATGATTAAGATGTACATCCTCTTAATTAGGGATTAATGTCACATCCTCCTACATTTTCCACTTGCTTCTAATCTCTCATTAATTACCTTAATCGGGTATTTGCACAACCTTAATCAAAGTCATTAGCCACTTTTAGCACCCCTTTTTTTAGTCAACCTTTTCATTTTCCTTTCTTGGCATTGACCCTCTTTCCCATGTGAATTTTAAATTCACATTTATTCATCCTAGGTCTCTCTCCTCTCCATGTGAATTTTTAATTCACATTTTATCCTTCCAAGACTTCTAAAACCTTTGACTTGTCACCTCATCCACATGTGACCAATTCCCACCTTTTTGGAGACCCTCTCTTATCCATTAGATTCTCCTAAGAATGTAAATTTTTAATTCACATTTATTTCTCCAACCACTTTCTCATTTCCCATGGAGATTTTTGAGGAATTCCAAAATTACTCAAATGTCACTTTCATTCTCATTTGGGGACAAGAAGTTCCTTTTTGAGGAAATCTTCTCACTCCCCAAGGTACTTGGAAGGTACTTTTCCTTCCTCCACATCATGTACTCTCCTTCCACATCACCTACACATCATCTCACCCTTAGCCACTTCACATTCCACATGTCAAAATGTGAGGGCTTGTGAGTCCTCAACTCACCTTAGCCCTTCATCTTGGCCTTGTTGGATAAATCTCAACCATTGAATTCTCTAAGAGAATTCAAATTCCTCTATAAATACCCCCTCCTCTAAGGCATTTAGAAAGACTTAGCCATTTTGCACCTACATGCTGTTATTTTGAACACTCAACTCACAATAATCTTCTCTTACTTAGCCAAGCCATTTTAGCCATTTTGCATTTGCATCCCACCATATAGTTAATCTTGCATTTAGCTACATCAATAGCCATCTAAGGAGCATACAAAGTAATCAAAATCAAGGGCCAATCAAGGAATTTCAACAGCAAAGAAGGTATAATCATTTTATAATCTTCATTTTAGCTTATTTCTTTGCTTTATCATTCCTTAGGCTAATCTTTTTGAGGTGTTCTTTGTGTTTTTCCACTACAATTTAGTTGTTTTTGCACATTTAGAATAGGTTAAAAATCAAAGGTTCACAGAATTCAATGAGACCAAGAAGAAGCAATAAAACTAGCATTTCCATCCCATTTAGACTAGATAAATTTTCTAATTAGTTTGTTCAAATCTTCATATTTTTTCTTAGAAGGCATCTAGCAAGAGGAGTAGTAAACATGGATAGTGTTGGCTAATAAATTGGAACATTTATGTTGTATCTTATAAATTCAACTCTTTTCCCTTAAAATAGATGCAATTGGCTTCCAACAATTGAGATAATCATTCCTATAGGAAACGACTACTATTTGAATTTTAAAGAGGTACAACTCCCTCTCAAATTTTTAATAAAACCAAAGAAACTATAAATTTAGACAACAATATGCTTTTAACATGGAAGAAGAAAATGTGTATAATCCAATACCAGAAAGCTTTCCAATATTGAATACAATGGAATAGAAACAATCACATCCACTAGTACAAAGACCAACATGCATAGCATGTCATGTAAATGCAAAGTGCTCAACTCAATATAACTTCAATAAAGAATCCAACCATTAAGATGAAATAGTATTACATCTACATAGAAATTATATAATTGAGAGAACAATTTAAACATAGATTTAAAAATATTCCATTCATCCCAATGATAAGCTATATGCACACAGACGCATAGAGGCTTTCAATCATGTGTGTTATATTGAAAATGAAGTATCAAATTTCAAAACTACTAA
The DNA here is from genome assembly GCA_007258455.2 of Sequoia sempervirens. NCBI lineage: Eukaryota > Viridiplantae > Streptophyta > Pinopsida > Cupressales > Cupressaceae > Sequoia > Sequoia sempervirens. The sequence continues at coordinate 42,011,979 of VDFB02252616.1, read as the reverse complement.
GAGAGAGATTTGGTTTGTCTTAATTACATATATATCAAGCAGATACATAACTACTTCTTTATAAAATAATTTTCCAATGATTAAAAGAAATCATTGTCAAGTAACATAAAATTCATATGAAAGCAACTGAAAGATCACTGGGGCAGCACTTCACTTGCTATCCTCTCAACTAACTAGATTGTTGATGTGACATTCCTTTCCCAAAGAGCATAGAAAACCTTCATGATAGTTGGCATCTCCTCATGTTGGGGAATGATGAATTTCCTATCTTTGAGCTTCTAGAGAAATTTTCTTTCCTTTCCTACCTCAAGCTTTCCTTCATAGGAAGCTATAAGCGCAACAAACTGAGATAGGATCAAGTCAATGCCACTGAAACTTCTTAGGCTTTCTACATCAAATTTTCCTTTATCAAAAATACCATCAACCATCTTTTTGAAGATTTCTTTCAAGGTTTCTTCATTTTCATTTTGATTCTTGCCTTCATTTCTAATTTTTAGGCCAATCTTCAAGAATTTTTATTGAATTTCATCCCTGATTACATTAAATTATGTCAGCACTTTTCCAATTTCTTGCATATTCTATCTAACTATGAATTTTTTCCATTCGATACTCTTCTTCCACATAAGGAATTGGTTATCTGTAATATTTGGGATGATATTTTCATTAACTAACTTCTCAAGTCCTAATTCCCACATCCCCTTAAGATCACCAAGGGTATTCGCCCAAACTACCTCCTCATGTTTGGCTAAGGCAATATCCTTTTCTACTTCAACCTTCAAGGCATCCATATCCCTACACACTTTCTTCATGCTAGGAATGAACGGGTTCCCTTTGTTCAAGATATCAATGGCCCATTCTTTTGTAGCTTTATCGAAGGCTTTATAATTCTATATTTTATTTACAATCTCCTTCCCAACTAATGATGTCAGATTAAAAATATCTTATGTTTGAGAAATTAATTGTGGAGTAATGTCAAATATAGACTTCAAGCATCCAGTTAGAATTTTGACTTGACCTTTTAGCTCATCTTTATTTTTCTTGTCCTTAGTTGTTCATTCTACCAATCTATTTTTTGTTATTTGGAAGTTATGCACATATATGTCCCTTATAGAAGTCCCCAAATTCAATCCAATGATATTGAAATCACTAGCAATGGTATGGCCTACCTCCTTTTACATAGAAGGATGAGCTATCTCTACACATATGTTCCCAGTTCTATCATCTTATAATAGTCCAGATGTAATCTCCAGCCACTTGGTCTTAGGAGTCCTTTGAATTAGCTGACCTACAAGGTCTTTCCCGAGGAGACTCGCTTGTACAATCTTCATTTTCCTTATTAGTGTCTACTTGAGCCAAGAAGAGGTGGTAGGTGTGGTAGCTGACTTGGAACTAGAGGAGGAAAATAACATTCTTCTCATAGGAATAACAGATGGCTCTTGTTGAGGAGAGGAGGGAGGAGTAGGGCCTACCCTATGGGAATCATGTGTGTCTCTATCAAGAGAAGATTTCGTAGAAGAAGAATCACTTGCTTGATATGGGGAAGTAGATACATTGATTATTTCTTCTTCTTCTTTAGCTATTTCTTTGTCCTTGTCCTAATGAAGAGGCTCAAGGGAATCTTCTCTATATGTTTTTTCTAGTGAATTTCTCTTTGAAGGTTCATCATATCCACTCCTTACCTTTCTAATGGCACCTTCTTTGTGAAGTAGAAGATTGTGTCCCTGAGGTGACATGTGGTTGGATACCTTCTCTTTGAGGTTGATTACTTTGTGATCTGGTGAGAGGAGCTTGCTTTTTTGCATTCTTTCTAGCAACCCACTCTTTTGTTCTTCTCAAGATGACCATAGTCTTAGCCTCAATGGTCTCAATTTATTTTATGCTCCAGTCCATAGACACAATAGGCTGAATTTGGATGTGGTTAATAAAGATGGGATCCACTAGATCAGACTCATCATATTCAATGCCTTGAATATTCCAATTTAAGTTGAATGTCTTTATCTACCTTAAGGTTAACCTCATCCAGCTTCTTCTTCTTACCTCATATTCATTAGCGCATTCTGCCCAATAATCTTATAGGTTGGAAACATGATGGAATCCAATACCTAGTTGCAAATTGTTCTTTACAAAATCTTTACTATCAAAAGGAAACTTTACATCATAGAATTGCAAGTATATTTAACAAGGTCCCTTTCAATATTAAGTGCATCGGACATAGAATTACAAGAAAAATAGCCAAGTATAATAGGGAACTATATACCAACCTTTTTCCTCTCCTGGAACATTTTATTTACCTCTATCACCTGCCTACAGACTTCTATCAGGACAAACTTATTCTTTGCATACTTAGGGAGCTTCAGTGGAGCACCATCAAATCCTCCAATTCTAATATATGAAAACCTTTAGAACTATATGAAGTGACTCTTGTAGGTGTCAATTAATTGTAAGGCTTCAAGAGAATCCTTAAACCAATATCTCCTTGTATCTCTCGGACCATCCTAATGGTAAAGGTGTCATTGATTCTCCTATGGTGATGATAGCTTTTCCCCAATTGGATCTTATCATAATAATAAAAAATTGGAACCTCTTGCATTGTGTTGCACTTGACCTCAACCCAGGCCAAGGTTTGGTACTAGCAATAGCATAAATCAAATATGAGGACAAGTAGAAAAAAAAATTGATTGCGAAGTGAATGACCATATGATGTATCTAGTCACTGATGAGTTGCACCCATTCCAAGAACTGTGCACTCTCAATGATAATCTACACAAAAAATTACACCCACTCTTCAAACTCATGAGCTCTCTCATTACCCCTTAACCTATACAAAAGCAAAATTATGTCAAAAATACCATTCACAAAGTGATTTTTGTGTAGAATTTTGGGAAACTAATATTTTCCCTTCTTAGGTGTGGAAAACCATTCCTTGGCAATCACATTCCTATGTCTTCCTTTCTTTTCTAAAAAAGCAATGTACAAAGAGGTAAAATTAAAATTTTCATATTGCTCTATCTCTGAAATTTTTAAGCAAGAAGTGAAGGTAGACCTTTGAATCTTCACCACTAACCGGTTATCATTTTTCCTAACCTCTTGTGTTTCGGGATCATAATGATTAATATAATTTAGTTTTAATTCAAGGCATTGAACATTTGGTCACTAGGAATACGACAACTTATAACAATCCACTCTCAATCAATTTTTGGGTAATGGGTGGCCAGTTATCTAACCCAATGTTGTCCCAAAATTTGTCAAAAATTGCATGCCCTAGCTTGGTATCCCCTATTTTTGGCATGGTTCTAGTTAAACCAAGGACATACTCATAACCCTTGTATTTATATTTCATGATGACTAAAACACTAGAGTATACACTCAATTTGTAGAGAAGAAAGGAAATACCTATGCCAATGCAATGCTCTTCTTTTAGGGTATAAAGTGTTATCTTTCATAAAATTATAACTTAGCTAGGGAAAACAGTACCTTTGAATGTGCTAAGAGCTTCAAGAATTACCAGATGTGAAAGTTTTCCTCTTCCACTCCACTATGATTTTGCCTCCAGTCACTACTAAAATATACCTCCCAAATAGTTCAATTCACTTTAAAACACCCACAATTGATGTTGGGAGTGGTGGGTAGTTAATGACCCCTTATTAAAGTTGGCACGTGTAAGATTTCCCATATTCCCTTTTGCTCCAACTAATTTTTGAATATTTGAAAAGAAACATCTAGAAGAAAACCTTTTGGCAGAATGAGTGGTTTTGACAACCTCATCAGGGATTGACAAAGTTTTTGAAACTACTATAAGGTTCTAAAATTCCATATCTTCAACAAAATCTTTTATGCATCATTATTTGGAACAAAATCCTTCAAAATCAACCTTCCTTTGGAATAAAAAGTGGTTCTGACAACCTCGTCAAGAACCAATAGAGGTTTCAAAAACTTCACAGAACTCTAAAATCATTTTAATTTCAATTTTTTGGTATATATAAAATTTGTGACAAGTGCTTTGAGCCCTGACGTAGTTCTATAATCTTTATGAAAGGTCGACTTCAAAGGGGATTTAGACTTAAATTTTAAAATTTTAGGAAAAAATGAGGTTGTGACAACCTAAGCGGGGCCCAACAAGGTTTTGAAAACCAAAGGGAAGACTGACAATTTTAATTTAGAAAAAATTTAAAAAATTGGACACGATTTTTTAAAGGAGGGTCAAAACTGTGGTAATAGGTAGCAATAAAAAATTTATTGGAAACTTGAATTTTACCAGCCAAGTATAATAATTTGTTTCCCACATTAAATAGCTTATCTTTAAATCTATTTAGGAACCAATTCCACATAACAGAAAGAGATGCCCCTACACCAAAAGGAATTCCAAGATATCTAGTAATCTCCCCATGTTTAATTTTCCTCCACTCATGAAGAATCCACTTAGGAATAGGCCAGATTGATACATCATAAATTCAATCTTGTTGTGAGCTAACTATGATCCGAAAATGGAACAATATAAATTTAGGATGTACAAGGTGTTCTTTAACTCTTCAGAATTTTGCAAAAAACAACATATTATCATCAACAAAATGAGAGTTAATAATCACCTTATTTTTCAAAATAGAAATCATTTTTATAAGGTTCATATGGCTATATTTATGAAGAAGATATTGCAAAGCATCATTTGTAAACACATATAAGAAGGGGTATAAAGGGCATCCTTGCCTTATGGACCATTGTAATTCAAATAATGTTGTCAAAAAATTATTGATCACAATTTGAGCATTGGCATCCTAGAACAACATATGAACATATTTTTTGTAATTTAGGCTCACAACCCAACCAATGTAGCATTTTGAGAATGAAATCCCAACAAATTCTATAATAGGCTTTATCAAAGTCTAACTTATATCATCCTAAAAAAAATAGGTAGTAGTATTAGGAGGACAATTTAGGGCAATAAAATAACATATATACTTTGAGAATATCACACTCAAATAAAAATTTGAATAAGCACTAACCCTTTAAATTGGTATATTGGTTAGGAGTGATCCTTATGGAGTGGCTACTATGCAGTCTAATAATGGTAGCCAAAAACACAAATGAATGATGAAGACTCCTTTAGAGAACAAATGTTATAATTGGATTAGTTGGATGAGAAGTGATTTATCATTATGTATATGATCAAGTTTAAGAAACAAAAAGCCAAAAGTCATGGTATGACAAGAAACACACAAAATGTCAATAGAAAGACTATTGTTCTAAAAAAAAAATTAAACACTAAATTTTCATCAAATTGGAAACATAAATTTAAACATTGAGAAATGAGCATTATGTTGGGGTTCGAGTATATCATGATTGCTAATTAAGAAAAAATATAAAATACTTCTAAAAATTTTAAAAAAATCTTTTTAAATGAATTTTAAAAATTTAAAATTATTTTTAGTAGTTAAAAAATAATTGTCAATAAATGAAAATAATTCAAAAATGTGATATTTCTACAATTCACTAAAGTTAAATGAAGACCTTCTAACAAAAATATATGTTATTTTAAAAAAAAATACATACATGTAATCAAATCTAGAAGTCGTTCAGCAATTATCAATATGGATTGTGGAAACTTGTTAAACTCTTCATTTAATAAAAAAAAAATTGAATTTAAAATATACATGTACATCCAAATTGAAAGTAAAAACAAATACTAAGGATTACCATCAAATAAAATGCTAGAAAAAATGTTGGCTTAGTGAAATGTGGAGACCTTATTGAACTAAAAAATTGATGCTCATTGTCACAAAGTAATAACCACTACCAAAAATGTTGAATTGGATCAACAAAATAGTCAAGTCACATCACAATACCCCATTTCCTCAATTAAGCCCAAAAATTGCAATGAATGTAAGGTTGTCTCCTTTGAAATCCCTCTTGAAAGTATAGATGCTATCTCATAATGTAAATTAAAAACAATCTTTTTGTTCTTCTTAAAAGGAGTCCCTCTAAACCATATTTCTTCAAATAGGCCCAAAATAACTAGGAACTAAAGGGATAGAATATTGAGGATTTAAGGGGGGTTTGTAGAGGATATGTATCATTTACTTTTTTCAACCCAAATAATGCTAAAATAGTGCTCCAATATGGATCGTGGATAATATGAAAACATACCTATTATATCCAAGTGTAGGACCTTGACTTTCACCATAAGGGAATTTCCAAGTCCAAATATTAATGTGGGTTGAGTTCTCATTCCTCAATCTAGTATGTTATACATTTATACAAGTCATATACTTTCAATTGGGAAAGTTCTTGTGGTGTAAATAGAACTAAGATTAATGGGTTAACATTTGGGTTCAACCTAGAGTTTGTGTAGAGCTGAATTTAATGCGGCCTCTACCAAACTCCATTAAATTAGTTGGCCCAAAATTTGAATGTGACAAAAAAAATAATTACCTCAACAATCCAAATGCATTTTTTTATTATCCACGAAGGTCATCTTAGTTGGGACTACCCTATCCACAAACTACACCCCTCAAATACAAAAAACTCTAACCTTGGTTCTGCCACTTCTATTGATGTGAATGTAAAATTACCTAAACCTCCCCAATCTTTTCCCCAAAAACACCTTATCCCCCCCATCCTCTTGTAATCCACCACCCCCCCACCTTTCATTTCTTCTTCTTCTTCCCACCACCTATCCTCTACCTCAAGCCCCAAGTCTTTCAAAGATGTTGCACTTGATACTAATGTAAGAGTTCCTAAAAATAAAATAGAAATCCAACCACCTTCAACCTACATAATTCCTCTTGCCCCACCCCTTTCTTCACCCACATTTATCCCCCTACAATCTTGATCATTTCCTCCTCTTTGGAAAGACCAAGCCATAACATTAATATGGATGTTTAGCCTTTCCTCAAAGAGAATGAGCTCAATTCATTGCAAATGGATGGGGATTATTTTCTTGGCATCCCTCAATGAAGTGTCATGTCCAATATTGGATATTTAGAGGTTGAAAATCCCTACTCAAAAGACTCATGTTAAGAACTCTATCTAGAATAATTATTCTAATGTCATTATGTTTCAAGAAGTGAAATCTAGTGAAGTTCAACTAAAAGCCTTCCTTGCTTCCATTTGGAAAGAGTATTTTCTTCTACACCAACTATATTGATAGTGGCAATGGGGGAGATATTTTAGGGCTAGCTCCTTGGCTTTTCATGCATGTTGTGGACTGAGTCTAATCCTAAAAATTGTTGCATTTGGGTCAATGATATCCTTCAAGATGTTCTCTTTGAATGTTGCTCCATCTATGCCCCCAATTCCCCCTTAAAAAGAACTTTTCTTTGGGATTGGTTACACCTTAACCTCCCCATGATAGAATGGGTTCTTGGATGGGAATTTAATATGTTTGAACACTCCTCTAATAATAACTAGGACAACACTTCCCATTTATCCCAAGTTAAATTTTAAATTTGAACTTTGGCCCAAAACTCTCTTGGTGTCCTTGACCCCTTTCTGGGAAAATTTTGTTGGAGAATGTCAAGATTAGAGAGCTCAAAAAAAAAAATTCATGGGTGAACAAAATAATCACAATAGTATGTCTATCAATATAAAATAAAGAGTGTGTAAATACAATGATCAAGCATTGTATATATAGGCAAGGATGAGGAGGTAAGAAGGTAGGAGTGAAACTCTGACTACCCCACCAAAGATTTAACACTTGTGATCTCACTTGAAAAGTATGTGAGAAATTTTCAATAGGTGTCTCAATTCATGTGGACACATATCTCAATGTTATGAAGTGATACAAAATCAAAATAAACTTAAGTAAACTTAAGCTAGGTGTGAATAGGTCAATCATAGAAAGGTGATTAGCTAAATAGGTATGATAATGAATCTATTTACACTAGCATACCCCCTTAAGTGCAACTTAGGGAGTAATGTGTGCACTAATGATGAGTCTCAGCTATGAGGCCATGTTAGGTTCTCATGTACAAATTTCTCATAAAGTGAAGTAAAAGAGAAAAACCCAATGGGAAATAGAAACTCTCTCCAAAAGAGAAATGATGCAATGAAATAAATGTACAAGTCAAGAAGATAGAAGGACTCATGATGACACCCCAAGGACTACTTCTATCACATAAGTACAAGAAATTTTTCCCCCATAGAAGAGAAAAATAAACTATGGATCCCCCCCATAAGATCATAGAACTTGCAGTGCTAAGTGATGCTCAAATAAGAATACAGAATGTGATCCCTAAATTTCAAACAACATTTCTTCCTCGTGGAAGAAGACGAGCTACAAATAGGTGCATGACCATGTGAGAAGAATGGAAGTCTCTAAATGATTCACAAGATCCAAAGAGGATGTTGAAATCTCTAAAAGTTTCTCAAATGTTCCATGTGAAAGTTGATGTAGAATAGAAACCAAAGATGTAGATGGGTTGATAACAGCATTGAGGTGGTTGTTATTGAAGGTGTCTACCAACTATGTGAAATGGGATTCACTAAAAAAATTTAATATTCTATCTAAGTAATCATCCCAATCAACTATAGTTGAAACACGACTATGAATATCTTGTTGCCCTAAATCATGAGAAACCAATGATGTAGGAACACTCAATACTGAAGAAGCAAAATATGAAGGAGATGTGATAGCAGTGTAAGGTGAAGGAACTGATGAGGAGGTTATATCTCCAAGGTTCAAATAACCAAATTGTATATCCTTATGTGTGTTGAAGGTATTTGTGTCATCTATACTCAAACCATCATCAAAGTCAGCAGAACCAAAGGTAGAAAAGGAATACAATCTGGAATCATTATTAGCATGACATGTGGCAATGATGTCTCTACTCTACAAATATCTAATGATCACGGAATGTGGTGTGAAATCAATTTTTTTGTGTGCCACTATGTGTAATCTAATAAATGGAAAGGAGATTATTAGATAAGAAAGGTACATAAATCACATTATTGTTCATGTTCCTTCTCCAATTCCAATAGATCCTTTTCCAAGAGTAGACATATAGGTGTTATTTTCCATCAATAATGGTGGAAATGAACAAGGCTCAAATGTGGAAAATAGTTCCTTGGATGCAACCATGTGATGCAATACCTCAGTATCAAGATGCCGCTTGTGTGATGTGTTATTTGCTGAAGCAATGAGTGGCATACCCTTATTCTTATCCTTTGTTGAAAATGTGGATGATGTGGATTTGAAAAGGGAAGAACCACCTATCTTAGAAAATTGAATTTGAGTTTGTTGAAGAAGAGTCTTTGTGTCATCAATTTCCTTTTTGTAATATTGGTGTTCTTCATGCCCTAGTCTTTTACAATAAGTACATTTTGGCTTGTGCATCAAAATTTTCCCTTTTGATGAGGGAGATGAATTTGATGAAGTGTTTGATTTTGATCCTTTAGCTTGATCCTTAGTTTGTTTATTTCCCTTAGATGATTGAGAAACTAATGCTTAACTTTTTGAAGAGGTGATAGCATCTATAGAGATTACTTTAAATTGTTCTCTTGTGATTCTATCACAAAAAAATTTAAAAGAGGGCATTGCATGTGTTGTCCAAGAGCATCCATTGTAGAGTAGAAAGAAGAAGCAAACATTTGATAAGGACCTTTTAGCTATGAGAATATCAAGAAGACGCATTCCTTTTTTATTTTTGTTTTACCACAACCATGTAGTCTAGAAACCAAAGACTTAAATTGAACCAAGAAATCTTCAATAGAAGAGAAGGCATTAGGAGACAAAATTGTTAATTTTGCATCCAATTATAGAATCTTGAATTCATCAACTTTACCAAAGAGATCTTCAAATTTCTCCCACATTTTCTTAGGAGTTGTACAACTAGAAATGTGAAATTATAAATTATTGAAAATAAGAAGACATATTAGTCCCATTGCTTCATCTAACTTGTTCTGATAAGTAAACTGCTCAACTCCCTAGTAAATTGCATTTTTTGTCCTTTGATCATTTCCCATAATCCCTTAGATTGAAGTAGTTGTTGTGCTTTGACTTTCCATGTGTGGAAATTATGTGGTGTTAACAAATCAATTTTTGGATCTATGATGCACACACAACAAGGCACTTGAATTGTGCTTTAACAAACCCCCCCAAAATTGTATTATATTTGAATGTAGACCCCCAAAAAGATGCAAGACAAGATTTACAATCTTTTGTGAAGTTTGGAAGCCAAATCATATGTTTATAACTCAAAGACTTTTAGAAATATAGAAAAATGGGTTTTCCAAAACTTGATTTTAACTACAAATCTAGAATCATTACAAAATTCTAATGAATTTAAAAAAAAAATTGTCAATTTTCAACAAACAAGATGAAAGTTATGCCCTGTCAAAAATTGCACAATAATCCACACCAATAATGCAAATGCATGTAGGAACTAGCACTTGCACCAAAAGGTGTGCAATAATTTCTATTATTATTTTAAAAATTTACAATAGACGATAAAAATCTCATATTATACATAAATTTATTATTTTAAATTGTTCAATCCTAACTGTTGACGATGGAAATGGGTATCTAAATTTGAAGATTCAGATTTGTTCCAACATCAAACAATGGAGTATTTTCCCACCTACACACACATGCAAATAAAATAAACTAACTAAACACACATGCATGCAAATGGATTTTTTTCTCCATTGCCCTCCTAGCATCCAAGATCTTGTATTGCAGAATAAATTTGCACTCAGAGCACTGTGCACAAGAGGCTATGGTGAACAGAGATTAACAGATTGAATGCAAATGATATGGAATAACAAAAGAAAACATGATAAACTAAAATGCTAGAACATGCAACTATCTTATGAGCTAAAATGCTAAAATGCTAAAATGCTAAAATGCTAAAATGTTAAAATGATATCAAAAGAGTGCCAAGAATGCTAAGAGTAAATGTAAGGATAGTGCAAATGCAAAGATTGTGAATGTTGTGTATATGATCGAGAAATGAGAGAGGGCAAGGTTTAAATAGATCTCCTCAGGGGTGGATCCAATATTAGGTCGAATGTGGGATAAATATGCAAAATGGTAAATAAAGAAAATGGATAAATATATGAATTGATTTATGAATATGCAAATAGATATTAATGAAATATGTAAATGCATTGATATTTTAATGATTATATATTATGAAAATGGATTTGATGGAGTTTATGAATATGAATGAATGATTACAGATAAATAATATTTGAATGATTATGGATTTATAAATGATTTAGTGAGATGGATTAATATTTATAAAATGGTTATGCATGAAATATAAATATGAGATGAATATAAAAATGGATAATGGTACTAATAATGGATCCGCATATTGATAAAAAAAAATTAATATTATTAGAGGAAATTTTTATGTGTCTACATTTTGCCCCTCTTTGAGACAATGCAGCCTATCGTATTGTTTCAAAGAAAAATTGATCAATTGATACATGCCCCAAGGATATCCTAGTACGTGGATGATAAGGATGATATGCCCCCTCAAGAGATCAATCGAACAAGCTATGATAAGATTAATCTCTCAATAGATTGCGAGGAGAAAATTTGGTAATTGATGTTGTGCGAGTGATAAACAGAAATGCACATTTGATGAAAATGCACAGTTGATGGGCGTAGCTAAACAATTGATGGAAATGATTAGTATAGCCAGCTTGATAAGCTGATTAAGTTGATTGAGATTGATGCAAGCGTAAAACAATGATTCATTAATAGATTGAGTGATCAAGGAGCAGATTGGTTGATGTGATGTGGAATAAAGACAAGCATCAGTTGGACAAAGCAATTAATCATTCTTTGAAATAAAGAACATGAAGAAAAATGAAATGATGAAGGAAATGGATGATGGAAGAAATGATAGATGAAAAAGAGATATGAAGGAAATAAAAGTGGTGAAGCTTCTTGTGCTTTACAAAGTGCTTTTATCATCATAGAGCTTATTATGTCACAAATTAGTATAAGCATCTAGATAACATGAACATCTAGATGACCTGAATAATGTTTGTGTTTTTATTTAGCAATGAAGTATAAGCATCTAGGTATAAGGACCTTAGATGACCTGAATACTTATTGCATGGAAGACACTATCAGACAAGGAATATTCTCATCCACACTAGACTCATATGTCCTCGATGATTTTGGATAACCATGTCTTAAGACGAGTCATTCTGTGAATAAGAAACAATCCACAGACAGCAAATAAGTGAACATGCCCCATCCTCACCTCTTTACTCAAAGACATCCTTGAGAAGCTAAAAGACATGCCACCAAAGATAAAATCATAAATCAATCAAAGATTGACAAACAATCATGCACCATGCTTCAATGTAAATCTTGATTCTTGTCACAGTTTATGCATTTGATTGGATCTGAAAGATAGAATGGTGGGTATGTTGTAATGTTTGCTTGATTGTTAATCGTAGCCAATGTTTTGATTTTATTGAAGTTCAAAACTATGTGGTGATCTCAAAATGTCATTGTTTGTGGAATTTTTGAGGTTATTCGATTTTTTTGGATTTTTGAATTATTTTTTTTTTGGATTTTTTTTAGGACATTTTATGATTTCTTAGGGATTTTTTCAGGACATTTTTTTTATTTTTAGGGATTTTTGACATTTTATGATTTTTGGATTTTTTTGGACATTTTATGATTTTTTTTAGATTTTTTTCAAGACATTTTACAATTTTTTTTGGATTTTTTTCAAGACATTTTATGATTTTTTTTGGATTTTTTTCAAGACATTGTACGATGGAAAGAGACAATGCGCAAGTCAGTAGACAAACAAAGAGGATAGTTTCTCTGACCACGAGATGCTCAGTATCTTAACCCATAGCTAAGGTTGAGGAGATGCCCCAGTGAGGGATAGGACCAACCTACTATGCATGGCAAAGAGAGGAAGTGAAGGGAATGTCGAACAATTCACAAGCCATGATGAGTGTGGAAAGGCTAGTATGAAGTGGAGGGTGAATGAAAATGGTATGAAAATATCAAGTAGAGCTCCAAAGGAAAGAGGAGAAAATTCTCTACACATGATGTCGATTTCTCAGTTTTCACCATGGTACTTGCTCAAGGCACCACCGAAGTGGTTTTCACCATTGAATGAAATATTTCTCTTTACTTTTTTCATTTTCTCATCTTTTTTTTCAGTATTTTTTCTCATTTTTTTGTATTTTTTTAGTTTTATCCTAACTCTATGAAGCTAGGTATAGCATTGATAAGTGTCAAATTCGTAGACTACCTTGACAATGCCCCGATCTTGTGTGGATGATTGTGTTGGATGAAAGGACCCGATCAGGATGAGGAGTATGAGCGAAAAATATGAAGGAAAATAGATGTGGTGGATGAAAGATGCTATGGTAGGATCCCTAATGTGCACACTACGTGGGCCATCAGGCTTTAGAGGAAAAGGAGCTTGGGCGCCCAATGAGTTATAGTACGTGAAGGGGTCGTCATCAAAGGTACATTGAAACACATCACCAATGGAGGGATATGATGGATGGGTGGAATGGAATATATGGTACAAGTGAGAGTGACATGGATGGATACCTTGGATCAACAATCTCTTGTCTTGACTTTTTTCCTTGATAGATGCCCCCAGTGATTTTTAATGGAGAGGCATACTTGGAGATCAACTTTTGCTTGCTTTCACTTTTGACTTTTATTTTTTATTTGTCTGATAGAATTTTATTTTGGCTAGGGGACTTGTCTTGATCTTCTTTTATTTTTTATTTATTCAATAGCTTTTTATTTTGGCTAAGGGACTTTTCTTGATCTTTCTTTCTTTGCATGCTTTCTTTTGATTCTGGATCTCCATTTGAAAAAGGCACTTTTACCTTTGATTTTTGAATTATATCCTCTTTATTTTCTTTGGGTGATACTTTTTGATCCATGTCTATGATGTGAATGGACATGAGTGAGATGGGTGAGGTGGATGGAGTGACAAGAATGTTTAGTGGATGAGTGAGAGTGGTGATGCCATCAACAGAGTCTTTGGGACTATCCTTTTTGGTTCTTTTAATGTCACAGGAAGCTTGCACATCCTTAATGACTTGGCTAGATGGCTTAGTAGAGGCGACAATTGGAGATTCATATCCTAGCCCATGGTAGGTGGGATGGAAGGATGATGATTGGATATCCTCAGCGGGGTCATGATCAAAGAGTGGGTTATCGTAAATGTCTTGATCAAATAGGGGGTTATCATGGATATGAAAAGCTTGAGTGGAAGTAGATATAACAAAGGCAGGTGCATCATCAGGATCCCAAAAGGTTTCAATCCAAGCACGGCCATCTTTTTGCATTCCTTCTACAGCTATCTTGGTATCCTTGTTGAAAGTCTGACCTTTCTCGATGACATTAGTAGTTTCTTTTGTTGGTAAATTATCCATACGGTATTCTCCACATCCCATATCATGGATTTGGACCTTGGGGTTTGATAGTGTGGTAAATGAAGTAGGTGCTTTTAAGGATTTAGGATCAACATGTGCTTGAGAAGGAGGTGCTTCACGATTGCTAGGGATTGTGATTTCAGTTTTAGGACTTAGATTATGGCAATACATGAAAGGGTCTGGATCTCCTTGTATTGTGATTTCAACACCATTGTGGGGGAATTTAATGCACTGATGGTATGTAGAAGGTATTGCTTGCATTGCATGATTCCAAGGTCTTCCAAGGAGGATATTATAGGTCAGAGGGAGATCAAGGACTTGGAAAACCACATCCTTTACCACAGGGCCAACTCTGATTGGTAGAGTAACTGATCCTTTAGACAAGTGTTCCTCTTCATCATATTCCTTTATGGTAATATTTTTCCTTGGATCAACTGCATTTTCAAAGAACCCTAATTTTGTGATCAATTCTTGAGTACAAATATAAGACCTGCTCATCCGTCTATCAAAACTCACTTAATCTTAACATTATGGACAAGGACATCAATGTGTAAAGTTGTGTTATGTGGTTGTCGAAGGGATAAATCATCATTTTTAGTAAAAGTGAGAGTATGAGGAGAGGTGATGTGTCCCACCATAGCTTGGAATTGATTTACATGTAGGTCTGTAGGCATTGTAGCAGTAGCAAGCACTTTATCTAAGATAGCTTTATGCTCAGGAGATAGGTGTAGTAGCTCAAGTATAGAATTTTGTGTCGACATTTTTCCTAAATGCTCTATGAGGTTATAGTGCGAAGCTGGTGTAGCAAGTTTCGAATTAGGACCTATAAGGGTAATTGTACCTCTGTAGGTAGTGACATTGCTATCAAATTCTTTTCCTTTTATAATGAAAGTGTTTACATGATTATCAACCTCACTGATGTTATTTATGGTATAATCATACTTAGCAGTAGTATAGTTTACACCACCACTAGGTTCAAGGGCCTTTCCTTTATCCTTGTCATGCTTAGGGAGAGGGTTTTTAAACATCTCATGATCAGAGTTACTAGAAGGAGTGTGTCCATCAACTGTTATCTTACCATCATCAATAAAGTCTTGTATTAAATTTCAAAGTTTATTGTAACTATTAGTCTTATGTCCTTTATGTCTATGATAGTCGCAAAATTGATTCTCATTCCACCATGGGGGTTTGACTTGTGGATTATATTCCTTCATTTCAGGTAGCATTATAATATTGTTTTCAAGAAGTTCTTTTAATGCGGATTCAAACAATTATCCCAATGGTGTGAAATTTCATTTAGGGAAAATTCTTTTTTTTCTTTTCCTTTATATGAAGATGGACCTTTAAGGTTGTAGATAGGTGATGATGTTTTAGTTATTTTTGCATCAACAACTTCGTCATTGACTACATTCTTGTTCTTAACCCAAAAAGGTGTCTTGTTGTTTGAGTTTGATTTTTGATCTTTTTCATTATTAAGTTTTATAGTTCCATCATCAATAAGATATTTTCGATTTGAAATCCCATTTCTATGGCTTCATCAAAGGAATCCAGTCATTTGAGGTGAAGTTCCCTTCCAATTTCTTTGTTCAAATTTTGACAAAAGAGGTCAACCAATTCTTTGTCCAGAATGGTATAAGGTAATTGTTTTGTTAAATGTTTCCACATTTGTAAAAATGAGACAAAAGATTCTCCTTATTTTTGTTTGGTGTTTAAAATATTTTTCATAGTCACTTTAAGGTCATAGTTGAAACTATAATTGGAGACAAATTTATCAACCAGTTCTTGAAAATATTTGATGGTTGGGGGTAATCGTGAAAATCATTCCACAACTTCACCTCCTAGACTGTGAGGGAATAATCTCATAAGGTATGTCTCATCAACTTCAAATTCCATAGTAGTAGCACAAAATTCTCTTAAGTGGTCTTTAGGATCTCCTTTTCCCTTATACTTATCAAGTTTTGGTATGTCCCAATGACTAGGAAAAGGTGGCATTGGTATGCTCAGATTGAAAGGATAAGGACATATATCTTCAATAGAGAACTTGTGGGATGATGTTTTACTATTCTTGAGAGTATCTAATTCTTGTCTCAGTGTTCTAAGTTCATCCAAAATAGGATTTTTTGTAGGTGCATATTTTGATGTCTTTGAAGATCTCTTGTAACCAGGTTGTAGATAAAAAGGTCTATGATCTTTGATTCTTTCATCATTGTTTGTTTTGGGATGTTTAGATTCACTATATTTGGGTTGATCATTCATCATGAGTAATGACATGTCAAAATCACGGGGCATTTTGATTCCTTCATCAGCAAGGGCTTTGAAGTATTGTGGTGGGTTACGTTTGACTACCTCAGTAAGTAGTTTAGTGAATATGTGATCCTTAAGTGCTTCTTCTATATTGGATTGGGTAATTTCTTCATCATCAGTTTCATTTGTTTCACTAGTTGCAACACTAATATGGTCTTCCCCATCAAAGCCTCTTCCCCAAGGGTTCCCTTCTTGAAATATTTTTGCTCTTGTTCTAGGGTTCATATGTGATTATTCTGATCTTCAATTTAGGATTGGACAATGTATGAGACCTAAGACTAGGATGAAATGAAAAGGATATGATTCTAGGATGAGATATGAAAATGGTATGGTATGACAAGCTAAGAATACAAAATCTCAAAGGCCACTCTAGGTCCAAAGTTGGTTATGAAGTAAGGCTTACAAGGAAAAATGATCAAGAGAGGGTATGTAGGAGATGATGAACTCCAAAAGTATTTCCCTACTCAAGGATGATGAACCTTAAGTGATGCGGGTGATAGATAGCCAATGGTTTAATTTCAAGACCTAGGAAGAGTAGCCTAAGTGCAAGCTAAAGGTTTGTTTGAGCAATAATGGATATGCTAGGGTGGCAGATATGCAAGGACTAGGTGGAATGCAAGGATTGAAAAATCAGAACTGAATGATGATGGCCCCGAGAGATTTAAGTGATAGGTTCATTTTGGATGTTTTTGTGGTTTGACGTTTTGGGGTTTGCAAGGTTGAGATGTTGCAAATTACTAAGTGTGATGTTTTTTTGAATTTTACTTTAAATACACACACATAAAGCACTTGGAAGACAAAGTGGTTGTTCACTGATGTACCACAAATAAAGACAAGCACAACCTAGTTGGAAAGGTGTGTATACTTGGTATAGCTCACTGAAATACCTCGGATTAGTGCGGAACACTTTTCCTTCTCGAGAGTGAATAGCTTAGAAGTTTGGTGGCACAGGCTCCTCTCCATGGCACTCACTTCTACGGGTGCACCAACTTTGAATTCTCGTGTAGTCACTTCCCAGAACATGTTATCTCTACTCAAGGGAGTAGCAGTGAGTAATCTTATGGCATGCTACTATACCTAGCACTATACCAAGCAACGATCGAATGGTTAGGCTTCTACAAACAAAAGGTGTTTAGTAAGGGCTTCTAGTTTAGGGGTACTATGATAAACTCCCTTAGGAAGTCTCCCAGCCCTTAAAACAAGGGTTTACTTATCATAAAGATACTAGGGGAGATCTATCATGTACCACGTCCCATTGATGAACTTTCCTCGCAATCACAATTTTTTATAGCGGTTCGGAAGGACTTGGCTTTAGCCCATTACTGCTTGTGTCGTTCTCTTGGGGTGAGTAATTTTTCCCACCAAGGCAGGCCCTCTAGAGTTAATAACAATTTCTCTTGCACCCAAGATCACACAAGTTCCCAAGGGGAGAGGATACTTTTGTTATTAAATCAAGATCTAATCTAAACAGAAGTGTGCAAAAGCACCAAGCACAACAAGAAATTGTTCATTTTAGGCACCAAACGAAATGTGTTCTAAGCTAAACAGACAATCAATTTTAAATTCAAGTCTTTGACAAGCGTCATGCATCAGATGTCATTAGTAATTTCAAATTGAAGTCTTCGACAAATGAGAGTTTTAGATTTTTAAGCTTTGGATAAACAAACCTACAAAAAGGACAAATTAACAAAATTAGCCTTACACTTAAAAAACTAAACTAAGAAAAGAAATAACATTTAATCTAGAATCTAATTAGATTAAATCATAATTGGAATTAATTCCTAAATTAAATTAAATCTAAAATTCTAAATTAACTCCAAATTAGAAATCAAATCTAGATAAAATAAAAAATAAAACTAAATCTAAATTTAAAAGCTAAAAACTAGATTAAAATTAAAAAATAAATTTAAATTTAAATTTAAAACTAATCTAAATTAGAATGTTAATCTAATCTAAAAAGTAAAATCTAAATTAGAAATTTTAATCTAATCTAAAAAAGTAAAATCTAAATTATAAATTTTAATCTAATCTAAAAAAGTAAAAACTAAATTAGAAATTTTTAAAACTAAACTAAATTAAAAAATTAAAAACTAATCTAAATTAGAAATTTAAAAACTAAACTACATTAAAAAGCAAATCTATACTAAATTAGAAACTTAAATTTAAAATCTAAATTAGAATCTAAACTGAATTAAATCTAAATTAAATTAGTAACTTTAAAATCTAAAATCTAAACGTAAATTAAAAAACTTAAATCTAAACTAAATAATAAAGAAAACATTTCAAACAATTTTGTTGTTTATCTCTACTCCAGCAAGCTTTCAGTGGACTTGATCATGGTGAGGTTATGTGAAAGCAAATAAAATCTATTGTGCAAAGTTCGTTTATTCAAAGACCATTAAATATTTCCTACAAACAAAGCTTTAAACCTACAATCAAACCTACAACAGATTAACTCAAGACATCAAAACTTTGATCAAGCGAAAAGGAAGCAATAGACAAACTAGGGAAAGGTCCCACCAGGCATGCCAAATGTCGACAATGGAAATGGGTATCTGAATTTGAAGATTTAGATTTGTTCCAACATCAAACAATGGAGTATTTTCTCACCTACACACTCATCCAAATAAAATAAACTAACTAAACACACATGCATGCAAATGGATTTTTGTCTTCATTGCCCTCCTATCATCCAAGATCTTGTGTTGCAGAATAAATTTTCTCTCAGAGCACTGTGTACAAGAGGCTAGGGTGAACGGAGATTAATAGATAGAATGCAAATGATATGGAATAACAAAATAAAACATGATAAACTAAAATGCTAACATGCAACTATCTTATGAGCTAAAATGCTAAAATGCTAAAATGTTAAAATGATATCAAAAGAGTGCCAAGAATGCTAAGAGTAAATGTAAGGATAGTGCAAATGCAAAGATCGTGAATGTTGTGTATATGATCGAGAAATGAGAGAGGGCAAGGTTTAAATAGATCTCCTTAGGGGTGGATCCAATATTAGGGTGAATGTGGGATAAATATGCAAAATGGTAAATAAAGAAAATGGATAAATATATGAATTATTTATGAATATGCAAATGGATATTAATGAAATATGTAAATGGATTGATATTTTAATGATCATATATTATGAAAATGGATTTGATGGAGTTTATGAATATGAATGAATGATTACGAACAAATAATATTTTAATGATTATGGATTTATAAATGATTTAATGAGATGGATTAATAAAATAAATAGTTGATAGGCTATATGCAATTTTATGTCTTGAATTGAGGCTGGAAGGATGAGCCTAAAGCTGCTATAACATCAACACTCCCTCTCAACTAGGGAGAAATACTTCCAGCTATGCAAGACATATCACCTCATCATGATGTCAACCACCATGGCTACTCCCATATGTGGAAAATAAACATATCACCTCATCATGATATCAACCATCATGGTTGCTCCCATGGAATGGTAAATGAACATATCACCTCATCATGATATCAACTATCATGGCTACTCCCATTTATGGTAAATGTGCACAAGTGCCCATCATGGAATCACTCGACGTGATGTCATCACCTCATCATGACATTCACCATGGCTACTCCCAAAGGGTGAAAAACACAAGTACAATAAAATCATCACGGACTCTCCCACGTGATGTTGTCATGGAGTCACACACATGACATCCACCATGGCTACTCCCAGAGGGTGAAAAACACAAGTACAAGAAAATCATCACAGACTCTCTCACGTGATGCTGTCATGGAGTCACACACATGAAATCCACCATGGCTACTCCCAGAGGGTGGAAACAAGGGCTTTCACCTCAAATTTCTCCATCACAGAGAAAGATACATTATCAAGGCTTACACCTCAAATTTATCCATCTCAGAGGAAAATGCATTAACAAGGGCTTGCATCGCAAATCTCTCTCACAGAGAAATGCATTAACAAGGGCTTGTACCTCAAATCTCTCTCATAGAGAAATGCATTAAAGAAAATCACAAAAGATCACTAATGTTGAGACTCCCTCTTAGCTAGGGCTTCATTCTCCACAATTCCAAGCTTGTCTCGAAAGTACACAAACTTTACTCTGGCGAGAGGCTTGATGAGAATGTCTATCATCTGCTCATTAGTGCTAATGTATCTTAGCTGGATTTCCTTCCTCAATACCATATCTCTGATATAGTGGTATTTGATCTCAATATGTCTGTCATGAAACACTAGATTGATAGAAGGCTTCACACAGCTTTGATTATCACAATGAATGACAGTCAGCTCCAACGATTGTCCAAACAATCCTACAAGGAGCTTCTGAAGCCACACTGCTTCTCAAGCTACCACACAACCTGCAATATGCCCAGCCTCTATGGTGCTTAGTGCCACTGAAGACTGCTTCCTACTACACCAGGAGATCATCGTAGACCCCAAAGTAAAACAACATCCAAAGGCACTCTTCCAATCAACAACACGCCTTGCCCAATCAGAATCAGTATAACCATGCAGATTCAAGTCCTCACCAGAAGAATATCTCAAGCCATACCCAACTGTGCCATGCAAGTATCACAGGATATGCTTTGCTGCAACTAGATGTATTTTCCTTGGTTCACACATGAACTGACTAAGTGCACTCATTGCATAGCAAATATCTGGTCTAGTATTGACTAGATACATCAACAATCTAATCAACATAGTAGGATCCACTAGATTTGAACTAGCTGCAGCCTCTTTAAGCTTCTGAAAATTGGTTTCCATAGGTGTAGACATGGATTTGTAATCCATCATACCAAACCCCTTCAAGATGTCTATTGTATACTTTCCTTGGCTCAGAATCATTTCACTAGGCCTCTGCCATACTTCTAAACCAAAGAAGTAATGCATATACTTAAGATCCTTCATTTCAAATTCAGAAGTCAACTCCTTCTTGCATTTTATAATGAGGTGTTCTTCTCCAATAAGGAAATAGATCAACAACATAAAAAAAACCAAGATCAATGCCTCACCATCAATTACCTTGAAGCACAGGTTTGAATCAACATCATTCTTGGAGAAGCCCAAGCTCATCAGGTATCTCTCATACCAAGGACGAGAAGCCTCATCTTCAATTACACCATTAAGGAATGCAAACTTTAACTCCCTCTGAAGCTCCAAGTTCTTGCATCAACCTTCTGACCTCCTTGACAAAGATTTCCTGCAACGCTTTCCTTAGAGAATGTTTTCCATCGCACACCTCTGATACTGTAGAGAGTTTAGGATTGTCCTCCTCAACCTCATCCTAGATCACTATATTCTAAATAGGTTTATGGAGCTACTAATGATAAATTCAGATTGATTGTCTTGTACAATTCTAATCTCAGTAGTTAAAGAGGTCTTCCAAGGACTTTTAGCATTGGCCTTGCAATACTGCAACCTACACTTCATCTCAGTGAGTCACTGAACTCCCTCTTGATACCTACCTCAGAGATGGAAAAGAAAACCTCTAAAAGTGAAATCATATCATTGATAGATCTTAGGACCTCAATCCTTTTCCCGATCATGCTCTCAACATGAGCCTCAAATCCTTGGATTTTAAGTCCCTCTTCAAAGTAATGACCACCTGAATAGGTTCTATCTCTTCAAAAAGATGACTCCAGCCACCAACTTAGTCCCATGGTTGCAAGTTGTGACTTCATGCTTGATCATTTCTTTCATTGGCATGACTTCCTCACAAGATGCCTGAAGCTCTTCCTCTTTGTGCAATCTCTCATTACCCTCTTGCTCCTTGATTTGTCCTAGAAGCATTTTAGAGAGAGATTACTTACAGTTTATAACTATCCAAAGAAATATCAAGGCTAGAATCATACAAGGTTTACTATCCCAAGTTATAGCATGAATACATAAAAATTCATGAACAATATTAAAAACATGAAATGCTTATATCTTAAAGTTTATATATAAGAATCAACCTATAAGTGAAATATGTAGAAAATATCAAAAAGATCAAAAGAAATAATAAGACTTATCTTAGTTGATTATGATACATTTTTCTTTCATCTTTTCTGCTCTCAGAGGTGCTAATCTCAGCACAACAAAAGACAATCTACACAACACAAATTTCTTAGACACAATATGCAGCCAGCATATTCAATATAGGACCAAGCCTCTCAAGGTACCATCGCAGTCCATGCACATAGAGAATGGTGTCGATGTGACCATCCAATCACCATCGAACTTGGTATTATCTTTTCATTTTTGAATCACACTCAAAAAACTTTGCAACTAGTATGAAACAATTCACAATGAATGAATGGTGACACCAAAGGATCTCATCCAAATGATCACTATTCAAGAGAAAAACATGATTTTTTCTACACACGCGAACCAAATAGACAATGTTAGATCTGCACAACTTAGCAAATTGAATTTCAGCCTATAATGTGAATTCAAAGATATAATAAAAGAATACTTATCTCTACAAATCAGAAACTCCTTAAGTGTTGCATTTAAACACTTTTCAGGTTTGCACTTGTCTTTGGTGAGATCTTGCTCACTTGAAGTACCTGAAGCATCTTGATTTGATCCTAAAGGAGGCACAAGACCTCTCCCATTGGTTCAGATGGTATCACAAGAAAATACCAATCACAGCTGATAGAATTATTTCTCATAATAACCCATCCAAAGAAGATTAATTTGAAGTCACACAACATGAATGACTCATTTCCAGACGAAGTTCCAGATGACTCAGATTTAGTGCTTCAAATGCATGAAGGAAGGTGACAAGTCTTCATATAATAATACTCATTCACTCTCCATACTACCATGACCTTCTATGCTTCACACGTAGCTAAAGTCGTGCAATCTAATGGAGATTGCAACGCTAATCTCAAACTTAATTGATTGATAATTTGCCCAGCCTCAAGGCTCCAAAATCCATGATCTTTAGGTCTAAAAAAGTTGACTGCTTTAACAAATTTGATCTTATCATCTTTCAACCCGCTTTGATACCATGTTAGTTTTATATGGTCAGATATAAAAGCATAATTTAATTCAAAACTTAGACACAATAGCACAGCATATACCCTGGGAAAACCCTCCTCTTGAGGGAGAAAAACCCAGCAACAATATATCACTTATATATTGAATGATAAACAAAAGTCTCCTTTACAATGAGGCCAATAACAAGGCCAAGAATAGCACCACAACTTGATGCTAACACAGAAATAATATAATGCTACTTGTTGATAGCAAACTCAACCTTCTTCAATTATATCAATTTGCACTTAATGATCTTCTTACTACACCAGCTCACAATCTTCTCATGAAATTCACACTTGAGTGAAGGAATGAATCGAACTTGCTTGCTTGATGAATGGATGGAAATGACCTTGTATAAATATAAGGTGAGAGAGAGGTCGCACCTCTTCATGTACAAGGTCGGCCACATATGAAATATAATTACAAATAAAAGATGTGAATTACAAGGAAGGTCGGCCCAAATAGAAATTACATTGTTGCCAAGTGAAGCGTCTCTTCACTTTAATTATCTCAATAAAATAAATAGCCGATAGGCTATATGCAATTTTATGTCTTGAATCGACGTTGGAAGGATGAGCCTGAAGCTGCTATAACATCAACACCTATCACTTTACTTAGCACTTCATAAAAGATCATTGTCAAGGCCTTAACTCTAAGAATAAATCATATTACCTAAGAGATTGTTAAAGATGAGTAGATAGGCTTCCTAGATGACCGATTTGTTTTAGATAACTTATTTTTTATTCGGGAAATAGCAAAGTGAAGCCAACAAACTACACAAGGGTGACGTCTATGCAGCCAGTAAGATGCACGTTTGACTGTATTTATAAATTAATTGAAAATAAAAAATGAACGCACTTTTTATTTTTAATTAATTAATAAATACAATCAAATGTGCATCCTGCTGACTACATAGATAGTATGCTACAGAAGATGCTTTAATCATTAAAGTTGACTTTGATAAAGCTTATGATCATATTCATTGACCTTTCATCCTTAATATGCTCAAATAGTTGGGATTTTTTTGAGCCCACGATCTACAATGACATTAGAATGTTGTTCATGGTGCCAATGCTAGAGTCATCAATGGATCTCCTTCCCCTCAATTTTCCTTGCAAAAATCCATTCGCCAGGGTCCCTTGCTCCATTATTGTATGGCCTTAGTTGTAGATACTCTCAGCTATCTTTTCCAACCTACTTTAGCTTATTCATGGCATTTCCCTCCCGAGTAACTCCAAGGTCCTCAATTCTCATTTTGTTGATGATAGCATGTAAAAGGGGATGGATATCTATCTTCTTGCAGCACCAATACTCAAATGTTTGCAGCCATTGCCTCCATTGCTATGGTCTCATTTTGCTCTGTTTTGCTTCTTGTGGGGATGGATATCTATCTTTTTTGTTGCTCTTATGAGCCGTTATATAAATGAAGGCATGTCTGCTTAAGGGGGCCCGATGTTTCTCATTTCAGTCTCCTCTTCGGTTCATTTATTTTTCTATCAATAGCAATGGTAGTTTGTTCTTGCCAATACTATGTATTAATTGTTTGTTCTGGACTATTTTACAACCACCGACAGTGACTGTTTATGGTTGTTTGACCATACTTGCTCATCTAAGACTGCTCATTTGTCGTTGTTACTATTATGCTTTATTGTTGTTTTTTAAATATTTTTTCTGCTTTAACCCAACTTTAAAAAACAAGCATAGCTAATTAAAGGCATTCTTAAGAACATTTTATGAGCAGGTGAATGGTGAGGCATGAAAGCCCTCGATACAAGTTCCTAGACATGGAAAAAAATCTCAAATATAATCCGAAGGAGAACCAATGCTCAGATGTAGCACAAAACATAGAAGAGGACATGAGGTTGGAAAAACGTGTGAAAGGGAAAGAATAACTTTAGAAAATTGTTTAAGGGCGGGTGCAAATGGCTATTAGGAATGAGAAAAGAAGGGTGAGGAGGATACTTACTGAAATGATCTTAGGATTAGGATGGAGTGCGGGAAAAATCGAAGTGGAGTAGAAGGAACAAATACAGCAAATAGGAAGGGGAACGGCATCATGGCAGACTAGCAAGAGTTCAGCAGAATGGGAGCAGCGAGTCCAGCAAGTAGGATCAAGGGAAGGGAACATTGCAGCGTGGGTTTTCATCCGAAACCAAAACCCTAAGCCATGATTCTGAGCATGCTCTTCCAGACCAATCTTTAACTACAAATGAGGTGTTTCAGGAGTGAGAAAATGCCTCCAATCCATTTCACAGTTACAATATCTTTTGCAAATCACAAATCCTTGAAGTGTACCCAATTTTTCATTCATTATGATTGAGAGAAATCTGATTTATTTACCTATTGCCTCTGTGCTGGTAAATCAAGGGCTTGGGAATGATGGGAACTCGGTGATGTCCGCAGATGATAATGAAGAGCCCCGGAGGAAGAAGCATCATTTTCCTTGGGGGATGTCCCTCTGAAATTGGCATATGAGGTGCCTGTTTTAACCTTCGATGATGACTGTATTCAAGCAATGGAGGCTGATATTGGAAAGTTTCTAATTTGCACGTGTCTGGGTAAGGGACCTACTCTTGATGGTCTAGAAAATTGGATAAAAGATGTTTGGAAAAATTCTGAATCTCCATTCAATTATTTGTTGGATAGAGAATTATTTATTATCCAATTTGAATCAAAAGCAGGTAATTGTTCTTTTGTAAGCACAATCTTTTCATGTGCACGTGGGTTCCTTCTTTTGATCCAGTGACTCATCCATTCACCAAAGTCTCTTTGGGCAAGGCATTACAATATCCCTTTGGCCATGAAAAACACAGGATTGATTCAACAGTTGATGAGCAAGGTTGGAATTTTCATCAGGTTTGACAAAACCCCAAATGGCTTCCATAAAAAAAATTGTGAGGTTTTGCATGATTGGAATTCTATCTTCTCATGGACCTTGGATTCAATTCATAAACTTCTAAGGTATGCATCTCTCTTGGGTTTGGTTGCAATTGACTTGGTCATAAGTGTATGCCGAAAACTGAAAAAGCTATTCAATCTATAAACTCAAATCAAAATTTCAACATAACATCAATGAAGTCATTCTTAAATGAAAGCACATGCAAAAATGTAAATTAAACTATGCAAAACCAAAACACATGTATTCAAAAGAAAACTAACTCCATTGTTCTCCTATTCACCAATATTTTGATTTATACATTTGGTGCTCTGAGATTTTCACAAGCACAAGTGCAACAAGCTATGATGAATGAAAGAAAGGATTGTATAATCAAAATTTTATGTGTTTTTTGGTGAGAAGAGGGGGTTTATATAGATGTCCTCACATGGTGGATTTAAGTTGCGGGAGAGATGTGGGATTAAAGAGTGCAAGTGGAGGAATAAATAATTATCACATATTGTTTAACCAAGTGCAATTGATTGAAATGAGAGATAAACGAGTGGCTTTATGATATGATGTAGGTTTAGGAGTTATATTTAAAATGGATTTTTGAATTAATGGATGAATGATTTAATGGATTTACATATTTAAATGATTTAATGAAAATGTAATGGAGAAATGGTTGATTATGCAAATGATTAAATGCTTATAGTATTATTGAATGAATAAATGTTTATAACATGGATAAATACTTATAAATGCTTATAATATATTAATTATTTATAGGATGATTGTGAGGAAAAATTTTGAATATCTACAATAAGATTTCAGATTATTGTTTGAAAAGTCCTCTGGGTGATCACACAATTAGAATGCAACAATGGGTTAAGAAAGTAGGCAAGCCGAAATCTGGTAAAAATCATTCAAACTCTAAGCAGCAAGCATTGACTAAGGCTCAGTTCTCAGGAAAATCCATAGGCATTAGTGGTTCAATTAGAAGTTAATATCTAATGATATTAGTTTGATATAATTTTGAATTTGATTATGTAGTTTTTTTATCAACACTTTGGATCATATTCTTTTTTCTAGTTATTTCATCTTAATATAAGATCATGAAATATGTTTTGATAATAAAAATTCTATATAATCAAATTCAAAAATATACCAAACTGATATTATAAACTAAAAATTTCAATGACATTTTGACAAAGCAGAATCCATTGAAACAAAGCAAATTATGGCAATCCTAAATGTTTGGAAAGACTTTGAATCTCCATTCATTTATTTGTTCAATAGAGAATTATTAACTGTCCAATTTCAATCAGAAGTGGATGTGCTTTTGTGTTGCACTGTGAGCCATTGTTCTCTCGTAAGCATAGTATTTTCATGTGCCCATGGGTTCCTTTTTGATCCAGTGACTCATCCAATTCCCAAGGTGTCACTCTGGGTGAGACATTACAATCTCTCTTGGCCATGAGAAGCACAGATTTGCTTCAACAGTTGATGAGCAATGTAATGCTTCATTTTGTAACCTAAGGAATGTAGCAATTGTCTACGAAAGTGAAATAAAAAAATTTTAAGTGTTAATATTAACTTTATTAGTTGCATACATTCTCTAAGTTATGCGACGTCACACTACTTGAGATTTCATAGATGACTTTAGTATTTAGCATTGCATGTATTTAATTAACATAAACTTAAAAGTAAACATTGCATAACATTTGAATTCCATTCATGATAGTATAAAGTACAAATAAGATTCTTACATTGCATTTGAAATAACATTACAATACTCATTCTTCAAATGAGGTAGATCAAATAATAGTTTACAATTACATTTTACTAATGTTCACCTCATAACAATTGAGGGATGTTTCAAATACAAGATTTCCAATGATACAATAAAGGAAGTACATATATATCCAAATACGAGCTCTCCATCCATGAAGCTCTCGTTGCCATGATCATAAATTAGGGACCCAACGAAGTAAGGTGCACGTTCCACCCAACCATGTGGTACCTGTAGGTCCACCCCCCATGCTAGGAGATAGTAATAAGGTTCCCTAGACATAATCTACTAACCCTAGACACATGTACATACTTAACTAATGGTTACATTGCTTCCAGATTAAGGATAATCAAATATACTAAGCTCACAAGGTAAATTGATATTTTAGGTGGAGTGTCATCACAATGTTGCATAGGTTACCCTGGTGTTTCTTCCTAGGTTCCGGCCCCCAACTTGGGTTACCCTGGTAACCTCTTACGAAACCAGGCCCCATATGCAAACTATTGCAAAATTGAATATCTTTTAAAGTAACAAGATATCGATTTTCCATTCCAGGCCTTCTCATCTTATACTCAAAACTGAACTAGCTCTTGAGTCTATAAGCGAGGCATATTAATATAATTAAATATTTTAAGCTAACTAATGTTTTGTTTTAGTTTCCACTGACTTACTAACTCTTTGTAAGTTACCCTGGCACCACTTTGTGTGCTGGCCCTCACACAGAGCCACTCCCTTAAAGATAACATAAGGAATCTAAGTTCCCTAACTAAGGTAAACAAGGTGCACAAGAATCAACATATAATACCAAACAACACACAATGGTCATTAAATCTTTGTTCATAAATCCAGGTGTCAAAACACCATACTATAACATGTGCACTACCCTAGTCAACTCAAGGATTGTATTTCAACAATAACAACACCCTTACTATACAAACTAATCTAGAAGACTTGTTCATCTAAAACATTCCTAATTTTCCCAATAAAAGAAACACATTTTAAAGTAAATCGAAACATTGTGAATCTACATTAGGATTTACTAAATCTAGTCAAGCAATAATTTGAAGTATGAAATAATTCAACTAAAATATAATAAATCTTCCATTTGACAAAAAAATCAAACCTATAACTTGCTCAATTTCATAACCACACATTATAATGAAATAAACTCAAGAATATTAGTTTAATTTAAACATAAATAACTGTCATAATAAAACAATTGTTACATATCCCATTAATAACATAAATATATTTCCATATTTACTTAACATTAAATAAATATATAATTATAAATATTATATATATATATATTATATATTTTATTCTGAATATATATTACATATATCATATATACACATAATAATTATAATTTATATAAGTATTAATACAAAATAACTTAAGATAAAACATATAATATTTAAGAAATTTTGCATGGTTTTAAAAATACAAGATTAGGGTTTCGTTGGTTGTTTTTACAGCCCCTGCCCTGCCGCGGCGTCACAGCCATGGCTGCCATGGGTGGGGCTGCCTCCGCAACCCTCCCCACATGGCTCGGCCATGGGTGACTGAGCCAAGCGCTGCCTATGAGGGCAGCGCTGGGCTCGGCCCTCACTGCCATCCCCCTGCGGGGTCGGCCGTGGGTAGCCCTGCCCAATTCTACGGCTCACAATAAATTTTTTTATATGTATTTTCTTTAGAAATAAATTTCATTCAAAATAAAATGATGATGATTTTTTATTTAATTCCGTTTATTTTTAAATAAAATCCCCAAATCCACCTGTACGGTAATTTTTCAATATTCTTATAAAGAATATAAGATTTTCACAATACAATTTATATATGAAAGTATATATATGTATAAAATATATATACAAATTCAACAGGGTTTAATTGAGAAATTTCAACAGAGTTTTACATTGGAATAGATTTTCAACAAGGTTTCAATGGGGAAATTAAAAAATTTCAACAAGGTTTTACAATGGAAAATATGCACAAAAATTTCCAATCAAATTCTAATTTATCCCTAGAGGTTTCAATTGTCATTTCCCCAAACAGATGATTTCCTTCACAAATTTTAATTCAAACTGTTTCCTACAGGAAGCTTTTAACAAGGAAATAACAAATTCTCTACAGACTAATTTTCCGAGAACAGAGATTAAATCACAAACAATTTCTTCAATAGGCATGATTTTTAAACAATTTTAACAAAACTTCTCAATACTAATTCTTATTCACAGACAAACTTTTCAAAAGGATTAATTCAAATAAATAACAGTGAAAAACCTGTTTCATGTAGCTTGAAATTTGTCTGTAGGGGAGAATCTTTACTGCCTGTTGCGTCCAATCCTCCAAAGCTTCTCCAGAACACAAAATCCACAAAGATGCTAAAACCAAGCCAAATAGATCTTCCAGAAATATACAACAAATCCCAAAGCAAAATTCACAAATTTACTCAAACCAATATTTTTTTTAATAGAACACTATTCTTTCATTTCCCGTGAAGAAGTAGTCTTCTATTTTTTCCCAAATCCCAGATAACATCCGAGAAAATCCTCAACAAGAAGCAATTAATTCCACTGCCACACATGTCGAGAAGAAAATATCTTCTAACCACCTCCCGAATAAATTTTCAAATTTCAAAATACAAATTTCCCTTTTTCCTCATTTAATTTATTTATCTAACAATTAAAATACCATTACCCACATAACAATTAATTTTAAATTTAAATCTATTCACACAATTATAGCAATTTTAATTCAATTAATTTATTTATTTAATTAAATGAATTTAATCTCAATGATTAAATTACTTAACCAAACAAACTAATTAATTAATTAAATAAAATGTAAAACTTATTTTTAACATTTAAAATTAATTTAAATAAAGAGTAAATTAAAGAATAACAAACTATCATTAAATTGACAAAAATTTCCTTTCAAAACAATTAATCCAATCAGGCACAAACAAGACCACTAAAGACTCCAAACTAAAACTGACGACATACTTTGACTAGGTTTAAGACTAGACTAGGATAAACCTTGTTACTACCTCCCAATCAACATTTCCGTTGAGTCTTGACATGCTTAGACCTGAGCAACCAGGTGGAGTCGGTGTCATGTACCTGCAATCCTGCAATCAAACAAATAACATACATATATATATAATCCATTATACAAGCACACCATGCAGAGAAAATCACAGAAATCACAGGGCACTCGCAAGCGAGTGATGCAACTCCATTCTCCACACCAATACACGTCACATCAAACTAACAAATTAAATAACAGTTAATCTACCATAAACATATATATAGCAATAACATCTGAAGGAAACATCTACACTAATACAAAGCATGTCAGAAATTAATTATCACCATACAATGTTTATCATATCACAAAACGAATCCACTGTCGCTTTAAATTCAGTGATCAAAATATCCAAAACAAAGTACCAAATTCTAACAGTGTGAAAACATGCTAATAGAAAACACAAGAAAAATGGAGGGTTACTACATCCTCCCCCCCTAGGATCAGGCTTGCTCCTGAAAGCCTACGAACATATAGGGATAAAGTTCCCTCATGCGTGTCACATCCTCCCAAGTAGCAGAAGCCTCATGGCTAGGATCCCATTGGACCCTCACCTGATCAATGTCTCGACCCCTGAGACCGAGCGTTCGGCACTGTAGAATGGCCACGAGCTCCAAAGCCAGCTGCCCATCCTCTACCTGTAACGCATTCCAATCAAGTACATGAGAAATGTCGAGATGATATGGTCTAAGAACTGATACATTAAAAACATCATGAATACGTGACAAACTGGGTGTTAAGGCAAGTCAATATGCCACAGGACCAATCCTCTCTAGGATCTCAAATGGCCCAACAAAACAAGGTGCAAGCTTAGAGCCTTTTCCATAATGGATTGGACTCTTTCGTGGTCGCACTCGAAGAAACACTCTATCACCAACTGCAAACTGTCGGTCTATTCTATGCACATCAGCATACTTCTTTTTCCTATCCTGTGCTGCTATCAAATGTTCTCTAATACGGTCAACCTGTTGCTCCATGTCTTGAAGCATCTCAGGACCAAGTAACACTCTATCCTCTAGTCGATCCCAACTCAATGGAGTTCGACAAGGATGACTGTATAATTCTTGAAATGGTGGCATACCTATAGAACTCTAATATCCATTATTGTAAGCAAATTCTACTAAATACAGATAATCCTCCCAATGTAACTATTGGTCCATTACGTACATTCTAAGCATATCCTCTAATATTTGATTAACTCTCTCCATTTGTCCATTGGTTTGAGGATGATACGCTGAACTAAAGTTCAACTATGTACCTAGAACATGTTGTAATGAAGTCCATAGGGCTGATGTAAATATGGGATCTCTATCAGAAATAATCCTATGAGGAATCCCATACAATCTAACTATGTCCTCCATAAATATCCTAGCTACGGATGAAGCATTGTAATATGATCATACTAGCGAAAAATGAGCCATCTTAGTCAATTGGTCAACAGTTACCATAATGGCATCATGTCGACGTGACGACGTAGGTAACCCAACAATAAAGTCAATAAATATAATATCCCATTTCCATTCAGGAATGAGATGTGGCTGTAATAATCTAGCGGGATGTTGATGCTCAACTTTGACTCACTGGCACTCAAGACATCTTGTTACATAGTCAACAATATCACATTTCATACCAGGCCAGAAATACAATTTCTGAAGATCCACGTGCATTTTCTTAACACCTGGATGAGCTGAGTATGGAGCTCGATGTGCTTCAGTCAAAATTAATGTACAAAGACCCTCAAAATGTCGTACATAGATATGTCCTAAATGCCGTAATATACCATCTGGTTCAAGGATATACCCTGCATATCGACCTTCTAAAGGTCTACCAGATTCAATCTCCGATTTCACTTCCTAATACAATCTATCAGTAGGAAGTGCTGCTAATATTTGACCTCTCAAATCTACTTCAAGAGTAGTAGCAGAAATCTCATGTCAACGACGACTAAGAGCGTCAGCCACTACGTTCTCTTTTCCTTGAATATATTTCACTTCAAAATCTTATTCACACAAGAACTCCATCCACCGTCTCTGTCTAGCATTCAAGTTAGGCTACGTAAAAATGTATTGTAGACTACGGTGATCAATGTGAAGTTTGAAATGGTGACCCAATAAGAAATGCCTCCATCGAACTAATGCATGCATAACTGCAGCAAGTTCTAAATCATGAGTGGGATAGTTTAATTTGTGATCCTTGAGTTTGCGAGACTCATAAGCAATCGCACGCCCATCTTGCATCAAAACTGCTCACAAACCCTCTAAGGATGCATTAGTACAAACTACAAAATCCTTAGTAGGATCAGGAACAATCAATATAGGTGCATTAGTCAACTTTTCTTTAAGTGTCTGAAAAGCCAACTGACACTACTCTGTCCAAACAAACTTCTTTCGTTTTCTCTGAAGAGAAGTAATAGGATGACCAATTCTAGAAAATCCCTGAACAAACCGTCTATAGTAACCAGCTAGACCCATAAAACTACGAACTTCACCTACATTAGTAGGCACAGGCCAATCTACAATAGCTTGAATCTTTGAAGGATCCACAGCAATACCTTTTCTAGAAATCACATGTCCAAGGTATTTTACTTCAGTTTGAAAGAAGTCGCACTTCTTCAAGTTCGCATACAATTGATTTTCCCTTAAACATTGCAATACCTGTCTCAAGTGCTCTTCATGCTCCTTCATGTTTCTCGAATAGATCAAAATATCATCGAGAAATACAAGGACAAAGTGATCAAGGTATGTACAAAAAACACTATTCATTAAACTCATAAATACTGATGGTGCGTTTGTTAACCCAAACGGTACTACTATGAATTCGTAGTGCCCATAATGAGTTCGGAATGCAGTTTTATGAATGTCAGCTTCAGTAATTCACAATTGATGATAACCAGATTTCAAATCAATTTTAGAGAACACATTAGCTCCCTTGATCTAATTGAAAAGATCATCAATTCTAGGCAAAGGATAACGATTCTTAATCATAACCTTGTTCAATTGACGATAGTCAATGCACAATCTAAGTGACCCATCCTTCTTCTTTACGAAGATGACAGGTGCTCCCCATGGAGAAACACTCGGACGGATAAATCCTTTTTCTAAAAGTTCCTCTAACTGGATACGAAGCTCCTCTAACTCCTGAGCAGTCATTCTATATGGAGCTCGAGATATAGGCTCAACTCTAGGAACTAGGTCAACTCTGAAATCAATATCTCTCTTTGGTGGCATTCTAGGTATATCATCAGGAAACACATCAGTGAATTCCCTGAGAATAGGATGATCATCAAGAGATATCTCTCAACTCTCACCTTCTTCCAAATCAGTAACTGTTGTGGCAAACAGTTGACAACCCTGACGAAGACATCTCTTTAATTGCATAGCAAATATCATCTGCAAAGAGATAGGTCTTTCTATACCTATGACTTCCACTTTCGCACCTAAATCATTAATGCAACTAACTGTCTTAAGTCGACAGTCAATCATAGCATGATGAGATGCTAACCAATTCATACCTAAAACTATGTCATACGATCCTAAAGGTGTAACATGTAGATCCGCTAAGGTATTTAACGTACCAATTTTAAGTTCACAATTATGTACAAGGTTCTCTACTGCTACTTTCACCCCAGAGGCGAATTCTACCTACCACTTACCGCCTTGCTTTACCGCCACAAGACCACATCGCTCAATGATGGTTGGTGAAATAAAGGAGTCGGTAGCTCCGGAATCAAAAAGAATGGAAACACTAACACCATGTAACTTACCTGAAGTCTCAACCACTGTGTTCTGGTGATCGGCTTGGTGGTTATCAACCGCAACATAAACTATATGTGATCATCCTACATCACCCACTATAGGCTCAGACGTTGTAGGTCAAGGCCCAAAACCAGAAGAACCTCTCATGGGACACTGCCTAGCAATGTGTCCCTGCTGACCACACGAGTAACAACCAGTGCCTCTACCGAATCCTCTACCACCCGAAGGTGCATTGGATTGCTGGAAGTTACCCCTACTAACATTAGACTACACACTCTGAGCAGGATGATCTTGTCTATTGCGCTTGTTACGCCACCGGTTGTGATTCTTTCCTAATTGCGGACTATTACCTTGCTGTGGTTGTGGATTATTATTCTTTTGAGGTGTATGTTGTTGTTGCTGCTGCTACTACCCACCCTTAGAGGGTGTCTGTTGGTTCCTAGAGGAACCCCCTTTCTGCACCTTTCCACCCCGTGGACTAAAACCTGCTACAAGAGCATTGCCTATATGTACTCCTGTGTGACCACCTAACGCCATAACAAGATTCTCTTCCACTATACGAGCCTTCTCCACAGCAACTTCCATAGTCTTTGGCTCAAAGACTCTGACTCCACCACTAATGCGGGAGTTTAAGCCCCTAATGAAGTGTTGAATGAACATAGACTCATCATCACCAACACCTGCATACTCCTTGAGTTCATAAAATCTATGTTCATATTGCTCAACAGATAGAGCCAACTGACGTAAATCATGAAACTCGTCAGCCCATCATTGCCTCTAGTGTTTCGATAGGAACCGTGCTCTAAACCTCTCCAGGAACATCTCCCAAGACACTAACCCAATATCTAAGTGGAGCTTCTACTCCTCCAAGCACCACCAAGTAGAGGTGAATCCTCTCAGATGCATGATAGCGCATCTCGCTCAGGTATTGCTACCATATGGGTGCATAGCGAAACATCTACCCAAGTCCAATAGCTAGGTCTCTGCCTCTAAACCACCTCCTGTACCATCAAAAGTAGGAGGGTGTGCCCTCAAAAAATCCCGCATGTGACCTGCGACTATAGCATCATGTTCTACGGCACTAATAATCCTCCTGGGAGATCTATCACACTCCCTAACTACCTCCTGATCAACTTACTATCTAGGTCCAAGTCGAGCTAGGACCTCCTCTAGTAATGGGTGCAACTATGATACCTCTACTCCTAACTATTCTAGATTATGTCCCTCATTCCTCTGATCCAACTGCTCTGCCTGACCACTCTGATGAGGGCTCAGAGGGGGAGTAACCTGAGGGATTGGCCCTCAGCCTCCACCTCTACCTCTACCATGACCTCTACCACGTTGCCTAGGCATGATCCTACACATAAACAATAACGAGTCTTAGATACTAATCAACCAAGGCTAACAGATAATGATACTAAGTACTAGGTAAACCTAATGGGCTCGCGATTACCCAGAGCGTCCAGTGTTAGAACCTTGGCTCTGATACCAATCTGTAATGCCACATTTTGTAACCTAAGGAATGTAGCAATTGTCTACGAAAGTGAAATAATTTTTTTTTTAAGTGTTAATATTAACTTTATTAGTTGCATACATTCTCTAAGTTAAGCAACGTCACACTACTTGAGATTCCATAGACGACTTTAGTATTTAGCATTGCATGTATTTAATTAACATAAACTTAAAAGTAAACATTGTATAACATTTGAATTCCATTCATGATAGTATAAAGTACAAATAAGATTCTTACATTGCATTTGAAATAACATTACAATACTCATTCTTCAAATGAGGTAGATCAAATAATAGTTTACAATTATATTTTATGAATGTTCACCTCATAACAATTGAGGGATGTTTCAAATACAAAATTTCCAGTGATACAATAAAAGAAGTACATATATATCCAAATACGAGCTCTCCATCCATGAAGCTCTCGTTGCCACGATCATAAACTGGGGACCCAACAAAGTAAGGTACACGTTCCACCCAACCATGTGGTACCCGTAGGTCCACCCCCCATGCTAGGAGATAGTAATAAGGTTCCCTAGACATAATCTACTAACCCTAGACACAAGTACATACTTAACTGATGGTTACATTGCTTCCAGATTAAGGATAATCAAATATACTAAGCTCACAAGGTAAACTATTATTTTAGGTGGAGTGTCATCACAATGTTGCATAGGTTACCCTACTGTTTCTTCCTAGGTTCCAGCCCCCAACTTGGGTTACCCTGGTAACCTCTTACGAAACCAGGCCCCATATGCAAACTGTTGCGAAATCAAATATCTTTTAAAGTAACAAGTTATCAATTTTCCATTACAGGCCTTATCATCTTATGCTCAAGATTGAACTAGCTCTTTAGTCTATAAGCAAGGCATATTAATCTAATTAAAGATTTTAAGCTAACTAATGTTTTGTTTTAGTTTCCACTGACTTACTAACTCTTTGTAAGTTACCTTGGCACCACTTTGTGTGCCAACCCTCACACAGAGCCACTCCCTTAAAGATAACATAAGGAATCTAAGTTCCCTAACTATGGTAAACAAGGTGCACAAGAATCAACATATAATACCAAATGACACACAATGGTCATTAAATCTTTGTTCATAAATCCAGGTGTCAAAACACCATACTATAACATGTGCACTACCCTAGTCAACTCAAGGATTGTATTTCAACAATAACAACACCCTTACTATACAAACTAATCTAGAAGACTTGTTCATCTAAAACATTCCTAATTTTCCCAATAAAAGAAACACATTTTAAAGTAAATCGAAACATTGTGAATCTACATTAGGATTTACTAAATCTAGTCAAGCAATAATTTGAAGTATGAAATAATTCAACTAAAATATAATAAATCTTCCATTTGACAAAAAAATCAAACCTATAACTTGCTCAATTTCATAACCACACATTATAATGAAATAAACTCAAGAATATTAGTTTAATTTAAACATAAATAACTGTCATAATAAAACAATTGTTACATATCCCATTAATAACATAAATATATTTCCATATTTACTTAACATTAAATAAATATATAATTATAAATATTATATATATATATATATTATATATTTTATTCTTAATATATGTTACATATATCATATATATACATAATAATTATAATTTATATAAGTATTAATACAAAATAACTTAAGATAAAACATATAATATTTAAGAAATTTTGCATGGTTTTAAAAATACAAGATTAGGGTTTCGTTGATTGTTTTTACAGCCCCCACCCTGCCGCGGCATCACAGCCACGACCATCGTGGGTGGGGCTGCCTCAGTAGCCCTCCCCATAGGGCTTGGCCGTGGGCAGCTGAGCCAAGCGCTACCTGTGAGGGTAGCACTGGGCTCGGCCCTCACTGTCGTCCCCCTGCGGGGTCGGCCGTGGGTAGCCCCGCCCAATTCTGCAGCTCACAATAAATTTTTTTATATGTATTTTCTTTAGAAATAAATTTCATTCAAAATAAAACGATGGCAATTTTTTATTGAATTTTGTTTATTTTTAAATAAAATCCCCAAATCCTCCTGTACGGTAATTTTTCAATATTCTTATAAAGAATATAAGATTTTCACAATACAATTTATATATGAAAGTATATATATGTATAAAATATATATACAAATTCAACAGGGTTTTCTTATGGGGAAAATTGAGAAATTTCAACAGAGTTTTACATTGGAATAGATTTTCAACAGGGTTTCAATGGGGAAATTGAAAAATTTCAACAAGGTTTTACAATGGAAAATACGCACAAAAATTTCCAATCAAATTCTAATTTATCCCCAGAGGTTTTAATTGTCATTTCCCCAAACAGATGATTTCCTTCACAAATTTTAATTCAAAATGTTTCCTACAGGAAGCTTTTAACAAGGAAATAACAAATTCTCTACAAACTAATTTGCCGAGAAGAACAGAGATTAAATCACAAACAATTTCTTCAACAGGCACGATTTTTAAACAATTTTAACAAAACTTCTCAATACTAATTCTTATTCATAGACAAACTTTTCAAAAGGATTAATTCAAATAAATAACAGTGAAAAACCTATTTCCTGTAGCTAGAAATTTGTCTGTAGGGGAGAATCTTTACTGCCTGTTGTGTGCAATCCTCCAAAGCTTCTCCAGAACACAAAATCCACAAAGATGCTAAAACCAAGCCAAAGAGATCTTCCAGAAATATACAACAAATCCCAAAGCAAAATTCACAAATTTACTCAAACCAATATTTTTTTTAACAAAACACTATTCTTTCATTTCCTGTGAAGAAGTAGTCTTCTATTTTTTCCCAAATCCCAGATAACATCCGAGAAAATCCTCAACGAGAAGCAATTAATTCCACTGCCACACATGTCGAGAAGAAAATATCTTCTAACCACCTCCCGGATAAATTTTTAAATTTCAAAATACAAATTTCCCTTTTTCCTCATTTAATTTATTTATCTAACAATTAAAATACCATTACCCACATAACAATTAATTTTAAATTTAAATCTATTCATACAATTATAGCAATTTTAATTCAATTAATTTATTTATTTAATTAAATGAATTTAATCTCAATGATTAAATTACTTAACCAAACAAACTAATTAATTAAATAAATAAAATGTAAAACTTATTTTTAACATTTAAAATTAATTTAAATAAACAGTAAATTAAAGAATAACAAACTATCATTAAATTGACAAAATTTTCCTTTCAAAACAATTAATCCAATCAAGCACAAACAAGACCACTAAAGACTCCAAACTAAAACTGACGACATACTTTGACTGGGTTTAAGACTAGACTAGGATAAACCTTGTTACTACCTCCCAATCAACATTTCCGTTGAGTTTTGACACGCTCAGACCTGAGCAACCAGGTGGAGTCGGTGTCATGTACCTGCAATCCTGCAATCAAACAAATAACATACATATATATATAATCCATTATGCAAGCACACCGTGCGGAGAAAATCACGGAAATCACAGGGCACTCGCAAGCGAGTGATGCAACTCCGTTCTCCACACCAATACACGTCACATCAAATTGACAAATTAAATAACAGTTAATCTACCATAAACATATTTATAGCAATAACATCTAAAGGAAACATCTACGCTAATACAAAGCATGTCAGAAATTAATTATCACCATACAATGTTTATCATATCACAAAACGAATCCACTGTCGCTCTAAAGTCAGTGATCAAAATATCCAAAACAAAGTACCAAAGTCTAACAGTGTGAAAACATGCTAACAGAAAACACAAGCAAAATGGAGGGGTACTACAAGCAAGATTCTATTTTTTATCAAATTTGACAAAACCCCAAATGGCTTCCATCAAAAAATTGTGAGGTCTTGCATGATGGTAGATTTATCTAGGACAATCACTCACTATCAGAAACCTATCTTCTGATGGACGCTGGATTCCACTCATAAACTTTGAAGGTATGCATTTTCACTGCGTTTTGTTGCAATCAACTTGATAAGATTTCAGATTGTCTTTCAAAAATTCCTTTGGGTGATCACACAGTTAGGATGTAGCAATGGGTCAAGAAAGAAGACGAGACGAATTCTGGTAAAGCTCTGTCAAATTCTAAGCAGCAAGCATTGACTAATGCTCAGTTCTTAGGCAAATTTATAAATATACTTTTGGATTTGATTATGTAGAATTTTTTATCATCAATATTTTGGATCATACTTTTTTCTTTTAGTTATTTGATGATAAAAAAATTACATTTGAATCATATTGTTTCTTTTAAATGTTGGATCATATTTTTTCTTCTAATTATTCCATGATAAAAAAATTCTACATTTGAATCATATTCTTTTTTTTAAATGTCGGATCATATTTTTTTCTTCTAGTTATTTGATGATAAATAATTATATATTTGAGTCATATTCCTTCTTCTAATTATTTAATAATAAAAATTCTACATAATCAAATCCCAAAATATATCAAACTAACATCATTTTAACCATTTTCAAATAGAATCCACTAAGACATGAAGCAAATTGCGGGGCTCCTAAATATCACAAGAGGAAGTCAAAAGTTGAGTGTAAACATTTTAACTTTGTTGGTGAGTGTCCATGGTGGACCAAGGAAGCTTTTATTGCCACAAAAGTAGAAGGATGCTTTCAATTAAAGGATGATCTTATCTCATAAGTATCTTGGATGTTTTTGATTAGTCTATGTAGGTTTAGGTTATTTTCAGTCCAATTTATTTTTATGTTCTCTTATCGTTAAGCTTCTTTAAATATATGAGTCCCTTAGGTTTTTTAAGATGTATTTAAAAGTATTGTTTGGTCGAAGGTTTGGATGGATTTTCAATAATTAATGTATTAGCTAGATATATTTTGTAAGATCCAACCAATTAATCACTTAATAAAGTAAGAAAAATAATGAATAAACATAATGGTTACTTGGAGGAAAAGAGTCAAACATTGGACTATTTTTTTTCTTTCCTATCTATATAAAATGATTATTCAATTATTACAATTTGTATAAGTACACTTAAACAAATTTTGGCATAACTATAAAATGAAACATTTTATATTACAAATATAGGCACACACATCATTAACCACACTCAAAATTTACAAGCAAAAAGTAAGCAGTATATAAGAGTCATCTACTCTTTCAATCAGTTGGTCACAATATAGGTAAATACATTAACACTTGCATTACAAACCATCCTCTATTTTCTCTCCATAACTTGAAGCAACAAAGAGAGAGAGCATCATCGAGGTGATATCGACCCTATCATGAAGCATTATGCTTCCCCATGTTACTCCATTGGAGCAGCTCAACCCATTTGAAAAATTCTAGCAATATGTGGCCAACATGCATGACGGAATCCAATTCACTACGTGAGTTATTAACATTTAGCATACCTATATGTTCATGTATCACATATCTCATACATTTTTCCATTGTTAAACATATCATGGAAAAGGATGTAAATCCTCCAAGGTAATGCACTTATGCATGGAAATCAATGACATTCGATATTTACATTATATAATATCTTAATCATCTCGCAATGATGCCTTGACATTCTATAAAATGGGTAAAAAAATAACCATAAGATAAAATCCCATACTAGCATTATTTCAATAATATAATTTCAAGGTAATGACATTTATTAAATAGCACACCAAGAAGGCTACTACATATCCCACATGTTCCCTAAATCCACTCACTACTAGGTGATTTAGGGACCAAAGTTCTTACTTCTTATTGTTAAATCTGCATACTTGAGCCATAAAAATCAATTCACAACTTTCAATATGCAATTTGCAGCAAATAGCATTTAAATGGTCATATCTTGCATATCTCATGGTCAAAATTAAAAGTTCAATATGTTTCGTAAAGGGGAAAGAGTGAAGAACAAAACCCAAAAAACTTTTTGCAATAAACTTAAACACACATGAGTAGTTTTCTCTGCAACTTATCTCACTGGATTCCTACTTAGAATCAACAGCTGACAAAGATAGGTTGTTAGGATACATTCATTATTGCTTTGGACAATAAAACATTTCAATTGGTAGCTAGATTGCCTAAAGAAGTGGTTGCAAAAAAAATTCTCATTCAAAAGATTAGGGTATATTTAGCTAAAATAAAAGAGCATGAACAAGAGCTTTTGTCCACAGACCATGTCATACTATCTGTTTGCAACTTTTTTAACTTTTCAAAACTTTATATCCATAGGGTAAAGGCCAATATATTATCAGCACTATTGGATTCTCAGTGAACATATTATAGGTAGTAAGAGATCATAAAAGTTATCACTATTGCACAACTTTACTCATGTCATTCACAAATAAGCATCTTGTAACTCTCAACATGTAGTAAAATAGTAACCTTTTATACACATCCCTATGCCTCAAATAGGTATTGAAGTGTAGCAATTAAAATAAATTTCAAGTATCCAAGGTTTGGCTTCTAATGCATTGATGTTCGTACAATGAATTAGAGTATACATAATAGTTTGATTATCGTATGTGGTTGTGTATTAAAGCATAGTCACTTCAAGTCCAATCTATAAAAAGGTTTCAGCTTACAAACATTGCATTTTAGTGTATAAACATATTGAACTAGACCCACATGTTGTGCCAAAGAGCATCAAACATTGGTCCATGTAATTTCAACTTCATTAAGCACCAGGATTTACATTATAGTTGCAGACTTTGCTATTTATTAACAAGAACATCTAAAAGATAAATAAAGGTACATAACAATTTCACTTAAATGGCTCTCTACAAATCAATGTGACGTCCATTTATATGCAAGCAAACAAAAGAACCCATAATATTGATAGAAAATTTCAAATCAACAATCTAATAGCAATGGCCTTCATGTTATTAAAAGATACATTGTCACAATCAAATCTTTCATAGACAACTTATGTTCACATAGACTTATTATATTGAATTGAAGAAAAATATCCTATATATTATATGCCTTAAAAGCCTCATTATCTGAAAAAGAAACAAGGGATCATAAAAGATTTTAGTGTAATAAAAAAAAAGCCACCCAATTGAAAGGTCAACTGAAATCAGCAATGTCAAGGAAAAGCATCTAACCCCATCTTTTAAAGTTCAAGTTATGAAAATTCCTTATCCAATTATCCTTTAGAGCAGTTATTCCTATATTTTAACCATTTTGGCTCTACAGAATTCCAAGCCCAACCATGAATTTTTAATTCATTACCACATGTAACTTTACTACAAATTGTTCACTTTTTCCTAACTTATCATTTCAAAGCTAGAGTTAAATTAAATTAGTTTGTATAAAATGCTTCTTGACCTAATTTTTTTTAAGAATTAAAAGCATTCCTCAATGATTTCTTAATATTTATTTGATCTAAATATTTTGGAATTTAATTTGATGTCTTGTTTGTGTTTTCTATAGCTTGTCTAGGGGAGAGGGGCCCATAGTGGAGCACCCTAACTTAGTGTTTCTCAAAATTCTACATGGAATTTCAAATCAGTCCCAATTTTGTACAGTAGTTTATTTGGCAACTCACCTTCTTAAAAAGTTTAATTTTAGGGTCACATCATCAAATATGATGCCACATCAGCATGCTTTTTGTTAAGGTATTAAAAAAGGCTCAAAAAAAAGGTTAGACCGATAGTGGTACACTAAGTCATGTTTTATTGGTGCACCGATGTGGCATCACATGATTTGTCAGTTTGTATACTTTATGGATAAAAAGTGTTTTGTAAGTGGATATTATGATGCTCCACTATGAGCCCACTGAGGACTATTTTCATCCCCACTATTGGAGCCCGCTCCACTATGGGCCCCTCTCCCCTACTCTATATCCAAACCTCACTTAGCCCAAATTCATGGTTACTTACATCTGAATATGTTTTGCATTTTAATTATATATATTTTTACTATTTTTACTTCGAACCATTTCAAAATAGTTTGCATTTAGAGTTTATTTTCCCTTGCATCTAGATTTTCTCTATTATTCCTTGAGTCAACAATCTAAGAAATGAATATTCTGGTAATCCCTGGACTTAAGCCTTGGAATTGAGATTTAATGGAGAGTCAGATTATGATAGGGTGTATACCTTGAATTTGATTTTATAAGCCAATAATTAATAAAGAAAAACTAGATGCAAAATCTT
Organism: Sequoia sempervirens; assembly: GCA_007258455.2. Classification (NCBI taxonomy): domain Eukaryota; kingdom Viridiplantae; phylum Streptophyta; class Pinopsida; order Cupressales; family Cupressaceae; genus Sequoia; species Sequoia sempervirens. Next base: position 41,967,113 of record VDFB02252616.1, on the reverse strand, counting down.
ATATATCTAGTTCTAGCTTGTGTTCAAATTTAGGTGTTCCTTAGAGCACCATGAGTCAAATTTTCAATCACCCAAACCTGGTAATTTTCTTGTTGAGTTTATTTTCATGCTTCTTTTGATTGCCTATTATGTTTGTTTTGCAGTGTACATCACCTAGAATGCCTTGAGTGCAAGATATGGTCCCCGCAGGGAAAACAAAACCATACCATAATTATTTTGAGAAGTCTTTAAAATTTTAGAACAAAATGCAACTAGCAGGTGTAAGGCCCGGTTTCAAAACCTCCCCAGCTTGCCTCCACACCTCACCATGCATGCAAATTGTGGAAGCTTTAACAAGGCACATAGGGCAACTACTTCCTTTTTATTATATTTGATTTTTTTAAAATTAAATAAGAATATTAACAATATCAATATTTAAAATGTAATAATAATTACCGATATTAATTATATTTTTTTACTATACTAGTTTTAATATTAAAATTTGATGTTATTTATGCAAACACTAAAAATTGTTTTACGCTTGCTACTTCTAAATTATTCATCATTTCTTCACTTGTCTTTGATAATTAAATAATTTTTAAGTATTTATTATTTTCTAAAGTCATAAGTCTTCTATTAATTAAATCATTTTAATTATTTAATTAATTCATTTCTATCTTTTTTATTCCTCCTTGATTAATTAAAAAAAAATTACGTCACTAATTAAGTACCCTTATTTAATTATTTAAATATTTATTGGCCACCTAGATTAAATAATTTTATTATTATTTAATCTCCTATCACCTCTTTGTCTGTGCCAATCTTATCTTCCACATCAAGTCTTTATATATTCATGTCTCAATTAACCTCCACCCTTAATTAAATTATTTATAATTTCATCTTGACCGTCAATCCTTATCATTTGCCCTAATTTTTCCCTAACCCTATTTCATATTACATCTTTCATTCTTGGCCATTGATTATTGGCATTCAATCTTAACCCTTCATTCAAAATTTTATTTCCTATAAAAGACCTCTATCATTGTCATTTCTTCATCTTACACATCTTACACATCTTGAAGAATCTACAAGCTATCTTGAATCATCTTGCTATCAATTCCATCAACATCAAGTCAAGTGCATCCATAGTCAATTAGAATCTTCAATATTTTGTTATGTCATTTCCATTAGGCCTATTTGCATAGTCAAAAATCTGAGGGCAATTATATTATTCAAGTAAAATGGAGAAGTGCAATGAAGGTGAATCAATGGTGGCATGAAGACTTTTGGTAATATTGTTCCATATTTTTATGTCTTTATGCTTATTTGTGCTTTATTGTTTATTAGAGTTTGATTTATATGCTTTTTTGCCTAACCATGTTAATTTTTAGCCCTGATTACATTGGTGAACCCGATGTGAAAGGACAATTTTGCAAATATCGTACAAAAATATTAGTTTTGCAGGTCGCAGGTATGAATCGATGCAACCACGAGCTCAAACAACACAATCACTTTTTACATAGTGTCGCAATCATGACATCAAACAATGCAACCGATTCAAATTAGGGCACACCTCAATTTTGTTTTATCTCTCGAGTTTTTTGGAAAATTTCAATCACTCGGTTTTTAATTTTCTTAAATTAACCCTAGTTGTATATCATATTAGTCTTTAGTCATTCGGATTTGGTCATATTTTATGTTGTTTTGTAGATCTAGGTTGTTGTGACACAATTGACTGTCATTTTCCGCAATTGCCAAGGGATTAACTGCATCTATTGTTGACTTCAAGCCGCAATTGATTTCCTGAACCGCAGTTGACATCGAGAATGACGTAGTCATTCTTGAGACGCAATTGCCACTGTGCGACACAATTGAGGGTTTCATTCAAAAAATTTAGTTTATTTATATTAACTTATTACTGTTAGTACTGTGTAAAAAAATAACTAAAACTTGACCTCCAATCACATAACGAGACCAAATTTATGGCTAAACCATTTTTAGTCATTTATTGGTTTTTTTGATTGGTCAATTTGGTTACAGTATATTTAATCGTTAATTTAGTCATTGATTGTTGTTAATTGGTCATTTATTTAGTCATGGTAGTTGTTTATTTATTCATGGTAGTCATTTATTTTAGTCATGGTAGTCATTTATTTAGTCATTGTAGTCATTTATTTTAGTCATGGTAGTCATTATTTTAGTCATGGTAGTCATTTATTTAGTTATTGTAGTCATTTATTTTATTCATGGTAGTCATTTATTTAATCATGGTTTAGTCATTTATTTGGGTGAATCAGTGATTCAAGTTAAAATCAAATCTAACTTAATTAATCCTCACAAATTTATGCATATAAACTTTAAATATCACAGATATTCAAATGTTGAAAGAATCATGAAATGAAAACTAAAATGCTTGAACAAATATGATTAATCACAAATAGATCACAAATTAAGAGGAGCCACAACACAATATTTATCAGTCTAAAAATTTACTTCATTAAGCCTCATATATTTTCTCATGGTATAGGCAGTTTATAGGAGTCTATCAAATTCCTACCGTCTTAAAAAATAAAAAAAAATAACAATAGAATCTATCCAGGAAGATCCTAGAAAACAAGAGAGATAGGCTTAGTCGTACATGGAAAAGCCTTCGTGATGTTTTGTATTGCTTGCAAGTTTTAGTAGAGATCGTTTATTATTGTTGTTCTTAATGGCGGACGATACTTTAAGACAGACAGAAGAGCCTGAGCCTAATGGCACAACGAGCAGAATGTCATAGTTGCACATCTCAATCATGAAGCCATCTGGATCGTGCATAAATATTTGATCAACATATAATCCCCCTTCCTCCACTCTTCTCTTCACATACTTCATCTTCATGTCCTCTAATATCCTTTCCACAGCTTGCATACTTTCACACTATATATTCACGCACACAAACCATCAAAACAGGTTTTCTAGAAAGCAAAACAGAGAACCCAAATTAGGTAAGACAATAATCCAAACTAAAATGATATGTGATTATCCATTGGGTCAATTTCAGATTTCTTGGGAAAATTGTCTGTGTTGTCACATTGCAAAAGATGTATACCCACTTGTTAGAGTAAATGCATATTTACTTAAGTTTTACTTAGGTAGACTATAGTTTAGTTGCATTTAATTTATTAAATCGGGAAATTAGTTTTTTTCCCGTATTCCCATATTGGGTGGTTGCTCATCTGTTTGGCCTTTTTCATGGCTTTATAAGCATGTATTATAATGTATTTTATCATCTCATATTGAGCATTCCTCTTCAGTAAAATAGCTTTGCTTCTCTCATTTGTGAAGGTCTATGTGCAATTGGTTTTCCTAGGAATTTGTTGCTCTATCATGGTATCAAAGCATCCCAGTTTGCAATATCTTCCCTGAGAATTTTTGTAGGAGAGTTATGGCTAGAGATCTGTGAGATCATTTATTTTGGCATTTCAAATTTTGTAAATTTTAAAAATTGCCTCTTTCCCCATATTCTTTCCTAGGATTATCGAATGTGTTTGGCTCTTTGGCTGTAACTAGAGTTGTGAGGTGTTCTTTCTCTCTACCTTGGAGGTGGCACTAATTGATGGAGAGACCCGTGGGAAGAGGAGTTACAACTTGCCAAAGAGAGGCAATGAATTCCTATTGAAGGCCATGCCTAGAGGTGGTTTTTCTTAAAGGTGTCTTTTTCTGCCAATGTGTTTGGATAGAGGAGGCTCAAATTACCTTTTGTGGCCCAATTTCATTTGTTGTTGGGCGTTTTGACTGGGGGCCGCAGATATCGATGAGGAGGATCTGTGTGGGAGCTCTCAGTGAGCCTGAAATCCTTCATGTGAGGCACAGTTTGGAGGAGGCTGCGTGTTTTTTCTTTGGAGGCATCTTTTGGAACTACCAATGGAGAGTGATTTATTTATTCTAGAGGTTGCATGATTTTCCAGAGAGGGGAGAAATCTCTGATTGTTGAAGGCATGTATTTCATTTGTTGTGTGGCTACAAATTTCTAAAGTGTTGCAATTTGGATTTTCCACCTCAAACTTTATACTCTATAAAGTTTTGATTTAAATATTTAGGGCTTCTTTGTTTGCACAAAGGATTGGAGTGGGCCCCACTTTGAAGTTCTGTTGAAGTGCTCTTGGGATTTTTTAATCCCACATTGGTTGTGTGAGAAGGTTTCATGGTATTTATATACCTTTTCCTTGCATATGTTATTGTGAGAAAAGAATCACATGGAGTCTTCGTGGAAGCTCGCGTGCCCAAGTTGTTGGTGCAATGGACCCTCTATCACTATGGAGTTGGTGACTTAACCTTGTGGAGTGTCTGCCAGGTGGCCACAAATGGATTTCGGGTCAAGGTGCAAAAATATATTTTTGCTCAAACCTTTTTTCCTAAAACCAACTATTTGGTTGGAGAATTTAAAAAAAAAAGTGGTGAAAATTAAATTGCAGAGGTTGCTTTATTGGGTGTTTTTATTAGTTTGGGTTAATTTTTCCTTTTAGTGCAATTTTATCATGAATCCCCCTACATTTATTGAATTATTGACTCCCCACAATTACCACACCTAGAAAATGAAAATGCATAGATTGCTTCAGTCCCAGGGTCTGTGGTCCACTCTAAATGCTACCCAACCCACCTTCACTAAAGAATATGAAATATTTTCCCATCAAAATAAATGTGACCAAGCTATGGGGTTGATGAAGTTAAATGTTTCAAACAGTCTCCTTTTCCATGTTGATGAGTTGGGTACACCCAAAGAAACCTAGGATAAGTTAGAAAACCTATTTGATCAGGTTAGCGAGATCTGTGCATTACAATTGGAGGTTGAGTTAAACTCTCTTATCCCTGAAGCATTTCTTATGATTGATGACTTCCTAGTGAAATTCAAATCAGTAAGGTCACAACTAGCAGGATGTGGAAAGACCAAAACTGATAAGGAGTCTATTTTCTTGATTTTGTCTAAATTAAGAGGCCCTTTTGTTGTGTTTTCCTCTACCTTTTACTCCACAATGGATGCCTTAGGTAGTGCATTCCAGATGCCCTCTTTTGAGACCTTCTATGACTAGTTAACAAGGGAGCAAGCCACACTTGCCCAATTGGAGGGGGTCCCTACAAATCATGCATTGGTTGCACATGGCTCATAGAGTAAGGGGAAGAAGAAGCGTAAACCTAAAACAAAGTCAAATGAGACCCCCACCATTACAAAAGAAGAAAAGCCAAAGAAGGAGAAATTCAATTGTGTATACTATAAAAAGAAGAGGCATGATGAGCATCATTGTTACACAAAGAAGATAGATGAGCTCTCCCACCTTCTCCAGAAAAACAATATCCCACTGCCATCTTTTGTGACTCCTTCTACAACCTCTACATCTTCATGTACTCCATCCACCAAGCCCACATAGTCTAGTAGTGTACACATTTCAAATAGTAAAGAAGATAAGCACTACATGGGTAAGGGACATGCACTGGTCACTTCTGCAGTTGATTCTCAGTGTGACAGATGGTTCCTAAATTCTGGTGCATCTCACCACATGAGTTCTTCACCCTATCCTTTCATGGGTTTGCACCCCTCTGACACTTCCAAAATTTTGTTAGGGAATAATAATTTGTTGGATGTTCGAGGGATAGGCATTGTTGACATAGGTGATGGTTTCTTTCGGGATGTACTGTGCAATGTTCCAGACTTGCACACAAATCTTATGTCTATATACTGGATGACACATGGTGAAGTCCCTAAGACTATGGAGTTTACAATCGATTATGTGTTTATCGGAGAAGTTGATTTTGGAAGACTCGTTGATGT
>VDFB02252616.1:41918825-41956325 GCA_007258455.2 Sequoia sempervirens | reverse complement strand
CATGAACCACTTGGAAGAACGCAATCCAAACCACAACCAAAGCTTCATGGAAGGAAGGCCATCACAAAACACACTCCATGAGCAGCGACAAGAAAAATGAGAGAAACCCCAGTCAAAAAAGAGGCCATCATCAACTCTCTCCACAACCTCATCTTTCAAAACAAAGGCACGGCCCAAAAGGACAACCTCCACCAACCACAGACAGCAAAAGGTGTGTTGAGGACACACCAAAGAAAGCCCTCCGCAATGAAGCTTTTGAGAAACTCCAACCACCACATAGTGAACACCCACAACCACGACCTAAGCACAAGACAAAAGATGCCTAGGCAAGACACACCATCCATGTGCCTCACCTTCATCCTCTACATCCTTCGCACTCTCAAAGGATTCAAAAATACCGCTCCCGCCCAACCTGCTCCACCCTTTGCTCAACACCTCCATCTTTTTATATTTAGTCATTTATAGTTGTGTTGCAAAAAATGAATAAAATTTAGTCATTTTTAGTTGTTGTGACTAAAATTTTTAGTCATGTAGTCATTTATTTTCCAAATTCTACTAGTGTTTGATTTCTAGCGTGTGGCATAGGTGGAAAGTAGGCATTTCACTTGATATTGCTAATTTGTCTTGTCTTCTTTTTCATACACTCATTGGACATAAAATTAACCTTGCATTTACACATCATTGGGCTTAAAATTTATAACAATTTACATCTCTTCAATCATTGGTTAAAAAGAACTTGCATATTCACTCATTGGTCTAAAATTAACCTTCCATTAAGTGTCTTTTTCACATATTGCTTTGAGGGTTAAAAGGAACAACTGTCTTCATTTTCTAGTGGTTTTCATTTTTCCTTTAGGTGTGTATACTCTTCTCTTGCACCATTTGGTGATCTTGAGAATCAAAAGAATATTTTGGAATTTGTATAATCACCCACACATTTGGTTTTGGATTTAAAATGAACATCATGTGAGTGTGAGAAAAAGGTGTTGTGTATGTTCTCTCCTTGCACTTCGTGTGATCTTGGAGATCAACAGCAACATACTTTCTTGTTTTTTTTTACCCTTAGAGGACTTTCCTTGAAAGAGGGAACGACCCAAGGGTACTTTGTTTTAGTCTACTATTAAATAATCATGATTGTAGGGATGTCCTATGCAAGCAAGTGCCATCCTTAGTATCTATGTGATACCTCAAAATCCTTTCTAACGAAGGGACTGGGAGGTCTCTTAATTGAGCTAATCTTGCATCACGCATACGCACTAGTATTAACCCCGAAACACAGATTAAGAACCACTTGTTATAGAGGCCAAAAACTCTTTTACTTGTTGGTGCAAGAATGGATGTTTTGAAGCCACTGTACTTTCCACCATTCATTGTAGAGACAGGAAATCCCTCAAGATTTTTGGATCTTAGGGGATAAGATATTTTGGTGAGCCTATTTTATGTAAAGGGGAGCCAACACCACCAAGATCTCTAGTTGGCTACTTTGTCTAGGTTTTTGGAGCAATCCAAGTAGGGACTCAACTAGTAGTATCTTTTCCAGACTAGGTTGTGAATTGTCTATGAGTGTCTTCTTACACATTTAAAAATTTTACACACTCAAACCAAACCAAAACAAGTGTTTTCAGATTGTTTGTTGTGTTTTCCAAAATCAAACTTCACAAAATTACCTCAAAATTGGTCAAAATTCAATCAAAACCAAGCAAGATACACTGTAAACTGCAACTGACTATCATTCACTACAACCATGACAATGAAAACCACAACTTTCATTTCTAGAATGATGCAAGCAACTATCATTCACCACAACTAAGACCTAAAACGATGCAATTTTTTGTCATTTAAAATTTTAGGGGAAACTAAGACAAAGCCATTTTTTGATCAACCTGAGCATTACCTGGTCCTTTGATCATAGACTTGTGAATTTCCAAAACTGTCCATCCATCCATCCATCATTGTATACCTTGCATTGACCATAGGAAAAACATTAGGACATCTTTTAGCTTTCATTCACCTTGTTGTAGACCTTAGCTTTGGAAACTTATCAGACTTGAGACTAGTCCATAGTGACCAAATTAGATTTGTCTTGAAGTCAACCTATTTCCATCATCTTAGTCCTTTTTGTCATTTAGGTTGGCCCTCAACTCGCAAGGCTAGTTTGAGACCACCTTTGTCAAACCTTTCCATTTAATCATTACCATCATTGAAGTCTTGATAAACCAGATTTTAAACTTTATCTTAGTTCTATTAAGCAATATTACTTTGGGTTTGCCATAAGGTGCTTAATACTCATACCCATAGTCATCATCCTAGGTCATATTACCATCTTCACCCATCATCCTCTCACATTTGCATTCCATTTGGCCTACCTTAGACATTGCTCAATACTTCAACCTCATTGTGACACTCTTGACATTTGACTATTGTCACTTTGATTCCTTGTCTTGGCACCATCCTTAGACATCATTTATACTTTGCAAAATTCAAAAACATAGTTGCATAACCTTGGTCTTATCCATACCTTAGTCATCCCTAGGCATAATCCTTGCATAGTCACCTTAGACGCCATACCATATCACCTTCACATTCACCTCCCTCTTACAAGTCTTATATGGTCAAAATAAGGTTGCAAAGGAAACGAAAAGAAATGGCCTTTCAACAACATAATGAGTTTGGAAACCCCTTTGACATGTCTCAAGAGGAACCTATACCACCAAATTCATTCTAAAATCCATTTGAAAAATTCATTCTTAGAGACCAACAAGGAACAATCGCCATAGAAGAAATAGAGGTTGCCACACAAGATCCTGAAGTAGCCTCTTTTGTGGACGAAATTGTGGCATTAGACTAGGCTCAACATTTCCTAGCTAAACTTTTATCAAAAGGAGACACATTACCTCCAGGGTTTGATGTCAATACCCTTCAATCAATGCCTACACCAAATAAACAAAACCAAGAATACAATATACCTACTTCTAGTGGCTCTCTCCCACAAGTCAACACATCTATGCCATTAGGAGGAAGTACACAATATGCAACAACAATCCATACCTCACCACTTGGTACCCAAAACATGACACAAGGCATAACACAAAGCATGACACAAGGAACAGTGCTAAACATGACATATTCTATGACACAACCCTTTGGTGCCTCGTCCAATCCATTTTCCACATTGAACACCATGGGGACATCATCCTCTAATCCATTTGACACAAACATTTTGACCAAGAGACCAAAAATTTTCATCAACAAGACTCCTAAAATGAATGTTATACCAAACATAGGGGCTTCTCAACATACCGTTATGTCACAACAAGGGCCTGCCCCTCACACACATGTGCAAAACAATACCCAAGGCTCCATTTCGCAAACACACAATATGGCAACCAAGGTTCCTTTACACCTCATGGTAACCAAGGACCTCTACCACAATATGGCAACCAAAATCCACATGGTCATACTTTTACAAGCTCATGGCATACCCAAAACACTCACATTCCCACCTATAACCAAAACATTTCAAATCAAACACCACCTTACATCTCCTACATGTAAAACCAAAACTCGTCACATACACACATATCCAACTAAAATCTATCCCATAATATTGGATTCTAACATGCCAACATGAGCTCTCAAAATACACAAGACCTATCATTGACTCAAGTAGATGTCCTACAAACTCAAATGCTTTCCCTTCAACAACAAATGGAAAAAATGCAAATCTCTAACAAAAAGACCTACTCTGCCAAGGACTTATGTCCTTATCCATTTGAAAAGAGTCCATACATGCCACCCTTCCCACATGGCTATGTCATACCAAACTTACCTAAGTACAAAGGGAAGGGCAATCCACTTGAACACATAAGAGAATCTTCCATGGCTTGTATAGGCATTGCATACGACCCTACATAGATCTAATGAGACCTTTTCCATGAAGTCTTACGTGCATAGAACTTGAGTGGTTTGCACACTTACCGACTAGCATAAGAACATGGGGAGAATTAGCAGAAAATTTTTTTGAACATTTTGCATTCAACATTGACAACGAAATTACCATTGCCACCATATGCCATACCACACAAGAAGATAGTGAAAAATTTGTTACCTTCTTCCAACGATGGAGGGGTTTGGCTAGCCGATGTCCCATTGAAATACCTGAGAAACAAAAAAAATTCATGTTTATTGAAAACCTAAGCTCAAACTTGAAACATAATTTATAGGTGCAGTGTTGCACTTCATTTTCTGACCTAGTGGAGAAAGGCATTGTCTACCTTCAACAATGATTCAACAACTAGTCCTTCACAGTCGTGATTCAGAGATTGGACATCTAACCTGAATAGCTATTTCAATCATCATGAAGGTGCATTTAACTTGTCAACCCATGGACATGAACTTGAAATGGGTCAACACAGTATGTGCACTAGGAGCCCAAAGTAGCCATTTTCATTCTATAGCTAAGAAAGACACAATGTTGAAAGTAAATTGCTTAGAAAAGAATAACATGAATGCTAGAAATTAATCAACAATTACACCAAGCTAAAATGCATGACATAAATGAAGATCTGAGCAACAAATAGGGCACTACTTTGTCTACTTTGGCTGCAGGAATAGTCATAGAATGGAATTCTAGTGGCTGTAGGAACAGTCGGTGCCAGATTTTTAACTGGTTACTAAACAACAAGTAATACTAAACTAATATTAAACTAAAGGATGGATTACTCACCAAGTGGTCCCCCTTGGATAAGTATCCTCTAAAACTAAGGAGAAATCAGATGCTCGAACTCATATCTTTATCTTATTCACTGTAAATCATGAGTATAAAAGAGTAATATATTTGTATTACTGAAGACTCAAGAATGCAAGTACAATATAAAATCAAGCAACCTTCAGAGAAGGAGCATCAAATCTTTAGTTATACTATCAACTAAACAAGACAGTCAACTCCATGAATTGGGAGGACGCCATTTAGGGAAAACAAAGAAAGTGGGGCGGCAGTTATGCATGCATGGAATCCAGTCAAACATGCATGTCCAACTGCAAATTTAGTGTTGCAGTAGCGTGCACGTTTGCTCAGCATCAATAATGACCACTAAAAGGAAGTTACGTTTGGCTTTCATGAGGAATCTCTTGTCATTGTCCTCCTTTAACCTTTGAACGATTCCCTTCTTGGACGTTATGGTGCATGCCCAGTTGGCGATGCCTTCCTCAATTTAGCATCCTCAAATTAAATCTATATGGCAATGTTTGTACGCACAATAATTGCATATCTATAACCACCTTAAGGAACGTTCATTAACCACATGCAAAATTAATATAGACAATCCATTTAACATGCCATCATCATTAAAGGTTTGCAGAAATAAGATTAAGCCCAATGTCTATAGTTTGAGGAAAATATCATAAAAGCATCAACACTTAATGTCAAAGTCCATGATAACTTCAACAACTAGATCACAAATTCTACCCAAAAATGAGACCATAAACTAGACTCATCACTCCCCCCCAACCTAAGGTCTTGTTGATCCTCTAGCAGGGGAAGGGTTATTCTTTTGCTTGGTCAATGCTCTAAAATTTGCAACTGACAACTGTCCCACATCAGAGTGTGTTGTGCATGAATCAAGATCCCAATAGAATCCTCCCAATCTGTCCAATCTGCTCCATCTTTATATCTCTGCAGCAATATCATATTGGTAGAACCTAAATTTTGGTATAGGCCCCATTAGGATGGGTGGTTGAAAAGTTAGGGGAAGCCAGAATCCCCCCTTTGTCCTTCTAATGTGAATATATTTGTCAATCCTTTTAAGAGTTGTTGCATAGTTCTAGATGGAATGAGGTTCAACTTGCTTGAGATCATTAATTAAGTTGTTCCATCTTTGTGAGAGGTATCTCTTCATGATTTCCTCTTTTGTTTTTGTCTTTGCCTCATATTCACTATAAATTGCTTCTATCCAAGGCATAATCCTATTACCATAGTTAGGTCTCAAAATCATTTTGTTCCATTCCCTGAAAATATCCCTTGGATTCCTTGATTCAGCCCTAATGGGCAGAGGGATATTAGACTCCAATTTCTTATAAGCCCCATATTGTTGTCCCCAACTAATCTCATTTTTCACCCAAGACATAAATGTCGTTAATTGTACATTCCCAACATACAACAGTGGATTCCAATCATGTTCTTGAGTTACAGCATAATTATACAAATAAAACTCACACAGCAAATTCTTCATTCCAGGTGAAGCAATTCGATAAGCATTGAAAAATTCAACAGGGGTCTCAATAGAAGAGTTCAAACCTGAGACAATTCTTGCCAATCTAAATGAGAGATATTTCTCCTTCAAATGTAGAGCATAGACCCTTGGAGGGGCCCTACATTCCAAAATCTATGGTACCAAGGTTGTCATATCATCGACCTTCTTCAAGGTGGCAATTTTTGCATCTTTATCTTCAATTTCCTCATCTCTCTTTTGAATTTCCTTCTTCAATCTACATTTTTCCTCCTTCCATTCCTCTTCTCTTCTTTGCATCTCTTTCAAAAAATGCATGGCAACCTTGTACATTGAAAAATCGGGGGGGTTATGTATTCCTACCAGCATCTTCTCTAGCACTAATGCTAACTGCAAGGATTCAAGTTGTCCCATCAATTCTAGCTATAGGGGTACTGATTATTCTCCCAATTCAGGTTGTTGTTGTAGGGACTCCTGCTCCAATTCTGGCTTTTGTTGAAGGAAGTCCTGATTTTCTTCATACTCCTAATTTTTGACTTGTTCTGCAATATTGGCAAGATCAACCAATGTTATGTTTGTTGCTACCTTAAATATATCCTCTTCCTCAACATTCTCCTGCCCCATTGGAGCTTTTATGCCCCCTTGTGATATTTCTCTAGACTTAGGGCTTTCCTACGAAGGCATACCAAAGGTTGGCCTGGCTGGTCTTGCTTTCCTAGGAGGGCTCTCATGTTTTTCTTTGGCTACAGGATGAATAGTGTCAGCCTTTCTCTTCTTAGAGTTTGGCACCTCTTTTTCTATTGGATTCCTTTTGGTCTTTCCTTTTCTTATTTCTACTTCCCTCTTTTGTGCCGTAGTTTTCATTAGAATTCCAAGTGGAACATCATCATCAAAGTCAGGGGAAGAACTTTCTTTGTTTGAGTGCTCTGTCCTAGAAGAGTTAATTTCTATAGTTTCTTCTATTGTAGGAGGGTTTACACTCAAGCCTACACTAGAGATGGAATCACGAAGAGTGGCTTCATCTTGATCAATCTCCTACTAAACCTACAAGGTTGAGGTAAAACCCTAGGTTGCAAGTGCTCAGGTTTAATTTGATCATTTTTTATGAATTCTTCCCATGTCATTCTAGATTCATCATGCAGAGACTTCTCAACTAGCAATTTAATTAGACAAAGGTGGGAAATAGAATTGTCCCTACCTTTTTGGGTCTCAGCTACCATGATTGAGAGAAGGTTGTATAACACATTCAGCACATTCATCCTCCTTTCGTGCCTCATATGATTCAGAAGCTTGAAGTGCACGGAATGCAAATTCGATTGGTGACCTTCACAGGGGATGTATTTTATGACATAAAGAGCTATCTGCTTCCATGGCTCGAGCAGAGACATTCTCTTCGCACCTTGCTTATCCATGCTCAATGGAGGGTCGTTCGGCTCTATAAATTCAGCCCTAGACGATCTAGCATCTCTGGAAGTAGGGTAATTTTCACCATCACCAGGTAACCTTGTAACCTCTGCAATTCTTTCTTCAGTTGCTATGACCTCCAGCCCTTTTACCATGGCCTTTCCTTTGGACAATGTCTAGGTGAACTCTAATGCAATGTCTTCATTCAAATCATCCAACTTCAGGAAGTAGTCAATCCACTCGCAGTTTATGAATTTGGCCAAGCAGGGTGCATCCTACAGTAATACATCGTGCACCATGGGTTCATTCCAAATTAACCCACCTCCCATTGTCTAATATCAAACAAACACTCTGTGATTTCCTTCTTGCACTTTCATCTGAAAATCAAATTCACCTTCCTACAATACTTGCTAACTTTCTAATGCCAATGTTGATTGAATTTTCCCTTTTCTAACTTTCCTTTTGTTTACAACGCAACTTGAGATATGACAGGGTCAATAATGGCAAGGAAGGAGTAATAAAGGAAATATATAATGAAGAGAAATGGCAGCAACAATTGGTGTCACTTCACACATGTGAGTTGTCCTCTCACTTAGATTTCAAATCGGCTCAATTTAAATTTTGCTGACGTAGACCAGAATGGACTGACACATGGGAAAAATATTCAGATCTTTTTCCTTCCCCCACCAACCTAAATTTGGGCATGCATCCACACATGCAAAATGATGATTTTATAGGGTAGGGAATATTGGCATGCTATGGTGAATGTCCATACTAATGTACAACAATTAAATGAATGCACTTAAAGATAATTAAGATATAGCAATTATTGCGTACATACCTAAATGTGTGGAGGATTTGTTGCAAACATTGTGGAGAAAGTATCGTTCACCTTTTTTAGGAAATAAGTTGAGAAATTAATGAAGATGAGGTGGAATGAGGTGGAGTGAAGTGATGGAAGAGAGAGAAAGGTGGAAATAGATGGGTGGATGGGTAAAGAAATGGACTCCCACAGAAGTGGAAGTCTTTATTATGACAAGTACATACCTTAATTAGCCAAAAGGAGGGACACTAGGTTCATTTCCTTTGGTTGCACGAAGCTCAGACATCGCATGCTGAGTGAATTGTTGTAGGAACTCCTCCTTGGAATTTGGCTTGTGATACAGTATGAGGCGGTGACCATTGACAAGCAACTTAAATCTAACTAGGTCAATAGTAATGAGTTGTACTACACCATTAGGGAATACTTCAACAACCTCATATGGTCCTAGCCAACTTGTCTGCAATTTTCCTGCATTGTCCTGATATCTTGAATCATAGAGCAGGGCCCAATCTCCTAGTTGGAATTTCTTTTCCTTGATGAATTTTTCATGCCACTTGATTCTCTGATTTTGCACTACCTCTGTGTGATGCAGGGCCGCTCTTCTCATCTCATCCAAAGAATTTAGATGCATGATTCTTTCTCTTTGTGCCTCAAAGATATCCATTCCCAAATCTACTGCATTCCTAACAGTCTTGTGTTCAAATTCAATGGGCATCATAGTTGTCTTTCCATACAGCAACTCAAATGGAGTGAAGCCTATAGTTTTTTTCTAGGTAGTTTTGTAGGCCCAAACAGCTTCTGGTAATCTGTTCGCCCAATCCTTTATGTGGATAGCTACTATCTTGGTTAGAATAACTTCAATTTCTCTATTGGTCACCTCAACTTGGCCATTAGCCTAGGGGTGATAAGGAATAGACTTTTTTTGTCTTATGTTGTACTCATTGACTAGTATTGTGACAAGGGTTGATGTGAATTGAGCCCCTTGATCAGTCACTTTCTCTCTTGGAACTCCAAATCTTGTGAAAATCTCCTCATAAAGAAATTTATCAACCTTTTTATCTCTTGCATGCTTCATGGCCTTAACTTCTACCCACTTTGTTACATAATCAGTACATACCAAGATATAAGAATTACCATTTGATGGAGGGTCAATGGGTCCTACAAAATCCAATCCCCACTTATCAAAGGGAGTGATTACTACTTGAGGATAAAGTGGCATCTCATCAAATTTAGTTGGCATGTCCATTCTTTTGCATCTGTCACATTTTCTTGTATACCTTTTTGCATCCTTGTGGAGTGTTGGCCAGTAATATCCCATGTTCAAAATCTTCATTGTTATTCTCTTGGTTGCAAAATGTCCTCCACATGGTTCATTGTGGCATGCATGCAAAATGTCATATGTCTCATCTTCTCTCACACATCTCCTTATGACATGGTTTGGTCCAGTATAAAACAAACATCTAGCAATCCAGGAGAAAGGAAGAGATTTTTCAATGAGTTCCCTTCTCTCTTTTGGGGAGAAGTGAGGTGGAACTCTACCTGTGACTAGATAGTTAGCTATGTCAGCATACCAGGGTGTTTGTACACTAATGGAGAATAAATGCTCATCAGGAAAAGAGTCATCTATGGTTTGATTATCTTCTGATGTAGTCAACCTTGAAAGAAAATCTGCAACAACATTGGCCTTCCTTGGTTTATCCACAATGGTTATATCAAACTCCTGCATCAACAATAACCATCTTTCCAGTCTACCTGTGATCAACGGTTTCATCATGAGATACCTAATGGCCACATGATCAGTGTGCACAAAGATTTGGTAACCTATTATGTAATGTCTGAATTTGTTCATGGCATAAATCACTGCCGGTATTTCCTTTTCTGTCACTATATAATTGAATTCAACTCCTTGCAAATTTTTGCTAACAAAATAAATGGCATTTTCAATAGCTCCTTCTTTATGTCCTAAGACTGCTCCTATGGCATAATTTGATGCATTAGTATGGATGTGGAAAGGAAGCTCCCAATTAGGTCCTTTGAGTACAGGAGCATGAGTCAAAGCTACCTTTAAGTCAGAAAATACCTTGTCACAAGCTTCAGTCCACTAGAATTCCACATCTCTAGTGAGAAGAGTATACAATGGTGATGCTACCCTGCTGAAATCCTTGATGAAACACCTATAATATCCTGCATGGCCCAAGAAACTCCTAACATCATTCTATTTTGTAGGTGTGGGAATATTTGTGATCACCTCAATCTTTGCAGGATCTACTTGAATTCCCTTGTGGGAGATGTAGTGGCTAAGAACTACACTTTCCTGCATCATCATGAAGCACTTTTCACTATTTAAGGACAAGTTTTGGTCTTCACATCTTTGTAGGACTCTCCTGAGATTTTTCAATGCTTGATTAAAATCAGCACCATAAGTGGCAAAGTCATGCATATAAATTTTCATGTAGTCATGAGAAATGTCTGAAAATATGCTAATGACTACCCTCTGAAATGTTGTAGGTGCATTGCATAAGCCAAATGGGAGTACCGAGTAGGCATAGGTCCCCCATGGACAGGTAAATGCGGTCTTCTCCTAGTCCTCTGGTACAATTTGGATCTGGTTGTAGCCATTGAATCCATCTAGAAAAGAAAAGTATTGTTGTACTGCAAGTGTGTCCAAAACTTGATTGATGAAAGGTAAGGGAAAATGGTCCTTCTTGGTGGCAGCATTAAGTTCCATGTAATCAACACAAACTTTCCATTTCCCTCCTTTCTTGGGAACAATCACTAATGGAAACACCCACTGGCTATCTGAAATGGGGTAGATAAATCCTGCATCTAGCAATTTTTATAGTTCCCCTTTTACAATTTCTCTTAGTGCAGGGTTAATTCTTCTTTATGGTTTCCTCACTGGGTACAATCATCTTTGATATAAATTCTATGTATACAAATTTTAGGGTCCAATCCCTTCATATCATGATAATTCCACACAAATGCATGTTGATGGGTCCTTAATAATTTTTCTAATAACAATTGTTGTTCTTCACTTAGTTTGTTGTTAACATTCAAATACTTTACTTGTGTCATCAACTCTATCATGGCTGCTTCATCAACACATGGTACCTTTAGTTCATATGGCAGCAATGTATGGGACATACCTATTGCTACAGGAAGTCTATCTATAGGAACAGTGGTTGCAGGTAGAGTGGCTATAGGAAGAACGTCTGCAGGAATAGTGGCTGCAGGAAGAGCAGGCAAAAGTCTCTTGATTTTGTAGCAGAATGAGAAGATGATGGTTCCTCCACTTCACAATGGTTCTAAATGATGTTAGCCAATACTTCATCCTCATCTTGAAGTTGCATGAAATATTTTATGCCTAACATCATAAGTTGTGCCATAGAATTAACTTCCTTGGCCTCTTTACCAGCATGTGGCCATACGGGATTATCCTCATCATGAGATGGTTGAGCAGGAGGATAAAGAACAAAAAATTTAGTGCTCTTCCCATCTGAAATAGTCATGTCACCTAACCGACATCCAATATATACATCTACAGTTGCTAACCATGGCCTTCCAAGAATAATGGGATACCTGCCTAGTGTAGCTTTAGGAGAAAGAATCATGAAGTTTGTTGGGTACTCCCAGGAGTCTAAAACTACCACAAGATCCTCCACTATACCATCTAGCTTAACAGTAGAACTATCAGCAAGTTGCAGAATAGGAGTAGATCTCATGCTTGCAACATTTAGTTGTTGTAGGATGTCCTTGGTCATTACATTTATTGCTGCCCCTAAATCAATCAAAACATTCTTAATTTGGATCTCGTTTATAACAACTGCTACCACAGGACTACTTGGGTCATTGTACTTGGGGATAGTCACTTTTCCAAGCATGATGTCAGCTAGTTGTCCCACCACATCAACTGTAGTTTGGTCTTTCTTCTTCCTACTTGACTCCTTGAGGTATGCTTCCTTGATTTCCTTGCCATAAATTGGAACATCCTTTATGGCCTCGAATAGAGGGATTTGGACACATATATGCTTCAACTGATCCAAAATATCAAAATTTGTATCCTCTTTTTCTTCCTTCTTCTTGGCAATTTCCAATCTCTGAGGAAATTGTGGTTCTTGTTCAGTCTGCTTGACTTGGACTGGTTCAAAATTTTTAGGTGTGCTTGGCTGAACGGGATCATTCAGAGGTTCCTCCTCCTATTCCACAGGAAGCTTAATGATAATGGCTTGGAAGGGGTTGGTAGAGTAGTTCTTGAACACAAGTGGATGTCACTTACACTCACAGCATATGCAAGGATTGATTTGAATCAGCAGAGTATGCAGGTTACTATTGTCGTTTGTTATTTGGATTGGGTGTGGGTTGAGCTGGTAGCTAAGTAGGTTTAGGTACATTTGAGCATGAATTAGCAGGTGGAGGCATTATAGCAGGATGTTGGGGCTAAGAAGGTGATTGCATGTAACCGGTTGTCTGGGTAGGCCATTGTTGTCCTCCCCTCCATTGATTTGTTTGTTTCCAATTTCCTGGAGGTGGCTGCCAATGCTCTTGAAATTGCTGCCAATTCCCTCGAGGTTGCTACCACTGGGGTGGAGAGTTTTGATGATTGGGCCAAGCATTTGGAGGGTTACTCCAAGGCTATGGTGGATATCCTCCATAGTTGGATTGTAATACCCCTCCTCTTACTGGTAGGATTTAGTATTTTTCAATGCGGTTGTTTGCTACTTGTGACGATGATGATATTGTGTGATTTGGTTAGTTAGACTTTTGATGATACTGTTATTCCATTAGTAGACATGAGCATTTCATATGACATTGTGGTTAGTAACGTTAGTTGATTTTCAGAAATATATTATGATGCAATAATTTAATGAATTATGTTAGGAGATGAATTGTTAGTCTAGGAATGTCATTTTATCAGATAGATTATGATTGTTAGAATAGGGGTGATGAAGGAAAATATAGCATCACTCATTCGCGAGTGCCCTGCTATGTTGCGATTCCTTCTCACAATGCAGTACTTCAATTTAATGCTTTGATGATTATATATATATGTATGCACATGTACACAACTTCGTTTGTATGCAGGATTTGCAGGTACAAGTCTCGATTCCACCTGCTTCAGCAGGACAGGGCGAGCACCAATAACCCAACGGTTAAATGTTGATACAGAGGTGATGATGAAGTCCTCCCGTCCCATGATGTCAGGTCGTCTCGTTGTTTGGTATTATTTACTTTGTGTAAATGTCGTCAGTTATGGGCTGTGTCTTGTATTTTGTCGTCTTTTGATTAATGTTGGTACCTTATATGTTGTGGTGTATTTGATTTTAAATGATGGAAGTAATTAGTTGTTTTAATGTTAGATTAAATTATATTCGAATATTTAAATGATTTAATTATTTTTGGAAGTCATATATTGCAATTAAATAATAGTTAAATATTAAATGTGCCTTAATTATTTTAATTAATTATTTGGTGGTGGATAATTACTAGAATAATTTATTTAAAATAAATATGTAATGTATTGTGCAAGAAAAGTTGCAAAAATGGAAATGAAAGCAATAAAACAAATAAAAGAATAAAAAGATTGTGTGAGCCAATAGGAAGAGAGATCAGGGAAAAAGCTAGCTTTTAAAGAATTGATTTTCTTTTAATTTTGATTTTTGTGAATTTTTGGATGAGATGGAGAATATCTTTTATTTAATTATGAATTTTTGCAAGTTTACACACACAGAGAATATTAGTTACAGAAGTTATTGGTGGGGATTCTGAAAATTTTGAAAGGGGATTTTCAATCTATTCTGGTGATTGTCCTGGAAAGTTTTCTGAAAGAAAAGAATCGGATTCGAGTTCGAGGGCAATAAAAATCAAACGGGCATCATCAAGTTTTCGAGAGCACAGGACTCCAAGTTCCACCATCTTTCTCTCTTTGGTTGTGTTCAAATCTGCAAGAAAAATGAATAGAAATGTGTTTGAATCAATCTTGCTTGTAAAAGAATATTTTCTGAAAGTTAGATAAATATAATTTGTTTGTGGGAAAACCCTTTAGAGAAGTATTTGATAACAAATTTCATCATCATCCCCAAATTGTTTATAGTTTATCTCTGAAAACAAATACAGTTTGTTTTTAAACTCTAATGTATATATATAAATATCTGTATATTTAGATTATACTATGCTTACAAATGAATGTGAATATGTTCTCTTTAAGGTATCTGTTTTGTAAAAAATATATATATATAAACATAAAAATATATAGTTATTGAACTCTCCCAATCTATCAACTCAAGAACCTTTAGCTTCTGAAATACTCAACTTGTCAATATTAGCATTTAGAAAAAAATAATTTCCTTATTGTGAATAATATGTTTGAGGGTTTGTATATATGTGTATGTGGGAAATATGCATTGCTCTGTAATTTATTTAATTCTGTAAGAACACAGAAAATTGTATTCCTGTGCTTAAGATCTATATATATATATATATATATATAATATTATAGTATTATATATATTCGTTTTATAAATCATTTTATTCGGTTTAAAATTTCTTATATATTTCGTGATGTGTGCGGAATTGTGCGAACCCGCGTCCTTTGTTTTCTGTGTTTTTTTTTATAAAATCGAAAATGCATTTTAATTAATGTTTTAAATAGCAGTTAATAAAAGTTTTTATTAAATCAAAATTTTATTTTGCTTATTTAAATTTTGTTTGGTATGGGGAGTGGGGGCGACGGCTGGGCCGTACCCCCCGCCCCTGTCGCTGCGGCCAGGCTGTGTACAGCGGCCTTTAAGGCCGCTATGTACAGCAGCCGTAAGGCTGCGTACAGCCTGCGGCCTGCCATAAGGGCCGACGGCCATGTATTTAGTTTAAAATTTAATTTATTTTCATTTATATTTCTGTGTTTTAAAATTTAATTTAATTTAAAATTTAATGTATTTTTATTTATATTTCTATGTTTTATTTTTATTTCTGTGTTTTATAATGGTAATTTATTTTATTAATAAATATAATGATTATAATTATTTTATTTTATTTTTTTAAATATTATAATTGGTAATTTATGATATTATTAAATATAATGATTATAATTTATTTCATTTTTAAATATTATAATTGGAATTTATGATATTATTGAAATTTAATTTATTTAAAATGAAATTATGATTATTATATTTAATATTTTTGGTTAGTTTATAATGTAATTTTTGTTATTGTGTTATATTTTAGGATTAATTTGTATTAATATGCAAATAAAAGGGTATTATTTTATTTTATGGGTTGAACGAATTATTTAAACTGGTATTTGCTTTAATGTGTTATTGTGGAAATTATTATGTCATGGGGATTAATTTTAAAATATAATTAAACATTGGATTAGTTTAGCACTCTGGATGTAATATGAATGTTTATGAAATTGAGTTAATTTGTGGTTTTGGTTATGTAATCGAGTGAGTCATTCTCTTTAACTATGAATTCATGCGGTCTTTTTTATTGTCTTCCTTCTTTTGGTTGTAAATTTTCACTCTTAATGTGGGAACCCTGTTGTCAAATTGTGAAAACCTTGTTTCAGAGACTTGTCATTTGGAGTGTTATTCTCCTCTTGTCTTTGCTTTTGAGCGTTATTGGTTTTATGTTGGAAGGGTTGAACAGGTTGGTAAGACTTTTGAATTTGAGTAATCGCGAGAGGGTTAATGCCTCGTGTGTTTAGATTGTTTTATGCTTTATTAATATTAGTTCAACCCTTGCCTAGTTTTGATTTATGTCAAGGGTCATAGGAGGGAGAGTGGCTCTTCGTGGGCGCCGGCGCCTCAGGATGAGGAAGGGCTTCAGGATAACCCACGAATGAGTAAGCTAAACAAGTGATAACCTAAACAATAGATTTAGGGGGTTGGGTAGTTTAAAAACACAAGATAATAAAACATTGGATTCCTCGGCTATGCATTAGGGCTACCTTAGACTAGTGATAGACTGAGAAGGCCGTGGTCGGCATAGTCATAGTCTCGTCTTCACGAGAGACTATTGGCTCCGCATTAGCTACCCTATGGTGCCGGCGCCTCAGTTAGGAGGAAGGGCCAGGATATCCATAGATGGGTGTCGGCGCCTCAGTTGGAGGAAGGGCCAGGAAATCCCATGAGAGCTATGCGATGACACTCTCCACTAGACACCCTTGTTCTTGTTTCTTGTTGCCTCTGGATATTGTTATTTTATGTTGTTCTGATTTTAGGGCTAGGGAATCCATAGGTGGGTGCCGGCGCCTCAGTTGGAGGAAGAGCCAGGGGATCCCATGAGAGTTATGTGATGACCCTCCCTACTTGACACCCGTCTAACTTGTTCTTGTTGCCTATCGGAATGGTGTATTGAATGGTTGATTCAGAGTTATTATGGAATCGTGTTCTTTATATTGGTTCTGATTTATTTGGAATTATATTTTAGGTGTTGGTTCAGTTCATCTAGATGTTATCTCTTTATAATGTTTCTTTGAATTCTTGTGAATTGATTCATGATTGTTAAGTGATAGTACTTCATGTTATCGTGATGGTTTCTTAAGTTTTATCTTGTCTTGTGGTCTGTGAAAGTTGATGGTTGTTCTTTGTAAGTTTTGAGTTGTACTTGTTTGTATCATGTGGTTGAGTCGGTTTGACATTCATGGTCGGGTTCACTTCCTCGTCATCTCTGAGCACGGGGGGTGAGCTACTTCGTAATTCACATGGTTGGGTGGAACATGCTCCGCACCCATTGGGTTCCCCATCAGCGTCTTGTCTTCTCAGCTTTCCGCAGTGGAGTTGTACCAGAGATTAGTTGTACTTCATATTTCATTATTCTTGTATCAATCCCCATGTTGGGAAATTCAATGTAATTCATGTATCAAAGAAAATTGTAATGTAATATTATATCAATGATGTAATAGTTAGGCTCTTATGTAACTCTTTTATGAGGTTTATCTTGGATGTAATTATGCGATGTTTATTATACTCGCATCATGTTTATCGGATGTATCATTGTATAAGGTTATCATAAATTATATGGTTATGTTACATTCTTTATCTTTATTCTATTTTGTGGTAGCGATGTAACCTCGTGTGCCCCAGAGAGCCAAGTGTATTAATGCTATGTGTTATGTTATGTGGTTATGTTTTAATGTTATTGCATGTTTACTTTTATTATCTTAAAAAAAAATTATTCGCATTATGTGTGTGTTCTCTGGGGTTTGCACGACGGGCGTTACATGGATGGACATGGGGGCTGGCATTCGTTGTCAGATGAATAGGAATTGAAATATGGCCCAGCATAAGAGAGTGGATCTGGTGCCATACCTTGTCTTAGAGCCCAAGGCCTCCTTTGTGCAACATAGTAGACTTGGTCTTCTTCAATCTAGATTGGCTTGAACTCGAGTGCAGTTTTCTTTCCTTCAATATTGGCTACCATATTGCATCTGCAATCCTTCTTCTTTTCTCTACAATGGGGGAAATACTCTACCAACATTGCATCTGCCTCCTCTTGCTTCTTCTTGGCCTAAAGTGTATCTAGCTGAGTAGCTAGATTGTTTATAATGTCTTGCTTGAAGTCTGTCAGCAAATGAGTAATCTCCATTCTTGAAACTCCACTAGTAGTTGACTTACCCATGGAAGATTGGTAAGCTCTCCCTTTCTTTGAAGCTTCCCTAGAGTAGTTCTAACATATTTTCTTGATATCTTCCAAAGGAACTTGGGAGATATCTCCTCCTCCCATCAGGTCCAAGGTATCGGTGCAGCTGTCATTGATTCCTTTTAGGAAAAGCAACTTTTGTGAGTCTCCATTGAGTGTATGGTGTGGAGATTTTTGAAGGAAAAATAGAAACCTTGCAATATAATCCTCTAGGCTCTCATCTTCCTTTTGCTACATCTTGAAAATGTCACCTCCTCTCATGTCACTACCCTTGCAATACTCCTTGTATTTCTCAAGGAATTTTGTCTTCATGTCTTCTTGTGTTTCCACAATATCTATGCCTAGGCTCATGAACCATCTTAATGCAGCTTCTTTCAGAGTGTTAGGAAATAGCTTAAGCCTATGGGAATTTGTGGTATAATCATAACTCCTACAAAGTATGTCAAACTCAAACAAGAAGGTATCAAGATCTTTTGTGACAAGTCCATAAAACTTGGGGAGTGTTGAAGTAGGGATGTTTTTGATGTTGTCAACTTCATTCTGATGGGCAATGGGGAAAGGAAAAGATGGTTGGTTAGGTATGTTCCTAATTTCATCACCCATGCATGCTTGATGTAGTTCCAAAGCAAAGGGATTCTCAAGCTAATTTTGGTCTTCAGAGGAGACTTCAGAGCTAGTCAGATTAGGACATGCATCAAAAAAGGGGTGTGGATCTTCTTCTTCTTCTCTTGGAAGGTTCTAATATTCAACTAGCTGGAATGGATTAGGATTGTTAGGAAGGAATCTTCGATAAGCATCCCTTCTCCTTCCTCTATGCATGCGGTATCAACTCACTATCAGCCAACTCAAACAAAGAATTGGTAAATTATAAGGGGGGTCATTACTTCCTAAATGAGGGTATACTAAGAACAACTTCTAGAAATGCTACAATAAGAAAAACTACCAATGATTCCAATGAACTCCCTAGTTTGACACCATCCCCAGCAATAGCACCAAAAATGTCTGCCTCCTACAATGATTCAACAACTAGGCCTTCACAGCTGTGATTCAGAGATTGGACATCGAGCCTGAATAGCTATTTCAATCATCATGAAGGTGCATTTAACTTGTCAACCTAGGGATGTGAACTTGAAATGGGTCAGCACAGTATGTGCACTAGGAACCCAAAGTAGCCATTTTCATTTTACAACTAAGAAAGACACAATGTTGAAAGTAAATTGCTTAGAAAGGAATAACATGAATGCTAACCATCAAGCAACAATTACACCAAGCTAAAATTCATGATAGAAATAAAAATATGAGCAACAAACAGGGCACTACTCTATCTACTTTGGCTACAGGAATGTCACATAATGGAATACTGGTGGCTGTAGGAATAGTTGGTGCCAAATTTTTAACTGATTACTAAACAGCAAATAATACTAAACTAATACTAAATTAAATGATGGATTACTCACCAAGTGGGCCCCCTTGGATAATTATCCTCTAAAACTAAGGAGAACTCAGATGCTCGAACTTAGAACTTTATTTTATTCACTATAAATCATGAGTACAAAAGAGTAATATATTTGTATTACTAAAAACTCAAGAATGCAAGTACAATATCAAATCGTGCAACCTTCAAAGAAGGAGCATCAGATCTTTTTTTATAATATCAACTAAATGAGGCAGTCAACTCCATGAATTGGGAGGACGCCATTTAGGGAAAATAGAGAAAGTGGGGCGGCAATTATGCATGCATGGAATTCGATCACATGCATGTCCAACCATAGATTTAGTGTTGCAATAACGCACACATTTGATCAACATCAATAATGACCACTACAAGGCAGTTACATTTGGTTTGCATGAGGAATCTCCCGCCGTTGTCTTCCTTTTACCTTTGAACTATCCCCTTGCTAGACGTTATGGTGCATGCCCAGCTAGCATTCTCTTCCTCAATTTAGCATCCTCAAATTAAATCTTCATGGCAATGTTAGTACGCACAATAATTGCATATTTGTAACCACCTTAAGGAACATTCATTAACCACATGCAAAATTAATATAGATAGTCCATTTAACATGCCATTATCATTAAAGGTTTGTAGAGGTAAGATTAAGCCCAATGTCTATAGTTTGAGGAAAATATCATAAAAGTATCAAAACTTAATGTCAAATTCCATGATAACTTCAACAACTAGATCACAAATTCTACCCAAAAATTAGACCATAAACTAGACTCATTAGGCATCATCCTTGAGAAATCCCTCATTGACAAGGGAGAAATCAAGGTTCCCAACAAAAACAAAAACACCCAAAATACCTCAAATGACAAAGGGAAATATTGGGCTCATAACAAGAATGTGACTAATGATGAAGTTGTTGATGCCAGGACAATCTACACAATCCATACCATTACACTCATAGGACCTAATGCATCTAAAAACACACCAAGACCTCCTAATCAAATTGCAAATGTTGTCTAAAATACATAACAAACAAGAACCTAAAGGAAGTTTCCAACAAAACGTCAATACACTCCTTTAGGAGAGTCTAGTGAATCTGTCTTTAAACAACTCTTGCAACACAACATCATAAAACTTCCTAACCCAAAACAATACAATCTTGGATAGTTTAAACTATCTTGTTGGAATGATAACACCTTTTGTGACTACCATCAAGCCAAAGGACATAACTTGTCACAATGCCAACAATTGAAAACATCATACAAGACCTTGTGGAAAATGGCACCATCGAAGTCAATGGGAAACAACAAAAATCATCTAATAGCAACCATAAATTTTTCACTAATCCTTTACATGACCATGGAAAAGGAAAGGCCTCTAGTTCAGGCAATAATACCAATAACAATTCAACCAATTACACTAATGTCAAATATGACTATAACCATACCACTATCATAAATCACATTTGAGTTGTTGATGAACATGTCAATACCATTACCATTAAGAAACCTCTTGAATGTGTTTTCAATACTCGTTGAACCAAGGTAGCCATTCAAGGTCCACCTCCACATCAACAACAACCACCAAAGTCCCAATACAACTTGCTTGACCAATTGGGGAAGACTCCCGCATAGATCTCTATCTTAGAGTTATTGCGTTTATCACCCGACCATCGAGCCATTCTTGACAAAGCCCTACAGGACACAACCATACCCACCGGCCTTGACGTCAATCATTTCCAATAGATGGTAGACCACTTGACCAATTCTCATCATTCCACCCTTCTCGAACAAGACTATTCAATCAAAAAGACAAACCATAATGACCCTTTGCACCTTGAAGTCCTTGTCCATAAAACCAAATTCAGATGAGTCCTGGTAGATGGTGGAGCCTTGTTGAATATTTGTACCTTGAGATTGGTTAAGATGTTAGGCTTCTCAGAAGCATGTGTAGACACCACTAAAATCATTGTTATCAAAGCATATGATGATAAAGAACGATCCTCTAAAGGAATTATCACACTGCCTATTCGAGTTGGACTCACAATCATGGACACCACTTTTCAAGTCTTGGACCTTGACCTTCCATACAACCTTCTCCTAGGCCGACCATGGATTCATGCCATGAAGGTTATCCCATCCACATATCACCAATGCCTTAAATTCCCATAAAACGGCACTGAAATCACAATAGCCAATGTTCTCAATCCATTCCAATATTGTACTAATCTACATGGAACACCCCAACAACATGTACATGTCAATCAAGAGGCCTCATCATCTATTTCATCACACTACATCAAACCTTCCACTCTATCTAAATCATCCACCTCCAAATCTCCACCTTCTAATCCTAAGGTTGAGGTCCAAGAAAAAAGTTGTGGAGAATATCGCATGAAGATGTCCTACTGTATCAGCAAGCTCACCACTCCTAAGTCATATGAAAAACCGGCAACAAATAAAAGACAACCCAAGGTCACTATTCACTTGCCTCCCTCAACCACTTTTACAAAATAGGGGGAACTTAGTAAAGAAGAAATCAATGAAGAGGATGTGACCTAGATTTATAGAGAAGACAATGAGGAAGCTCCTCCACCCACACAAATACCCATGAAACAGTATGGCAAGGGTTTCAAGATCATGCAAGATAAAGGCTATGACAGACACAGTGGACTTGGATTGAATAAAAATGGAATGATCAAACCTTTTTTCATGTCTAAACGACCTAATGGTTTAGGCTTGGGATTTAAACCGATTAAGATTGGTGTTCCTAGTACTATGATACCTTTAAGTGAGGAAGTAAATGTTTCTAAGGTGGTCAATACATCTGCAATACTTGACGCCCATGAACAATCTAACAAACCCGACAATGACTACATTGAAACCGATTCCAATGAATACGAGTGGGACTCCTGTACAACTAGTGAGTATGAACTAGACAGATTCTTCACTGATCTTGACCTATCTGACACCATGAATCAAGATCCTAGCAACACCTTTTTCTTTACCATTTCCATCCTGAACCTTGAAAATACCGATGATGGCATGCCCTTAATTTATCCTCAACTCATTTATTGGGACCCATAAGAACGTCTTGTCTTAGATATATTTGAGAATGATGAAGCAATTGGTGAGTTCATGGGACTGCGCGAAAGAATCCCTAGTGGTGATCACAATGTTGGATTTACCATCAACTTGGATTGTATGGCATATTTTGGGGAGTATGTCCATCCCTCTAGTTGCAAAAGTAAAAATAATAAAGAAAATAATGAAAAAAATAATGACGAGTCTCTAGGTGAAAATCGAAAGGAACCTTTAGACCATGAAAAAGTAAAGAGAAAGGATGTATCCAGGGGTGAAAACCTCTTTGATGCACCCAAGGATGGAGAGTTGGATGTTCTCCCCATTACTCAAGAGAATTCACCAATGCTCATTGAAAAATCCATAGAAATCAATATTGGCATAGAAGACAGCCCTAGATTTATTCATTTTTAAGGATCACTAATGGAGTCCAAGCAACCAAAGTTCAATACATTCTTCACTGAACAAAAATTTAACTTTCCTTGGTCATATGCTGACATGCCTGGCTTAGACCTTGAATTGATACTACATCATTTTTCATTACATCTGGATGCCAAACTTGTCAAGCAAAAGCTCAGAAAAATGCATCCACATATTTCCCTATTGGTCAAAGCTAAACTAAAGAAACTATTGGATGTTGGCTTTATCAAGACCATTGACTACGTAGAATGCATTTCCAATCTTATACCAATAACAAAACCAATGGGTGGAATCCACATTTGCACTGACTTTTGTGACCTAAATAAGGCATGTGGTAAAGATGACTTTCCATTGTCGAATATTGACATAATCATAGACTTGAAAACTAGATATGAAATGTTATCTCTCATGGATAGCTTCTCAAGGTATAACCAAATAAAAATAGCTCCAGAAGATCAACATAAGATAGTCTTCACTTGTTTGTGGGGAACTTATTGCTAGAATGTCATGCCCTTTGGACTCAAGAATGTCGGAGCAACATATCAACGGGCTATGACAACAATCTTTCATGACATGATGCATACCCTAATGGAAGATTATGTAGACAACATGTTCGCTAAATCATTGATAAGAGCTGACCACTTGAGAGTTCTAGATAAGATCTTCAAGAGATTGGAAGAATACAAAGTAAGACTCAATCCCAAAAAGTGTTTATTTGGAGTGACATCAAGAAAGCTTCTAGGTTATATAGTCTCTAGACGAGGCATTGAAGTAAACCTAGCCAAAGTTAAAGCTATAATGGACATGCCTCCAATAGTTAACATAAGTCAACTATGGACACTTCAAGGACGACTCCAATCTATCAGACGATTCATAGCACAGTTGGCCGACAAGATTCATCCCTTCCAACACTTACTCAAAAAAGGGGTACCGTTTATATGGATAGAAAAGTGTCATGAAACTTTTCAATAGATCAAGGAATATTTACTGACACCACCAGTATTAATGCCACCCGTTGATGGGAGACCTCTTATCGTATATATTTCAGCAACTACATATGCATTGGGGGCATTACTTGAACAGAATGACGATGAAGGTCGTGAGTGAGCTATATACTACATCAGTCACACTTTGGTTGGTTATAAATTGAACTACAATCTAATAGAATGTGTTTGTCTTGCGGTAGTCTTCAATACTCAATGACTAAGGCACTACATGTTGAAACATCAAAAAAAATTGATCGCAAAGATAAATCCCTTGAAATATCTTCTCAGTAAAGCAGCATTGACAGGACGGTAGGATAAGTGGGTCATGATACTCAGTGAATATGATATACAGTATGTCGAAAGAAAAGCAATAAAAGGACAAGTCATCGTAGACCAACTGGAAGATGCACCAACCAAAGTAGATCACCCATTAGTCTCAAATTTTTTAGATTAATCCATTTTCACTTTAGACACAAGAATGACATGGAAGCTATACTTTGATGGATCTCACACAAACCACAGTTTTGGAGCAGGCATACTATTTGACACCCCTCAAGGTGATGCAATTCCTAAGTCATTCAGAATTACATTTCCATGTACAAATAACATAGCAGAATATGAAGCCCTTCTCACAAGACTTCAGATGGAAATCAAATGGAAGATCAAATACTTGCAAGTATATGGTGATTTTCAACTTGTAATCAGATAAGTCAACGATGACTATGACACCAAGGACGAAAAACTAACACCCTACAAGTGGGTGGTAGACAGCTTCAAACATTATTTTGACATAATCCTCTTTCATCAAGTACCCCGTATTCAAATAAGGTAGCAGATGCTATGGCTACAATTGGCTCTCTCTTGGACATACCAAACAACGTCCCTCAATTTGAGTTTCTAGTAGAACGGTTGTTTATCCCTACCTTCAACATCCCAAAATTTGAGATGGTTTGTGAACTCGTTGATCCCAATTCTCCGTGGTACCAAGACATATACGACTACCTTCATGACCATTTCCTTTCCCCCGACCTTTCTGCTAACCAACACAAGACATTTATCCATAAAGCCTCCAAGTATGTCATCATTGATGACACCCTTTATAGACATGCCCTGGAAAATACCCTTTTGCAATGCCTCAATGTTGAAGAAGCACAAACAACCTTCTGTGAGGTACATGAGGGTATATGTGGATCTCATTCTAGCGGTCCAACCCTGGATAGGAAGATCATGAGAGTTGGTTATTACTAGCCTACAATGGAAAAAGACTCCTAGATCTCTTCATCAAAAGATATCGACAGTGTTAGATACATGGAGATTTGATACACACCCCAGCACAAGAATTGCATCCAATAACATCACCATGGCCCTTTTCCCAATGGGGACTCGACCTCATAAGTAAGATTCATCCTACCTCCTCCAATGGCCATAAATTTATTTCACCGCGACTAAATACTTCACTAAATGGATTGAAGATATCCCTATGACATACATTACTGAAAAAAAAAATTCTAAGTGTTGGTGTGAATAAATGTCTTGTATCTAGTTATTCCACTTACTAGGGACTTAGTGGACATATTCACATGTTAAGTTTACTTAGATCCTAAGATTCTTTCTAGGATGTGTTAGTTGTCATTAGTTGTCATCTTATCTTTTGACAACTACTACATGTGACCTAGGTAGTTATGTCAAGTTGTCTCATGTCATATGATTAAGACACTTGTCATAATCCTATGACATCTTGCATCTCACCTTGGCTATATAACCAAGGGGTCTCTACTACATTGTATACACATCTACATTGACTCTTTTTGCATTCATTGATAGGAATACAGTTTATTCTTGTCATATTGATCTTCTGAGTATTTTGTGCTTTCCATAGGCCTTTAGATCTTGGGTGGCTATCTCCATAGCCAAATCTCACATGGTATCAAAGCAAATTGAGTGCTTTTTGGTTAGTCTTTTGGGAGATCTTGAGTGCAATCTTGTATCTTTTTAAGCATTGAGTATGATCTTCTCTTGCATCTTTGGATGATTAGGAGAATCAGAAAAGTGTGATAGAAATACTAGATTCTGGGGGGGTTCAATTTTTTGCCTTATATTGCAGGTGCATTTTGGGAGCTTTTTGCATCAGATTTAAGCTCACTATTGCATCTAGAGTGTCCAAGAAAGTCAATTTTTCCTTTTGTTTCATCCCAGTTGGACATTGAAGGCCAAATCTGCAAGGGTTTGAAGATTGATGTTGGTTGCCAGATCTAGGAGGTAGCCATATTTTCAGAGCATTTTGAGCCAAAAAGAACCCTACCATCGCGTTCAAGAGGCCCAAAAACCCCAAGATCGACTATGAAATCATTGAATTTGGACAAAGTTGCTCTCGGAGGCAAAAAAATTTCACAGGAGGGTCATATAGCCCTACTTGCGCAGGTACGAATTTTCAATTAAAAAAAAAAAATTTAAAATTGCGTTTTAATTTTCATTAAAATAAAAAACTTTTAAATTAAATCGCAAGTTTAAAATAAAATAAACAAAATTTTAAAACCTACGGTCGCAGGTATTGACACTACACCCGCGGGGTTTTGTTGATGGTGGTGGTAGGGTCATCTACGCCACCTTACAGCAGTGCGTTCTTGAGCAGATGTTTTTCTTGACCCTTGCAGCTTTTTTTTTTTTTAAATTAAGTTTTTAAAATAAAAACTTTTTTTAATTTTTTTTTAAGTTTTTTAAAATAAAATCTTTTTATGAGGATTTTTATTAAGTTTTTTTAAATAAAAACTTTTTTAAAGTTTTGTAATAAAACTTTTTAAAGTTTTTTTCTTTAATTTTAATTAAAGTTTTTTTAATAAATAAAAAATCATATAATTTTTTAATTTTTTGTCTTTTGATAGTTTTATGATTTTTTTGTCTTTTTGAGTGAAAGTGACCTCTAATAGTAAGTGTAGGATCTAGTGACATGTATGCTTAGTTGTCCTTCCCATAACTTATGTCACTAGATCCTACACTTACTATTAGAGGTCACTTTCACTCAAAAACAAAAAAATCATAAAACTATCAAAAGACAAAAAAAAAATCCCAAAAAGAAAAAAAATCATAAAACCTCAAAATCCAAAAAAATAAAAACACATCAAAAACACAAAAACATCTAAATAACTTGCAAAATTCCCAAAAATAGAGTCGATATCAAGTCATGTCAGTCCAGTCCAATCGAACTACGTTACCTCTATGACTAAACATAGGCAAGGCCATTTGTCAATGTGCTCCCAAGGCATTAGGTCAGTCTTCTTAGGTTTGGTCAAATAAAATCATGACTCAATCCTTTGTAAATAAAACAAATTCATGTCATGTCAAACTATGAGGTCTCTGCGCATTGTTACGTAGGCAAGGCCATCTGTTGATGAGCCCCCGAGACCACCTAGGTCAGTCCTTTAGGGTTTTTTGTGTCAGTCATAATAAATCAAGCATTGTCAACTTGGACACAAACAGTCATCAAAACATCAGACAAGTCATGCATCAACAAGATAAACAAGTCAACAAAGTCACCTAGTCAATTCAATCAATTGTCAAAATAGTCAAACATTAAACATTAAACTAGTCAAACTTATGCCTTATACAAGAAGTGTCCTTCCTAAAATCAAACATTTTCATTAATCATTTTTTTGTCATTTTCCTTATACAAGTGGTCACATGATCGACACCAGACTTGGCGTCTTATACGAAATGTTTCCTCTCCTGAAACTAGGCCTTGTCAAACAAACAACTTGCCAATCACCTAGTTAACTAAACGTCAAACAATCATATTTTGGCAAACACTCTAAATGGTTGTTGACCTTGTGGTTTGTTTTGTCTTATCTTTTTCTTGATTTGGCTTTGAGTCAAGTTACTAGCTTCCTCAAGGATTTCCCATGAAGGATTTAGAGGAGCGATTATGTCTCATGACTCTTTTCTTTGATTGTTGTTTGTGGATTGTCTTGGAAAAAAGACTGGAACAACTTGGCCCTTAGTATGAGTCAGGACATTCCTTGTATGCGACTATCTGTTTTACAAGTGGATGACCTTGCACACCTTGGTCTATGTCATACCATGGTTTTTGTTGTCCATTTGTCATATTTTACCACCCAATGATGTTTAAATGCAAGGCCTATTATGTATTTGGCAAAATATTGAAGTTCTTCTTCTACACTAACATCCATGTCTTTTGCGCAAACATTTCTTTCATCTACATTTTGATGGCATCCTATGACACGTGAAAACAAATATCCTACATACATACTCATGTTAGAAGCATCATATAACCATTATCATACATGCATATTAAATCATATATGTTGCATCAGAAAATACAAAAAAAATATATTCATGGCATATAGGCATCCATATAAGTATCCATTGCATTCATAATCATAATCCATATAAGCATCCATAGTCATAATCCATGACCATTTATCATATTTCATATATATTTGCATTTGCATCACATAAACATAAAATGGCATCACATCTCATCATTCATTTAAGCATCACATGGCATATATAGGACATCCATAACACCATAATAATAAAATGCATACATTCATCTAGAGATCGCATATAAGGCATCAACACATAGAATCATTGCATTATCATATAAACCGCATAAGCATCATAAACACATATATCATTCATGACATAATAAATGCATAAAAATAGATTTCATATCATATAATCACCACCAAAATATATATATATATATCGTTCAAAATGTGTCATAGTACAATGTCATAATGTATCTCAAAAGGAGCTCGCAGGCTTGATGGTCAAAATACAAGTGCCATGATACATAGTCAAAATAGTCCCTAGCCTGAGCTACCATGCTCTCCAGAGGGTGATCATTGCGGTGACCCTGGTGGTTTGCGCTCTGGAGGTGGTCTCTCATATGGTCCTAAGACTCCCCTGCTACTCTCTCCCTAGTTATGTGACTTGTGCGACCTTCTACTATGAGACCAACCACTACTCAGTGCCTCTAATGCACTTGGTGCCTTACGCTCAGGTGGTACCTCGACAAAATATAAATCTCTATAGTAATTCTCACAACAACCTACTCTCAGTAACCCTGCCACCATGTCATCACTGCTCTATCCCTCTCTAACTGTAGAGTGTCTTGCTCTATCCAAAGTCCATCTCTCTCCACCTCCAGTGTCCTGAGCTCAGCCTCTAAGGCCTACACCCTGGCCTATAAATCATGTATCCTCTTGTCCACACTCTCTTCTCCATCCCTAATGGGGACATCCTTAAAGACGTCATCTCACAAGACAATCATCTCTTGGAGGATGTGCTCCGCCTTGCTAATCTCATCCTCCTCCTCCTACCACTCCTCTCCATGTCTCTCCTCCTTCAGTTGCTCTACATCCATCACAACCACCTCTACTAACATAACAAGCTACCCTACCTCCACAGCTGGCACCATCTCTACATCATGTCTCCTCTCCTCCTTATGCCTCTCCTCCTCTCCCTCCTTTCTAATAGGAGAGAGTGACCTGCGTTGTTTCCCAACCCTAAATCTTTATCCTCTACCTCCAGCACCACCTCTCCCATCTCCACCATCATCTCCTCTATGTCTACATCCTCATCATCTTCCCCCTCCTCATCCTCCATCTCCTCTCCCCCTCCCTCCACCTCTCATGCCTCGTGGGCCCTGACGTCAACGAACAACTAGAGTTTGCTAATCTAGGTCTGTCAAAGGTGTTGGCCTATGAGCTTCCCACCATGTGTCATACTCGGTAGTAGTCCATGCATCTATCAGACCACCCCTCCATGCCCACTATAATGCCTGAAGACTATCAATACCCTACTCAACTATAGCTACTAGTATAACTGGGGCCCATGGTGTCACCTCTCTAGATGACCTAGAAAACTCAACAGTCCCTTGGGGTACATCCTATCACTCACCAAACTGTCTGAGCACTTGATCCAAAAAGTATACATCAATGATATGCTAAGGTTGGACTGCCCGTCTAATCAGATACCTTGACTGTCTACACCAAGGCAAATGGTCACCCTCATTCGGTCATTGAGTGCAGTCTCTCCACAGCCTCCAAATGAAATTGACTAGAATATCGAGACCATGTCACCAATACCCCACGTCACTCGCATGGGTCTATGTCACCGTGCCTCTGTACATGTATACATATGGAACGTTGGCCCCCAACTAGCAACCAACTGGTGGACGGAACACGACAATGTGCTCCCAAGCCCAGAACATCAATAGTGTCACTCTACAACTCATGGACTATCCATCTTTGTATGCAATATCATGAGCTAAAAATAAAGCATAGCAAGCAAGCAAGGTCCCCATGCACAAACTGTCTCCCTGGAAATCATCTAGACTAGCATCTCTCATCATTGTACTAGGAATCCATGTCCTCAGCAATCTGGAATAACAATCCCAACAATTAGTGTGCACAAAACATAGCTAAATCTCTAGTACCTTTCTGTCAAGGTCTCCCATCGGATCTCATATCTGTCTATCCCCAGGTCTATGATGTCCTCATATACATAGTACTCTGTAAGTTCTTGGTATTCGCATCTAGGGTCATATCTGACTCACTCTCCCCGAATCGGCAATCATAGAATCCTGTACACATCCTCAAGGGTGACCATAGCCTCTCTTGTGTGTAGATGAAACGAGCATGTCTTTGAATGCTATCTCTCTAATACTACAATCGGCATACCCCTGTTTTCCCTAATGACGAGCATGAATGTCACATGGTATAACCCAAGGTGCCACATCCTGTACTTCTCAACGCTGGTCAACTGATCTCATAGCCAGTAGGTAGCAGGTCTAGACTCTCATGTGTAAATCAGATCAAGTCTCACCTATAGTCACAAGTGCAACCAGTCCGTTAGTCAAAAATCCTATTTAGACCTATTGGACACAAGTTGGAAAAGTAGTTTCATCTTAAACCAAGGAAAATTTATTGACAATCAGTTGTGTCACATAATCCCGCAATTGCAACACACAATTTCAATTGTGGTCCTCTAAAACACTTATGTCGCTTCCTTGGCAGATACGTCACAAGGGTTCAGTTGCATACAATCCCCAAAAAATTATGGATTTAAGTAAATCATTTGTGTGAAACCCTAGTTGCTTGTATTGTGCATTAGCGGTTGCATATTTACGGACTATAGATGTGTCGTTCCTAAGCAATTGCATTGCAAAATTTAAAATCTAAACCTACCCTAGGCGTGTTCCTATCAATTGCATCATTTCGTAGATGATTGCATCGTTTGTGATCACACTTGTAGCGAATGGGAAATGACGCAATTGACTGCTAAATTTTTCTAAGGCCTAGAAATGCATGAAATCAAAATTTGACAAAGTGGGTTTATAGGTACTTATCGGATCTCATGTGCCCTCTGGTCATTTGAAGGTCCGCACACAGTATCCTTAATGCTCAATGTGGGA
This sequence comes from Sequoia sempervirens, assembly GCA_007258455.2. NCBI lineage: Eukaryota > Viridiplantae > Streptophyta > Pinopsida > Cupressales > Cupressaceae > Sequoia > Sequoia sempervirens. Next base: position 41,924,861 of record VDFB02252616.1, on the reverse strand, counting down.
ATAGGTGACATCTTTGTAGCTTATCTCCTCAGAGCTCCTCAATTTTCAATCCCAAAATGCACAAATGAGCCCTTTGACCACCCAATTTTCTATTTATACCTCCTAAAAATTAGCATTTTCACTAGGGTTTATGTTGGTTGCACTTTGTGAGAGCTTTGAAACCTTATTTTGGCTACCCCGATGGTTCTGAAACTTCATGTTTTGTCACCATGGCATTTTTGGCTATCAATTTGACTTTTTGGAACAATTTTCAATTCTTTTGGAAATTTTTTGAAAATTTGTAAAAAAAATTGAGGGGGCATAGGTCTACCCTGTTGTCACTGGGGCATGTTTTGACTAATTTTCTTTGACACAACACGATAGACTACATTGTATCAAAGAGGGGAAAAATGTAGACACTAAAAATTTTCTTAGGCCTACGACTTCTAAATTCTCCATCATTTCCTCTCTTGTCTTTGATAATTAAATAATTTTTAATTATTTAATTATTTTCTAAAGTCATAAGTCTTCTATTAATTAAATCATTTTAATTATTTAAGCAATTCATTTCTATCTTTCTACTATTATTTTAATTATTTAATTAATTCATTTATTTAAGTCTTTAATTATTTAATTATTCATTTAATTTTTATACCACTTTCTACTATAATTAAATAATTATTTTAATTATTTAATTATTCATTAGTCTTTTCTCTCCTAAATTAAATAAATTTTAAATTTATTTAATTGTTCCACTCTCTTGAATTTTGAATTAAATCATTATTCATTTCAAAATATTCCCTTTGTCACATTCCTCTATAATTAAATAATTATTTTTAATTATTTAATTATTCATTGGCCACCTAGATTAAATAATTTTATTATTATTTAATCTCCTATCACCTCTTTGTTTGTGTCAATCTTATCTTCCACATCAAGTCTTTATCTATCCATGCCTCAATTAACCTCCACCCTTGATTAAATTATTTATAATTTAATCTTGACCATCAATCCTTGTCATTTTCCCTAATTTTTCCCTAACCCTATTTCATACTACATCTTTCATTCTTGGCCATTGATAATTGACATTCAATCTTAGCCCTTCATTCAAAATTTGCTTTCCTATGAAAGGCCTCTATCATTGTCATGTCTTCATCTTAGACATCTTAGACATCTTGGAGAATCTACAAGCTATCTTGAGTCATCTTGTTATCAAGTCCATCAATATCAAGTCAAGTACATCCATAGTTAATTAGAATCTTCAATATTTTGCTTTGTCATTGTCATTAGGCCTATTTGCATACTCAAAAATCTGAGGGAAATTATATTATTCAAGCAAATTGGAGAAGTGCAATGAAGGTGAATCAATGGTGGTATGAAGACTTTTGGTAATATTGTTCCATATATTTATGTCTTTATGCTTATTTGTGCTTCATTGTTTATTAGGGTTTGATTTATATGCTTTGTTGCCTAACCTTGATAATTTCTAGCCCTGATTACATTGGTGAACTTGACGTGAAAGGAAAAATTTGCAGAGATCATACAGAAATTTTTGTTTTGCAAGTCATAGGTATAGATCAATGCAACTGCGAGCTCAAACGACACAATCACTTTTTACATGTGCTGCAATCATGACATCGAATGACGCAAATGATTTGGATTAGGGCACACCTTGATTTTGTTTGATCTCTTGGGTTTTTTGGCAAATTTTGGTCACCTGGTTTTTAATTTTCTTAAATTAACCCTGGTTGCATATCATATTAGTCTTTAGTCATTCGGATTTGGTCGTATTTTTTGTTGGATAGATTTTTGGTCAATGATTCTTGGCCTTCTTAGCACCTTCGTCTCTTTTCTTCCATTCTTAACATTGTAGGTTCATATCATTGACCCATAGCTTTAGAAGGATCTTTTAAGTCTCAAAATACCCCTTTTAGATTCTAGATCATTATGGAAATCTCTTTTGAGACTATCCCCAGCTTAAATCATATGATTCTCCTAAAAAAATTGCCATGATGATAGAAAGGGTAAACAACGTCAAAAAAATAATCAAGGCTCTATTTCTTGTGCTTCTACTGCTTATGGCTTGTAGGAAAGCTAAAGCTTGAACTCTTCCAAATCTCAAAAGAGCCAAAGTTGGTAACCAAAATTAAAATAAGTTTGCTATTATGGGAAAAATACCTATCAAATTTCAAGACAATCAAGATAAAAATCAAGAAAGGATGATGGAAAATCAAGAGAATGATGAAATAATATAGGATCAAGAAAGTCATGGAGAAATACAAGGTGCTAACTTTTTCAAAGGGAAATAAGATTGTACAATGTAAGATCTTTCACCTTCTAGGGATTTTTTAGATGTGCCTATTGCCATTGTTAATGTCCAGCATGATACTTTGTAGCTAACTAAGTCTAAATTGTTTTTTCCCAAAACCCTCTATTTATTCTTAATAACATTTAAAATCTTGAAGTTCGGGAGACTCTTCTTTCCTTTGATAAGTTTGAACATGTGTCTAAAACCCTTGATATGGACTTTGATAAGAAAAGAAAAAAATCTACTCGTCATCCACAAGATAACTTCAAATCAAAGTCTTTCAAAGAAAATAAGTATATCCTTCAACTTGGGCTTTGGGTATTAAACAAGGTCAAAATTAAAAAAATAAGGGAGGCAAGAAGTACTTTAAGGAAGTCATAAGATTAATCATAATAAATATAAATGTTTGGAAGAACACCTACTAGCTTCAGGTCTTCTCAATCTGGTGGATTCATCCCTCCCTCACCCATTTCAATCATGATTATATTTTTGAATGTTAGAGAGCTAAATAGAAATACCAAACAAAATGTTGTTAGAAGGTTGATTAAAGACCTTAACTCTTTTATGTTGCTAATTTAGGAAACTAAGCTTCCCAAAGAATCTACAAAAAATTGGCAAGAGCCTTAGCAAATATTAGAAAAGCATTGTTATTTTTCTTTTTAGTCTATATAGTGGTCTTTTGTATGACTGAGATTCCAAATGTTTTATTTAAAAAACAATGAAGGTGCAATGGTGGTCTCTCTTCAGAAGGGGTCTAACATCTAGCAATCTCAATGTCTTGGTCACTAATTATTATGGATATCCCTCCTAGTTGGTTCCTTTACTTGGAACAATCAAAGAATTAGGGATGCTTTTATTGTCAAATGTTTGGATAGATTTTTGGTCAATGATTCTTGGCCTTCTTAGCACCTTCATCTCATTTCTTCCATTCTTAACATTGTAGGTTCATATCATTAACACATACCTTTAGAAGGATCTTTTAAGTCTAAAAATACCCATTTTAGATTCTAGATCATGAGGTTAAAAGAAGAGGACTTAGAAGAAAATATGAGACTTTGGTGGCAAGAAGGTAAACCTCATCATGGTATAGCTTGATATGTTTTATTTCATAATTTATTTTTATTGAATTTTTGGGGTAAATGTTTTTGGTTGAAGCTATGAATTGGTGAGGCCACATATGGGGGACCTCATCCTCAACATGAAAACTCAAAAATAACACCCCATTAGGGGCTTGAAACTTGATGGCAAGAATCACAACACGATTTAACCATCACCCTATGCCATTAAACAAAAACTCAAGGAATAGAGTTCTTCCTCATATGGAATTTTTTACAAATAAAAATATATATTTTAGGAGATCCAATGTTGTATTTAGGAATAGGGCTTAAGTAAAGATATCTTAACTTTGCATTCAAGACTCCAAAATGAATTAGAAAAGATTGATCTTCAAGAGGAAATCATGTGGCAACAAAAATCTTGTGATAAATGGTTACAAGCAAGGAAATGAATTATTTTTTCCATTACTCTATTTTGGTACAAATGCATGTTAGTACTTTTAAGGAAATTTAACAAGAGGATGGGTCTAGGATTGAATCAATTCAAGATATTCAATTAGAATTTGTTTCACTTTCATGAGTTGTTCAAAGCCCCAACTATTTTTTTTGCTAATAATAGACATCATTTTAAAATGTATTCCTAGACTTATCTCCCCTAATGATAATTCCTTCCTCAATGGCCCTATTTTCATGGCTAAACTAGAGAAGGTTGTTTTATGATGAGAAGGGATAAAACTTCAAGTCATATGGTTTTCCTATTGAGTTTTTTCAAGCTTTTTGGGATAGTCAAGGATGATATTTTGAAGGTTTTTGAAGAATTGTGCATGTTATGCACTGAAATTTGCACCCTGTTGAACCTGATGTTCAACACCTCAGTGTAACATGGGAAGACCTCTAAAGATGTGGGTTTCTTGTAAACAGAGGTCAACCTCCGGAGAAGGTCAGCTTCCTAGTTAGGCATCACCTAAAACTACTTATTTTGAAAGGAAAAGGGAGAAGGAGAATGCCTTAAATTAAAACTAAACCCTATGGTGATGCACCTAAACGTTACTTGGATTTGAAACCAGACTTCATACACTTGCTTGCAATGACTGAATATAAATTTGCACAACTCACTTCTGTATATTTTTTGCAAAAGTGTTTCACAAACAGGTCCTGGTGCTAAGATTCCTAGAAGGAAAGTTAATTTCACATCTAAAATTCATTTACATGTTTTGACACAATTTGTAACCTGCAAAAAACATACTTTCTACATAAAGGTTCTAAAATTTGAGACAAAGCTTGAAGGAAATAAACATTACCTCACTAAAATCTTGATCAATCAGCTAACTGAACACAAAAATGCAAAGAAAAGTTAGGCGAAAGCTTCAAATCAATAATAATCAAGGTCTTTACTGAATTTCATCTCCAAAATTGAGTTACAAAAGTTTTCTAATCTGAGAGAGGACTGCAAAAGTCACAAACTTCAGAAAAGCATAAGAACTCCTTCACCAAGAGGAAAAAATGTCATATATACAAAAAGGTGTCAGCCCCTGCCCTAGGGCTTACAAAAATAGTCAGTTCCTGAACACGTCGGCCCTGAGATATTTTGGAATCAAGTTACTTCTACATTAAATGTGTATCCCCACTATCCATGTCGGTGAAGGATCGCTTCAGGAATGGCCTTCAGATCTTTTGGAATAATCGCATTAACTTCTGCCCCCATGTCCACCCTCGAACTTCCATCGGAGCTTCTTTGAATGTTCTGAAGTATGTCATTAATGTTGATCTACCGCTCACCAGCAGACACCCCAGCTGTCTTCGTGACTTGAGGCTTTTTCCTTTCTACCTTTCTCTTGTTCTAGATCTTTCTGCAAGTTGACCCCTTTCGAGAAGCAACATCAGATGCCCTCCGAACTGAATCACATGCCCTAATCAGCCATCGAACCAAAGTAGATCCATGTCATTTATGCTTTGTTGATCTTCCTCACAAGAATTTTCGCAATAGTCCAACTACCATTGGTTCGCCTTCAGCCCCCTCTAATTGGGTGAACACATTCCACGTAGATTCCCAGACGGTCAAAGGCCGCTTCATCAGAATCGCATGTCGGTGAGACACTAGTCGTGTCTCCTTGATGTGATTATGCCCTTTAGCAGTTATCGGCATAGCTTACAACCATCAGCAAGAGGTCATACCGAGCTACAAAAGTTATATCGACATCCAAAATTATTCGCCTAGACTATCGGCAAGACATATCGCTTTTGGCAAGAGATCTTGCCGAAAGCACTTGATAGTAGATAGCACTTCAACCAAACCATCGGCAAGACTTCATCGGGTCGGCAAGACGTTACAGCAAGCCCTTCATCTTTCTCCCTGAGATCAAACCTTTCGTTTTGGCAAGACTCCCCTCCAGTCGGGAAGACCCTTCATTGAACTCATTCCGCTTTGGCGAGACCATCAGCAGTTGGCAGGACATTACCGTGAAGCCACATCCTCATCGCCGAGACTTCGACCATTCAGCTAGACCCTATGGCGAATGCAAATCTTTCTCCCCACTGACGGCCTTGTGAACAACGATCGGCGAGACTTCCCATCTGTCGGCAGGACCTCATATCGAGCCCTCTAATCTTTCGTCGAGACTTCATAGTCAATCAGGAAGACTTTACCCTGTCGGCCAGACCTCATAGCGATCCTCTTCTATCGGTGAGACCACC
>VDFB02252616.1:41692028-41918725 GCA_007258455.2 Sequoia sempervirens | reverse complement strand
ACTTAGTTGGCAGACACATCAGCAGCGCAGTTGGCAGTACACGTCAGTCAAGTCAGGAAGCCACGTCATCATCCGATTTGGCGGACACATCAGCAGTATCGGTCAGTAAGAATTTGCCACGTGGCACCCTCCTGGTGCGGCACGTGGGTCTCTCCTATCTCCTCCATCGGAAGGGTAAACCAAGTTTGTTATATTATTAAGAAAAAGGTTTCAACGGCCGGCATGAGATTCGAACAGCCGACCTTCCATTATGCGAGTTTCACAGGTTACCAATCCGCCAAGCATTCCACCGTTATCTATTTATGGTGGCCGTTGCGTTTTGTTGTGTTGGGTTGGAATTTGTTTTTAAAAAATGGCTCCAAAACACATAGCGACCACTAAGCCATTAAACGACATTAAAATATGTATGGATATCGGTCTGCTTTGGTACTTGTTGTAAACCGAATACCCCTAAAATAAAAATAAACTCCCCTAATTTAAAAAAATAAAACAACTATAATCCTTTTAAAGGATTAAATCAAAACTAATTAAAATCTCCTAAGCCCGAAATGAATAATAAAAAGGGCTAAAATAAACATTAAGGGGATTATTAAAGATTTATTATGTATAAATAGGGGATTTATTTTTGTTAGGGGAAATTTGTAATGATCTTTATGAAAATTGGGAGATTTTTTAAAAATCTTTATGTATTTTGGAGAGATAAGGTGGATTTGGGAAATATTTTGTAAATCAATTGGTTAGTAACCAATTTGAGTTAATTTTATGTATAAAAAGGGGGTGTGAGATGAGAGTGGGAATCAAGTTTTCTTTCAGGTGACGAAGTCTTGAAGCTGTGGAGATAATCGAAAGAGAGGTCTTGTGGAGATTCTTTTGAGTCATTCTCGCACGTCGTAGTGTTGTTATGCTCAAAGTGCTTGGAGAATGATTGTGGTGCTTTGTCATTTTGAGTTAATCGGATCCCTCTTCTATTGGAGGGATCCGAGACGTAATACTTCGTGAAACTTATCAACTCAGGCACTCTTCTTTCTCTCATTTCCTTCTTTCTGTTATAATCACCTTGTTATTATTTCATTATGTTATTTCCTTAAGCTAATTTCAATTTAACTTGAAATAATCATGTAAAGCATTGTAAAAGTTACTTTGAAATAATCATTGTAAAAGCATTTAAACTTTAGCAATCTAGTCTAGATCCTATACATCAACATTGGTCCATGTAATTTCAACTTCATTAAGCACCAGGATTTACATTATAGTTGCAGACTTTGCTATTTATTAACAAGAACATCTAAAAGATAAATAAAGGTACATAACGATTTCACTTAAATGGCTCTCTACAAATCAATGTGGCATCCATTTATATGCAAGTAAATAAAAGAACCCATAATATTGAAAGAAAATTTCAAATCAACAATCTAATAGCAATGGCCTTCATGTTATTAAAAGATACATTGTCACAATCAAATCTTTCATTGACAACTTATGTTCACATAGACTTATTATATTGAATTGAAGAAAAATATCCTATATATTATATGCCTTAAAAGCCTCATTATATGAAAAAGAAACAAGGGCTTATAAAAGATTTTAGTGTAATAAAACAAAAGCCACCCAATTGAAAGGTCAACTGAAATCAGCAATGTCAAGGAAAAGCATCTAACCCCATCTTTTAAAGTTCAAGTTATGAAAATTCCTTATCCAATTATCCTTTAGAGCAATTATTCCTATATTTTAACCATTTTGGCTCTACAGAATCCCAAGCCCAACCATGAATTTTTAATTCATTACCACATGTAACTTTACTACAGATTATTCACTTTTGCCTAACTTATCATTTCAAAGCTAGAGTTAAATTAAATTAGTTTGTATAAAATGCTTCTTGACCTAAAATTTTTTAAGAATTAAAAGCATTCCTCAATGATTTCTTAATATTTATTTGATCTAAATATTGTAGAATTTAATTTGATGTCTTGTTTGTGTTTTCTATAGCTTGTCTAGGGGAGAGGGGCCCATAGTGGAGCACCCTAACTTTGTGTTTCTCAAAATTCTACATGGAATTTCAAATCAGTCCCAATTTTGTATAGTAGTTTATTTGGAAACTCACCTTCTTAAAAAGTTTAATTTTAGGGTCACATCATCAAATATGATGCCACATCAGCATGCTTTTTTTTAAGGTATTAAAAAAGGCTCCAAAAAAAGGTGAGACCGATAGTGGTACACTAAGTCATGTTTTATTGGTGCACCGATGGTGCATCACATGATTTGTCAGTTTGTATACTTTATGGATAAAAAGTGTTTTGCAATTGGATATTATGATGCTCCACTATGAGGCCCACTGAGGACTATTTTCATCCCCACTATTGGAGCCCGCTCCACTATGGGCCCCTCTCCCCTACTCTATATCCAAACCTCACTTAGCCCAAATTCATGGTTACTTGCATCTGAATATGTTCTAAATTTTAATTATATATATTTTTACTATTTTTACTTCGAACCATTTCAAAATAGTTTGCATTTAGAGTTTATTTTCCCTTGCATCTAGATTTTCTCTATTATTCCTTGAGTCAACAATCTAAGAAATGAATATTCTGGTAATCCCTGGACTTAAGCCTTGGAATTGAGATTTAATGGAGGAGAGTCAAATTATGATAGGGTGTATACCTTGAATTTGATTTTATAAGACAATAATTAATAAAGAAAAACTAGATGCAAAATCTTATATATCTAGTTCTAGCTTGTGTTCAAATTTAGGTGTTCCTTAGAGCACCATGAGTCAAATTTTCAATCACCCAAACCTAGTAATTTTCTTGTTGAGTTTATTTTCATGCTTCTTTTGATTGCCTATTATGTTTGTTTTACAGTGTACATCGCCTAGAATGCCTTGAGTGCAAGATATGGTCCCCGCAGGGAAAACAAAACCATACCATAATTATTTTGAGAAGTCTTTAAAATTTTAGAGCAAAATGCAACTAGCAGGTGTAAGGCCCGGTTTCAAAACCTCCCCAGCTTGCCTCCACACCTCATCATGCATGCAAATTGTGGAAGCTTTAATGAGGCACATAGGGCAACTACTTCCTTTTTATTATATTTAATTTTTTTAAAATTAAATAAGAATATTAACAATATCAATATTTAAAATGTAATAATAATTACCGATATTAATTATATTTTTTTACTATACTAGTTTTAATATTAAAATTTGATGTTATTTATGCAAACACTAAAAATTGTTTTATGCTTGCGACTTCTAAATTATTCATCATTTCTTCACTTGTCTTTGATAATTAAATAATTTTTAAGTATTTATTATTTTCTAAAGTCATAAGTATTCTATTAATTAAATCATTTTAATTATTTAATTAATTCATTTCTATCTTTTTTATTCCTCCTTGATTAATTAAAAAAAAATTGCATCACTAATTAAGTACCCTTCTTTAATTATTTAAATATTTATTGGCCACCTAGATTAAATAATTTTATTATTATTTAATCTCCTATCACCTCTTTGTCTGTGCCAATCTTATCTTCCACATCAAGTCTTTATATATTCATGTCTCAATTAACCTCCACCCTTAATTAAATTATTTATAATTTCATCTTGACCGTCAATCCTTATCATTTGCCCTAATTTTTCCCTAACCCTATTTCATATTACATCTTTCATTCTTGGCCATTGATTATTGGCATTCAATCTTAACCCTTCATTCAAAATTTTATTTCCTATAAAAGACCTCTATCATTGTCATTTCTTCATCTTACACATCTTACACATCTTGAAGAATCTACAAGCTATCTTGAATCATCTTGCTATCAATTCCATCAACATCAAGTCAAGTGCATCCATAGTCAATTAGAATCTTCAATATTTTGTTATGTCATTTCCATTAGGCCTATTTGCATAGTCAAAAATCTGAGGGCAATTATATTATTCAAGTAAAATGGAGAAGTGCAATGAAGGTGAATCAATGGTGGCATGAAGACTTTTGGTAATATTGTTCCATATTTTTATGTCTTTATGCTTATTTGTGCTTTATTGTTTATTAGAGTTTGATTTATATGCTTTTTTGCCTAACCATGTTAATTTTTAGCCCTGATTACATTGGTGAACCCGATGTGAAAGGACAATTTTGCAAATATCGTACAAAAATATTAGTTTTGCAGGTCGCAGGTATGAATCGATGCAACCACGAGCTCAAACAACACAATCACTTTTTACATAGTGTCGCAATCATGACATCAAACAATGCAACCGATTCAAATTAGGGCACACCTCAATTTTGTTTTATCTCTCGAGTTTTTTGGAAAATTTCAATCACTCGGTTTTTAATTTTCTTAAATTAACCCTAGTTGTATATCATATTAGTCTTTAGTCATTCGGATTTGGTCATATTTTATGTTGTTTTGTAGATCTAGGTTGTTGTGACACAATTGACTGTCATTTTCCGCAATTGCCAAGGGATTAACTGCATCTATTGTTGACTTCAAGCCGCAATTGATTTCCTGAACCGCAGTTGACATCGAGAATGACGTAGTCATTCTTGAGACGCAATTGCTTCTGGTTGTGAGCCACAATTGTTAATTTGTGCGACACAATTGCCTATTACTTTAAAATTTAGGGTTTCATTCAAAAAATTTAGTTTAGGTCTTTTGCATATCATAACTTAGGGGTTTTCTGTTACTGACATTTCACTAGTACAAAAATAGCAATAAATGACTAAAAAAACTAACTAAAAATTTGTCACATGACCATTAGTAGTTTATTTCCAATCATTTATAACGAGACCAAATTTATGGCTAAACCATTTTTAGTCATTTATTGGTTTTTTTGATTGGTCAATTTGGTTACAGTATATTTAATCGTTAATTTAGTCATTGATTGTTGTTAATTGGTCATTTATTTAGTCATGGTAGTTGTTTATTTATTCATGGTAGTCATTTATTTTAGTCATGGTAGTCATTTATTTAGTCATTGTAGTCATTTATTTTAGTCATGGTAGTCATTATTTTAGTCATGGTAGTCATTTATTTAGTTATTGTAGTCATTTATTTTATTCATGGTAGTCATTTATTTAATCATGGTTTAGTCATTTATTTGGGTGAATCAGTGATTCAAGTTAAAATCAAATCTAACTTAATTAATCCTCACAAATTTATGCATATAAACTTTAAATATCACAGATATTCAAATGTTGAAAGAATCATGAAATGAAAACTAAAATGCTTGAACAAATATGATTAATCACAAATAGATCACAAATTAAGAGGAGCCACAACACAATATTTATCAGTCTAAAAATTTACTTCATTAAGCCTCATATATTTTCTCATGGTATAGGCAGTTTATAGGAGTCTATCAAATTCCTACCGTCTTAAAAAATAAAAAAAAATAACAATAGAATCTATCCAGGAAGATCCTAGAAAACAAGAGAGATAGGCTTAGTCGTACATGGAAAAGCCTTCGTGATGTTTTGTATTGCTTGCAAGTTTTAGTAGAGATCGTTTATTATTGTTGTTCTTAATGGCGGACGATACTTTAAGACAGACAGAAGAGCCTGAGCCTAATGGCACAACGAGCAGAATGTCATAGTTGCACATCTCAATCATGAAGCCATCTGGATCGTGCATAAATATTTGATCAACATATAATCCCCCTTCCTCCACTCTTCTCTTCACATACTTCATCTTCATGTCCTCTAATATCCTTTCCACAGCTTGCATACTTTCACACTATATATTCACGCACACAAACCATCAAAACAGGTTTTCTAGAAAGCAAAACAGAGAACCCAAATTAGGTAAGACAATAATCCAAACTAAAATGATATGTGATTATCCATTGGGTCAATTTCAGATTTCTTGGGAAAATTGTCTGTGTTGTCACATTGCAAAAGATGTATACCCACTTGTTAGAGTAAATGCATATTTACTTAAGTTTTACTTAGGTAGACTATAGTTTAGTTGCATTTAATTTATTAAATCGGGAAATTAGTTTTTTTCCCGTATTCCCATATTGGGTGGTTGCTCATCTGTTTGGCCTTTTTCATGGCTTTATAAGCATGTATTATAATGTATTTTATCATCTCATATTGAGCATTCCTCTTCAGTAAAATAGCTTTGCTTCTCTCATTTGTGAAGGTCTATGTGCAATTGGTTTTCCTAGGAATTTGTTGCTCTATCATGGTATCAAAGCATCCCAGTTTGCAATATCTTCCCTGAGAATTTTTGTAGGAGAGTTATGGCTAGAGATCTGTGAGATCATTTATTTTGGCATTTCAAATTTTGTAAATTTTAAAAATTGCCTCTTTCCCCATATTCTTTCCTAGGATTATCGAATGTGTTTGGCTCTTTGGCTGTAACTAGAGTTGTGAGGTGTTCTTTCTCTCTACCTTGGAGGTGGCACTAATTGATGGAGAGACCCGTGGGAAGAGGAGTTACAACTTGCCAAAGAGAGGCAATGAATTCCTATTGAAGGCCATGCCTAGAGGTGGTTTTTCTTAAAGGTGTCTTTTTCTGCCAATGTGTTTGGATAGAGGAGGCTCAAATTACCTTTTGTGGCCCAATTTCATTTGTTGTTGGGCGTTTTGACTGGGGGCCGCAGATATCGATGAGGAGGATCTGTGTGGGAGCTCTCAGTGAGCCTGAAATCCTTCATGTGAGGCACAGTTTGGAGGAGGCTGCGTGTTTTTTCTTTGGAGGCATCTTTTGGAACTACCAATGGAGAGTGATTTATTTATTCTAGAGGTTGCATGATTTTCCAGAGAGGGGAGAAATCTCTGATTGTTGAAGGCATGTATTTCATTTGTTGTGTGGCTACAAATTTCTAAAGTGTTGCAATTTGGATTTTCCACCTCAAACTTTATACTCTATAAAGTTTTGATTTAAATATTTAGGGCTTCTTTGTTTGCACAAAGGATTGGAGTGGGCCCCACTTTGAAGTTCTGTTGAAGTGCTCTTGGGATTTTTTAATCCCACATTGGTTGTGTGAGAAGGTTTCATGGTATTTATATACCTTTTCCTTGCATATGTTATTGTGAGAAAAGAATCACATGGAGTCTTCGTGGAAGCTCGCGTGCCCAAGTTGTTGGTGCAATGGACCCTCTATCACTATGGAGTTGGTGACTTAACCTTGTGGAGTGTCTGCCAGGTGGCCACAAATGGATTTCGGGTCAAGGTGCAAAAATATATTTTTGCTCAAACCTTTTTTCCTAAAACCAACTATTTGGTTGGAGAATTTAAAAAAAAAAGTGGTGAAAATTAAATTGCAGAGGTTGCTTTATTGGGTGTTTTTATTAGTTTGGGTTAATTTTTCCTTTTAGTGCAATTTTATCATGAATCCCCCTACATTTATTGAATTATTGACTCCCCACAATTACCACACCTAGAAAATGAAAATGCATAGATTGCTTCAGTCCCAGGGTCTGTGGTCCACTCTAAATGCTACCCAACCCACCTTCACTAAAGAATATGAAATATTTTCCCATCAAAATAAATGTGACCAAGCTATGGGGTTGATGAAGTTAAATGTTTCAAACAGTCTCCTTTTCCATGTTGATGAGTTGGGTACACCCAAAGAAACCTAGGATAAGTTAGAAAACCTATTTGATCAGGTTAGCGAGATCTGTGCATTACAATTGGAGGTTGAGTTAAACTCTCTTATCCCTGAAGCATTTCTTATGATTGATGACTTCCTAGTGAAATTCAAATCAGTAAGGTCACAACTAGCAGGATGTGGAAAGACCAAAACTGATAAGGAGTCTATTTTCTTGATTTTGTCTAAATTAAGAGGCCCTTTTGTTGTGTTTTCCTCTACCTTTTACTCCACAATGGATGCCTTAGGTAGTGCATTCCAGATGCCCTCTTTTGAGACCTTCTATGACTAGTTAACAAGGGAGCAAGCCACACTTGCCCAATTGGAGGGGGTCCCTACAAATCATGCATTGGTTGCACATGGCTCATAGAGTAAGGGGAAGAAGAAGCGTAAACCTAAAACAAAGTCAAATGAGACCCCCACCATTACAAAAGAAGAAAAGCCAAAGAAGGAGAAATTCAATTGTGTATACTATAAAAAGAAGAGGCATGATGAGCATCATTGTTACACAAAGAAGATAGATGAGCTCTCCCACCTTCTCCAGAAAAACAATATCCCACTGCCATCTTTTGTGACTCCTTCTACAACCTCTACATCTTCATGTACTCCATCCACCAAGCCCACATAGTCTAGTAGTGTACACATTTCAAATAGTAAAGAAGATAAGCACTACATGGGTAAGGGACATGCACTGGTCACTTCTGCAGTTGATTCTCAGTGTGACAGATGGTTCCTAAATTCTGGTGCATCTCACCACATGAGTTCTTCACCCTATCCTTTCATGGGTTTGCACCCCTCTGACACTTCCAAAATTTTGTTAGGGAATAATAATTTGTTGGATGTTCGAGGGATAGGCATTGTTGACATAGGTGATGGTTTCTTTCGGGATGTACTGTGCAATGTTCCAGACTTGCACACAAATCTTATGTCTATATACTGGATGACACATGGTGAAGTCCCTAAGACTATGGAGTTTACAATCGATTATGTGTTTATCGGAGAAGTTGATTTTGGAAGACTCGTTGATGTTGGTAATGTTGATCATGAGTCTCGACTATATAGCTTCTCTCACTTTGTTAAGGTGGATGACTATGTACCTCGCACACCCTTGGCAAGTGTTGATAGTAATATTGGTCATCTGCATTTTGGGGTACTTCAAACTCATGTTAATAGTGTACTTGTTGCTTCAGAGGTTGGGTTTCTAGCACAATAGGCTATCTTTGATCCCTCATATCTTGTTTTGTTGGATGAATACTTCACAAGAATATCTGATTTTTTTGTAGAGACTCACCTTGTAGATTTGGGAGATTCACTTGAGGGGATTTCTCTCCCTTTTGATGATAGTTGCAGCATGCTAGTTGATTCACTTAGATTTTTTTTGGAGGTTGACTTGGTTGTGCCTTCCCTTGATCTGTCGCATTTCTTGGTTGTGTTTGATCATGATCATGTGATGGATTTCTCTATTTGGATACTTCCTTCCCCTTCTTAGTTGGATATGGAGTGGTTCCTTCTTCATCTGGTGGACCTATTTCTTCCTAAGGGAAGAGGTTTTTCTTGCAGGCACTAGATCATCTTCTATCTTTAGGCATCCTTCATCAGTAATGGAGCTTCTTCATTGTTGGGGGGGAATATAGTCTCTCACTTTCCCTCTTATGGGGGGGCCATTTATTGTATATACATGATGTATGTAGTACTTGGGGGTGTGATTGAGTCCTCCATCCATGCATCATTTTTGCTTTTCCTTTTCTCTCTTTTGGAGAGGGGTTTTTTCCCACTGGGTTTTTCTCCTTTTCTTCACTTGTGAGAGTTTTTTTTATGCATTGTAAATGGTACCTAACATGGTTGTGTAGCCAGGACCCATATTGCATCTTCATATTGCATTCATTCTCCATAAGTTGTCCTTAAGGGGGGGTGTTAAAGTAAATGCATATTTACTTAAGTTTTACTTAGGTAGACTATAGTTTAGTTGCATTTAATTTATTAAACCAAGAAATTAGTTTTCTTTCCCATATTCTTGTATTGGTTGGTTACTCACCCGTTTGGCCTTTTTCATGGCTTTATAAGCTTGTATTATAATGTATTTTATCATCTCATATTGAGCATTCCTCTTTGATAAAATATCCTTTCTTCTCTCATTTGTGAAGGTCTTTGTGCAATTGGTTTTCCTAGGAATTTTTTGCTCTATCACCACTCCATAATTAAACAACCTGCAAATGCACACAAAGATCAGAATCCCATTGTTGTTGTTGGTATTCAGATAAAAAATGGTAGAAATATTTTGAAAAGTTACCATACTCCATCAAAGCCAAAGGACGAAGCCTCTTGATTGGAACAAAACCTAATACATTTTTGTAGAAATTAACTGATTCCTCCACAAATTTGCATACAAGAGATGTGATTTAAAGAAACCAAGGGCAACAACTTCCTCATAATAGAGTTCAACATTATGAGAAACGATATTGTAACAAGAGATACCAAATTTTTGGGAAATTATGAGAAATGAGATTCTAAAGAGAGATGTGTTTAAAGTATTTATATGCAAGCTTGTTTAAGTTTTACTGGGGAAAAGGTATTGGCACCAGATTGGGGAAGTTAAATACGATGAGAAAATATATGTAAAGAGAGCCTGTACCATCAATAGTTGAGTAAACCCTAAGAAGCGGTTGCGCGTGCAGTAGAATAATGGTGTCCTTGGCTTGAATGTCGAGGAAATAGATAGCCCATGACAAGGCATACATGATTTCTTCGCTCTCATCCATAGTCACCATAATTCTTCTCCCCGCCACTATTGGTTTCAGCTCCTCCAAACTCTTCCTTGCTAGTATTTACCTTTCACTTCTCCGATTTGACAAGTTGCAGCCTAAATAATAAGGTTTTGACGAGGGTTTTAGAGTCTATTTATTAAAATAAAAATTACGCCCAAGATTTGTGCAGGAGTCTAAAAATTAAGGCAAGATTTGCCTGCCCATTAGTTTGCCCGCTAAAAAAATATTCAAAATAGAATTGAAATTAAATATATTATAATATATAAATCTTTGACTTTTATAAATATATTATAATATAATATTATATAATAGTATAATATTATATAATCGTATAATATTATATACTAGTATAATATTATATAATAGTATAATATTATATAATAATATAATATTATAATATTAATAATATAATATAAATATTATATTATATTATATTATAATATTAATAATATAATATAAATATAATATTATATTATATTCTATTATTATATAATATAAATATATTATATATATATTATATTATTATATAATATTATATTATATTATTATATAATATTATATTATATTATATTATTATATAATATAAATATATTATAATATAATATTATATAATATTATAATATTATAATATAATAATTATTATATAATATTATATTATACTATATTATACTATATCTATTATATTATTATATAATATTATATTATATTATTATATAATATTATATTATACTATACTATACTATACTATATTATATTATACTATATTATACTATACTATATTATACTATACTATATTATACTATACTATATTATATTATATTATATTATATTATATTATATTATATTATATTGTATTGTATTATAACATAAAATTATATAATATAATATAATAGTAATATATATTATATAATAATATAATAATATAATATAATATTTATATTATATAATATTATATTATTATACTATATTATATTATATAATATCATATTGTATATATTATATTATATAATATCATATTGTATTGTAATATATTATATTATATTATAATACCACCCACTCCCTCAATTCGAAATATTTTATTTAATTATCCACTTAATTATTTTTTATTTGTGTAACTAATTATTTAGTCATTTTTTTTGTGACTGGTTATTTAGTTGTGTTTTTTACCTGATGATCAAATTAGTCACTTATGATGATCATATTAGTCATTTATTTAGTCATTTATAGTTTTGATTAAGGGGGAAAAGCAAGTTTTGAATGGACCCGAAACCATTTATAGACAAGTTTTGATAGGGACTCGAAACCCACACAAAGAAGAACAAGCTACACAAGGAATCAACAAAGACAACTAGCAGCTAACCAACAGCAGATCAAAAGAGAAACAACATGACTACCCAGATCTACTCTAAACGGAAGGTTTTGACAGGCACCTTAAACCCAAAGAAACTAGGAATTACAAAGGAAATTGAATCCAAGAACCACCTGAAATAGTCAGGCGACCATCAGCCTGAATAAGCCATACTACAGCATACCCCTTACCAGCACTAGCCAACAGCGAACAACCAGAAATAGTCAGGAAACAATCAGCCAGAACCAACCAAACAATTATACACCACATGACAACACCATCCAACAAAACCAAACTCCCCACCTCAATAGGAGAGTTAGTAATCAAAGAGAAACACTGAAGATTCTCAACATAGACACCACACCAGTCAACCTGCAACACTAACCTGACCTCCACCTCAATAGGAAGGGGATCCCCTCTATAGGAGAGGAAGAAGTGAATTCCAAAACCATAGAAAATAGACCTTCCCACCCAAACCACAACCCACCTCTTCACCTTAATAGAAGAGGGCTTCACCTCCAAAGAAGACCATAGCTGAAAAAAATTGACAAGAAGCATCTACACCCATAGTAGAGAGCACCAAAACCTCCTTTGGCAAAGAGTAAGACTAGAGCATAGACAAAAAAATAAAGCACTCCTCCACAAATAGCATAATCCCAACCTGGATCACAGCCATGAGGACCCAAAATTCCAACAGAAAACCAACCAACTGATCCAAAGCAGCCCAAGAAAAGACAACCCAATTGAGCCACAACCACAAAAGAGGAAACTCGCCACTCAGAGCCAACAAATCCCCATCTTGAAAAAAGAGAAAAAGGACCCAAGTGGGGAGGAACAAATAACACAATAAACAAAATTGGCAACCCAAGAGCATCTTGGAAACCACCAATACCAGCAGCCACATCAGCCAGTCAAGAAACAAAAACAACAAGAAGACAAAGGGGACCGAAAAAATAAGGATAGGGCAAGGAAAGCCTACAATCAAAGAGATTAGAGAGCTAGAAAGACAGTGAATAACAACCTCCAACCCCTAATCAAAGAAAGCACCTCCACAAAGGAAAAAACCTGCACCAAAGAAAAGATCAAGGGTCCAAAAAGAGGAGGGGAAAGGAAAGGAAAAACTCCAAATAGAGAGAGTAGAAAGTCGGCAAGACAGTGAAAAACAACCTCCAACCCTACATGTTGATCAGGGTCTGAAACATGCCAAGAATTTTCCACAAACAACTCCACCCCAGGTAGACCAACAACCACAACTCCAAAAAATAAAACCACCCTCACAGAGGCATAATAACCCTAGAAAATCCAAAGAGAGCTAGGAAAGCCAGTAAAAGGAGAAAGAGGAGAGGAGGCACCACAATACAAAACCACTTCCAACCCTACTTTCCAGTCAGGGTCTGAGATAAGGCCACCAAACTCCAAAAATCCCCCAACAAGAACACCCAACACCACACCAATAGAGAAAGGAGACCCCTACATGAAGTACATTTTCCACCCATCAGGAAGCATGAACCGCTTGGAAGAACACAAGCCAAACCACAGCCAAAGCTGCATGGAAGGAAGGCCATCACAAAACACACTCCATGAGCAGTGATAGGAAAAATGAGAGAAACCCCAGTCAAAAAAGAGGCCATCATCAACTCTCTCCACAACCTCATCTTTCAAAACAAAGGCACAGCCCAAAAGGACAACCTCCACCAACCACAGACAGCAAAAGGTTCCTTGAGAACACACCAAAGAAAGCCCTCCGCAATGAAGCTTTTGAGAAACTCCAACCACCACATAGTGAACACCCAGAACCACGACCTAAGCACGAGACAAAAGATGCCCATGCAAGACACACCATCCATGTGCCTCACCTTCATCCTCTACATCCTTCGCACTCTCAAAGGATTTAAAAATACCACTCTCGCCCAACCTGCTCCACCCTTTGCTCAACACCTCCATCTTTTTATATTTAGTCATTTATAGTTGTGTTGCAAAAAATGAATAAAATTTAGTCATTTTTAGTTGTTGTGACTAAAAATTTTAGTCATGTAGTCATTTATTTTCCAAATTCTACTAGTGTTTGATTTATAGCGTGTGGCATAGGTGGAAAGCAGGCATTTCACTTGATATTGCTAATTTGTCTTGTCTTCTTTTTCATACACTCATTGGACATAAAATTAACCTTGCATTTACACATCATTGGGCTTAAAATTTATAACAATTTACATCTCTTCAATCATTGGTTAAAAAGAACTTGCATATTCACTCATTGGTCTAAAATTAACCTTCCATTAAGTGTCTTTTTCACATATTGCTTTGAGGGTTAAAAGGAACAACTGTCTTCATTTTCTAGTGGTTTCCATTTTTCCTTTAGGTGTGTATACTCTTCTCTTGCACCATTTGGTGATCTTGAGAATCAAAAGCATCTTTTGGAATTTGTATAATCACCCACACATTTGGTTTTGGATTTAAAATGAACATCATGTGAGTGTGAGAAAAAGGTGTTGTGTATGTTCTCTCCTTGCACTTCGTGTGATCTTGGAGATCAACAGCAACATACTTTCTTGTTTTTGTTTACCCTTAGAGGACTTTCCTCGAAAGAGGGAACGACCCAAGGGTACTTTGTTTTAGTCTACTATTAAATTATCATGATTGTAGGGATGTCCTATGCAAGCAAGTGCCATCCTTAGTATCTATGCGATACCTCAAAATCCTTTCTAACGAAGGGACTGGGAGGTCTCTTAATTGAGCTAATCTTGCATCATGCATAGGCACTAGTATTAACCCCGAAACACAGATTAAGAACCACTTGCTATAGAGGCCAAAAACTCTTTTACTTGTTGGTGCAAGAATGGATGTTTTGAAGCCACTGTACTTTCCACCATTCATTGTAGAGACAAGAAATCCCTCAAGATTTTTGGATATTAGGGGATAAGATATTTTGGTGAGCCTATTTCGTGTAAAGGGGAGCCAACACCACCAAGATCTCTAGTTGGTTGCTTTGTCTAGGTTTTTGGAGCAATCCAAGTAGGGACTCAACAAGTAGTATCTTTTCCAGACTAGGTTGTGAATTGTCTATGAGTGTCTTCTTACACATTTAAACATTTTACACACTCAAACCAGACCAAAATAAGTGTTTTCAAATTTTTTGTTGTGTTTTCCAAAATCAAACTTCACAAAATTACCTCAAAATTGGTCAAAATTCAATCAAAACCAAGCAAGATACACTGTAAACTGCAACTGACTATCATTCACTACAACCGTGAAAATGAAAACCGCAACTTTCATTTCTAGAATGATGCAAGCGACTATCATTCACCACAACTGAGACCTAAAATGACGCATTTTTTTGTCATTTAAAATTTTAGGGGAAACTAAGACAAAGCCATTTTTTGATCAACCTAAGCATTACCTGGTCCTTTGATCATAGACTTGTGAATTTCCAAAACTTTCCATCCATCCATCCATCATTGTATACCTTGCATTGACCATAGGAAAAACATTAGGACATCCTTTAGCTTTCATTCACCTTGTTGTAGACCTTAGCTTTGGAAACTTATCAGACTTGAGACTAGTCCATAGTGACCAAATCAAATTTGTCTTGAATTCAACCTATTTCCATCATCTTAGTCCTTTTGTCATTTAGGTTGGCCCTCAACTCGCAAGGCTAGTTTGAGACCACCTTTGTCAAACCTTTCCATTTAATCATTACCATCATTGAAGTCTTGATAAACCAGATTTTAAACTTTATCTATCTTAGTTCTATTAAGCAATCTTACTTTGGGTTTGCCATAAGGTGCTTAATACTCATACCCGTAGTCATCATCCTAGGTCATATTACCATCTTCACCCATCATCCTCTCACATTTGCATTCCATTTGGCCTACCTTAGACATTGCTCAATACTTCAACCTCATTGTGACACTCTTGACATTTGACTATTGTCACTTTGATTCCTTGTCTTGGCACCATCCTTAGACATCATTTATACTTTGCAAAATTCAAAAACATAGTTGCATAACCTTGGTCTTATCCATACCTTGGTCATCCCTAGGCATAATCCTTGCATAGTCACCTTAGATGCCATACCATATCACCTTCACATTCACCTCCCTCTTACAAGTCTTATATGGTCAAAATAAGGTTGCAAAGGAAATGAAAAGAAATGGCCTTTCAACAACATAATGAGTTTGGAAACCCCTTTGACATGTCTCAAGAGGAACCTATACCACCAAATTCATTCTGAAATCCATTTAAAAAATTCATTCTTAGAGACCAACAAGGAACAATCGCCATAGAAGAAATAGAGGCTGCCACACAAGATCCTGAAGTAGCCTCTTTTGTGGATAAAATTGTGGCATTAGACCAGGCTCAACATTTCCTAGTTAAACTTTTATCAGAAGGAGACACATTACCTCCAGAGTTTGATGTCAATACCCTTCAATCAATGCCTACACCAAATAAACAAAACCAAGAATACAATATACCTACTTCTAGTGGCTCTATCCCACAAGTCAACACATCTATGCCATTAGGAGGAAGTACACAATATGCAACAACAATCCATACCTCACCACTTGGTACCTAAAACATGACACAAGGGATAACACAAAGCATGACACAAGGAACAGTGCTAAACATGACATATTCTATGACACAACCCTTTGGTGCCTTGTCCAATCCATTTTCCACATTGAACACCATGGGGACATCATCCTCTAATCCATTTGACACAAACATTTTGACCAAGAGACCAAAATTTTTCATCAACAAGACTCCTAAAATGAATGTTATACCAAACATAGGGGCTCCTCAACATACCATTATGTCACAACAAGGGCCTACCCCTCACACACATGTGCAAAACAATACCCAAGGCTCCATTTTGCAAACACACAATATGGCAACCAAGGCTCCTTTACACCTCATGGTAACCAAGGACCTCTACCACAATATGGCAACCAAAATCCACATGGTCATACTTTTACAAGCTCATGGCATACCCAAAACGCTCACATTCCCACCTATAACCAAAACATTTCAAATCAAACACCACCTTACATCTCCTACATGTAAAACCAAAACTCATCACATACACACGTATCCAACTAAAATCTATCCCATAATATTGGATTCCAACATGCCAACATGAGCTCTCAAAATACACAAGACCTATCATTGACTCAAGTAGATGTCCTACAAACTCAAATGCTTTCCCTTCAACAACAAATGGAAAACATGCAAATCTCTAACAAAAAGACCTACTCTGCCAAGGACTTATGTCCTTATCCATTTGAAAAGAGTCTATACATGCCACCCTTCCCACATGGCTATGTCAACCAAACTTACCTAAGTACAAAGGGAAGGGCAATCCACTTGAACAGATAAAAGAATCTTCCATGGCTTGTATAGGCATTGCATACGACCCTACATAGATCTAATGAGACCTTTTCCATGAAGTCTTACATGCATAGAACTTGAGTGGTTTGCACACTTACCGACTGGCATAAGAACATGGGGAGAATTAGCAGACAAATTTTTTGAACATTTTGCATTCAACGTTGACAACGAAATTACCATTGCCACCCTATGCCATACCACACAAGAAGATAGTGAAAAATTTGTTACCTTCTTCCAACGATGGAGGGGTTTGGCTAGCCGATGTCCCATTGAAATACCTGAGAAACAAAAAGTTGCCATGTTTATTGAAAACCTAAACTCAAACTTGAAACATAATTTATAGGTGCAGTGTTGCACTTCATTTTCTAACCTAGTGGAGAAAGGCATTGTCTACCTCCTACAATGATTCAACAACTAGGCCTTCACAGTCGTGATTCAGAGATTGGACATCTAACCTGAATAGCTATTTCAATCATCATGAAGGTGCATTTAACTTGTCAACCCATGGACATGAACTTGAAATGGGTCAACACAGTATGTGCACTAGGAGCCCAAAGTAGCCATTTTCATTATATAGCTAAGAAAGACACAATGTTGAAAGTAAATTGCTTAGAAAGGAATAACATGAATGCTAACCATTAATCAACAATTACACCAAGCTAAAATGCATGACATAAATGAAGATCTGAGCAACAAATAGGGCACTACTTTGTCTACTTTGGCTGCAGGAACAGTCACAGAATGGAATTCAAGTGGCTGTAGGAACAGTCGGTGCCAAATTTTTAACTGGTTACTAAACAACAAGTAATACTAAACTAATATTAAACTAAAGGACGGATTACTCACCAAGTGGGCCCCCTTGGATAAGTATCCTCTAAAACTAAGGAGAACTCAGATGCTCGAACTCATAACTTTATCTTATTCAATGTAAATCATGAGTATAAAAGAGTAATATATTTGTATTACTGAAAACTCAAGAATGCAAGTACAATATAAAATCAAGCAACCTTCAGAGAAGGAGCATCAAATCTTTAGTTATACTATCAACTAAACAAGACATTCAACTCCACGAATTGGGAGGATGCCATTTAGGGAAAACAAAGAAAGTGGGGCAGCAGTTATGCATGCATGGAATCTAGTCAAACATGCATGTCCAACTGCAGATTTAGTGTTGCAGTAGCGTGCACGTTTGCTCAACATCAATAATGACCACTAAACGGTAGTTACGTTTGGCTTTCATGAGGAATCTCTTGTCATCGTCCTCCTTTAACCTTTGAATGATTCCCTTCTTGGACGTTATGGTGCATGCCCAGTTGGCGATGCCTTCCTCAATTTAGCATCCTCAAATTAAATCTATATGGCAACGTTTGTACGCACAATAATTGCATATCTATAGCCACCTTAAGGAGCATTCATTAACCACATGCAAAATTAATATAGACAATCCATTTAACATGCCATCATCATTAAAGGTTTGCAGAAATAAGATTAAGCCCAATGTCTATAGTTTGAGGAAAATATCATAAAAGTATCAACACTTAATGTCAAAGTCCATGACAACTTCAACAACTAGATCACAAATTCTACCCAAAAATGAGACCATAAACTAGACTCATCACTCCCCCCCAACCTAAGGTCTTGTTGGTCCTCTAGTAGGGGAAGGGTTATTCTTTTGCTTGGTCAATGCTCTAAAATTTGCAACTGATAACTGTCCCACATCAGAGTGTGTTGTGCATGAATCAAGATCCCAATAGAATCCTCCCAATCTGTCCAATATGCTCCATCTTTGTTTCTCTACAGCAATATCATATTGGTAGAACCTAAATTTTGGTATAGGCCCCATTAGGATGGGTGGCTGAAAAGTTAGGGGAAGCCAGAATCGCCCCTTTGTCCTTCTAATGTGAATATATTTGTCAATCCTTTTAAGAGTTGTTGCATAGTTTTGGATGGAATGAGGTTCAACCTGCTTGAGATCATTAATTAAGTTGTTCCATCTTTGTGAGAGGTATCTCTTCATGATTTCCTCTTTTGTTTTTCTCTTTGCCTCATATTCACTATAAATTGCTTCTATCCAAGGCATAATCCTATTACCATAGTTAGGTCTCAAAATCATTTTGTTCCATTCCCTGAAAATATCCCTTGGATTCCTTGATTCAGCCCTAATGGGCAGAGGGATGTTAGACTCCAATTTCTTATAAGCCCCATATTGTTGTCCCCAATTAATCTCATTTTTCACCCAAGACATAAATTTCGTTAATTGTACATCCCCAACATACAACAGTGGATTCCAATCATGGTCTTGAGTTATAGCATAATTATGCAAATAAAACTCACACAGCAAATTCTTCATTTCAGGTGAAGCAATTCGATAAGCATTGAAAAATTCAATAGGGGTCTCAATAGAAGAGTTCAAACCTGAGACAATTCTTGCCAATCTAAATGAGAGATATTTCTCCTTCAAATGTAGAGCATAGACCCTTGGAGGGGCCCTGCATTCCAAAATTTGTGGTACCAAGGCTGTCATATCATCGACCTTCTTCAAGGTGGCAATTTTTGCATCTTTATCTTCAATTTCCTCATCTCTCTTTTGAATTTCCTTCTTCAATCTACATTTTTCCTCCTTCCATTCCTCTTCTCTTCTTTGCATCTCTTTCAAAAAATGCATGGCAACCTTGTACATTGAAAAATCAGGGGGGTTATGTATTCCTACTAGCATCTTCTCTAGCACTAATGCTAACTGCAAGGATTCAAGTTGTTCCATCAATTCTAGCTGTAG
This sequence comes from Sequoia sempervirens, assembly GCA_007258455.2. NCBI lineage: Eukaryota > Viridiplantae > Streptophyta > Pinopsida > Cupressales > Cupressaceae > Sequoia > Sequoia sempervirens. Next base: position 41,898,866 of record VDFB02252616.1, on the reverse strand, counting down.
GGGTATTGATTATTCTCCCAATTCGGGTTGTTGTTTTAGGGACTCCTGCTCCAATTCTGGCTTTTGTTGCAGGAAGTCCTGATTTTCTTCATACTCCTAATTTTTGATTTGTTCTGCAATATTGGCAAGATCAACCAATGTTATGTTTGTTGCTACCTTAAATATATCCTCTTCCTCAACATTCTCCTACCCCATTGGAGCTTTTATGCCCCCTTGTGATATTTCTCTAGACTTAGGGCTTTCCTGCGAAGGCATACCAAAGGTTGGCCTGGCTGGACTTGCTTTCCTAGGAGGGCTCTCATGTTTTTCTTTGGATGTAGGATGAATAGTGTCAGCCTTTCTCTTCTTAGAGTTTGGCACCTCTTTTTCTATTGGATTCCTTTTGGCCTTTCCTTTTCTTATTTCTACTTCCCTCTTTTTTTCCCTAGTTTTCATTAGAATTCCAAGTGGAACATCATCATCAAAGTCAGGGGAAGAACTTTCTTTGTCTGAGTGCTCTATCCTAGAAGAGTTAATTTCTATAGTTTCTTTTGTTGTAGGAGGGTTTACACTCAAGCCTACACTAGATATGGAATCACGAAGAGTGGCTTCATCTTGCTCAATCTCCTACTAAACCTACAAGGTTGAGGTAAAATGCTAGGTTGCAAGTGCTCAGGTTTAATTTGATCATTTTTTATGAATTCTTCCCATGTCATTCTAGATTCATCATGCAGAGACTTCTCAACTAGCAATTTAATCAGACAAAGGTGGGAAATAGAATTGTCCCTACCTTTTTGGGTCTCAGCTACCATGATTGAGAGAAGGTTGTCTAACACATTCAGCACATTCATCCTCCTTTCGTGCCTCATATGATTCAGAAGCTTGAAGTGCACAGAATGCAAATTCGACTGGCGACCTTCACAGGGGATGTATTTTATGACATAAAGAGCTATCTGCTTCCATGGCTCGAGCAAAGACATTCTCTTCGCACCTTGCTTATCCATGCTCAATGGAGGGTCATTCAGCTCTATAAATTCAGCCCTAGCCGATCTAGCATCTCTGGAAGTAGGGTAATTTTCACCATCACTAGGTAACCCTGTAACCTCTGCAATTCTTTCTTCAGTTGCTATGACCTCTAGACCTTTTACCGTGGCCTTTCCTTTGGACAATGTCTAGGTGAACTCTAATGCAATGTCTTCATTGAAATCATCCAACTTCAGGAAGTAGTCAATCCACCTGCAGTTTCTGAATTTGGCCAAGCAGGGTGCATCCTACAGTAATACATCATGCACCATGGGTTCATTCCAAATTAACCCACCTCCCATTGTCTACAATTAAACAAACACTCTGTGATTTCCTTCCTGCACTTTCGTCTGAAAATCAAATTCACCTTCCTACAATACTTGCTAACTTTCCAATGCCAATGTTGATTGAATTTTCCCTTTTCTAACTTGCCTTTTGTTTACAACGCAACTTGAGATATGACAGGGTCAATAATGGCAAGGAAGGAGTAATAAAGGAAATCTATAATGAAGAGAAATGGTGGCAACAATTGGTGTCACTTCACACATGTGAGTTGTCCTCTCACTTAGATTTCAAATTGGCTCAATTTAAATTTTGCTGACGTAGACTAGAATGGACTAACGCGTGGAAAAAATATTCACATCTTTTTCCTTCCCCCACCAACCTAAATTTGGGCATGCGTCCACACATGAAAAATGATGATTTTATAGGGTAGGGAATATTGGCATGCTATGGTGAATGTCCATACTAATGTACAACAATTAAATGAATGCACTTAAAGACAATTAAGATATAGCAATTATTGCGTACATACCTAAATGTGTGGAGGATTTGTTGCAAAGATTGTGGAGAAAGTATCATTCACCTTTTTTAGGAAATAAGTTGAGCAATTAATGAAGATGAGGTGGAATGAGGTGGAGTGAAGTGATGGAAGAGAGAGAAAGGTGGAAATAGATGGGTGGATGGGTAAAGAAATGGACTCCCACAGACATGGAAGTCTTTATTATGACAAGTACATACCTTAATTAGCCAGAAGGAGGGACGCTAGGTTCATTTCCTTTGGTTGCAGGAAGCTCGGATGTCGCATGCTGAGTGAATTGTTGTAGGAACTCCTCCTTGGAATTTGGCTTGTGATACAGTATGAGGCGGTGACCATTGACAAGCAACTTAAATCTAACTAGGTCAATAGTAATGAGTTGTACTACACCATTAGGGAATACTTCAACAACCTCATATGGTCATAGCCAACTTGTCTGCAATTTTCCTGCATTGTCCTGATATCTTGAATCATAGAGCAGGGCCCAATCTCCTGGTTGGAATTTTTTGTCCTTGATGAATTTTTCATGCCACTTGATTCTCTGATTTTGCACTACATCTGTGTGTTGCAGGGTCGCTCTTCTCATCTCATCCAAAGCATTTAGATGCATGATTCTTTCTCTTTGTGCCTCAAAGATATCCATCCCCAAATCTACTGCATTCCTAATAGTCTTGTGTTCAAATTCAATGGGCATCATAGTTGTCTTTCCATACAGCAACTCAAATGGAGTGAAGCCTATAGTTTTTTTCTAGGTAGTTTTGTAGGCCCAAACAGCTTCTGGTAATCTGTTCACCCAATCCTTTATGTGGATAGCTACTGTCTTGGTTAGAATAACTTCAATTTCTCTATTGGTCACCTCAACTTGGCCATTAGCCTAGGGGTGATAAGGAATAGACTTTTTTTTGTCTTATGTTGTACTCATTGACTAGTATTGTGACAAGGGTTGATATGAATTGAGCCCCTTGATCAGTCACTTTCTCTCTTGGAACTCCAAATCTTGTGAAAATCTCCTCATAAAGAAATTTAGCAACCTTTTTATCTCTTGCATGCTTCATGGCCTTAACTTCTACCCACTTTGTTACATAATTAGTACATACCAAGATATAAGAATTACCATTTGATGGAAGGTCAATGGGTCCTACAAAATCCAATCCCCACTTATCAAAGGGAGTGATTACTACTTGAGGATAAAGTGGCATCTCATCAAATTTAGTTGGCCTATCCATTCTTTGGCATCTGTCACATTTTCTTGTATATCTTTTTGCATCCTTGTGGAGTGTTGGCCAGTAATATCCCATGTTCAAAATCTTCATTGTTGTTCTCTTGGTTGCAAAATGTCCTCCACATGGTTCATTGTGGCATGCATGCAAAATGTCATATGTCTCATCTTCTCTCACACATCTCCTTATGACATGGTTTGGTCTAGTATAAAACAAACATCTAGCAATCCAGGAGAAAGGAAGAGATTTTTCAATGAGTTCCCTTCTCTCTTTTGGGGAGAAGTGAGGTGGAACTCTACCTGTGACTAGATAGTTAGATATGTCAGCATACCAAGGTGTTTGTACACTAATGGAGAATAGATGCTCATCAGGAAAAGAGTCATCTATGGTTTGATTATCTTCTGATGTAGTCAACCTTGAAAGAAAATTTGCAACATTGGCCTTCCTTGGCTTATCCACAATGGTTATATCAAACTCCTGCATCAACAATAACCATCTTTCCAGTCTACCTGTGATCAACGGTTTCATCATGAGATACCTAATGGCCACATGATCAGTGTGCACAAATATTTGGTAACCTATTATGTAATGTCTAAATTTGTTCATGGCATAAATCACTGCCAATATTTCCTTTTCTGTCACTATATAATTGAATTCAGCTCCTTGCAATTTTTTGCTAACAAAATAAATGGCATTTTCAATAGCTCCTTCTTTATGTCCTAAGACTGCTCCTATGGCATAATTTGATGCATTAGTATGGATGTGGAAAGGAAGCTCCCAATTAGGTCCTTTGAGTACAGGAGCATGAGTCAAAACTACCTTTAAGTCAGAAAATGCCTTGCCACAAGCTTCAGTCCACTAGAATTCCGCATCTCTAGTGAGAAGAGTATACAATGGTGATGCTACCTTACTGAAATCCTTGATGAAACACCTATAATATCCTGCATGGCCCAAGAAACTCCTAACATCATTCTATTTTGTAGGTGTGGGAAGATTTGTGATCACCTCAATCTTTGCAGGATCTACTTGAATTCTCTTGTGGGAGATGTAGTGGCTAAGAACTACACCTTCTTGCATCATCATGAAGCACTTTTCACTATTTAAGGACAAGTTTTGGCCTTCACATCTTTGTAGGACTCTCCTGAGATTTTCCAATGCTTGATTAAAATCAGCACCATAAGTGGCAAAGTCATGCATATAAATTTTCATGTAGTCATGAGAAATGTCTGAAAATATGCTAATGACTGCCCTCTGAAATGTTGTAGGTGCATTGCATAAGCCAAATGGGAGTACCAAGTAGGCATAGGTCCCCCATGGACAGGTAAATGTGGTCTTCTCCTAGTCCTCTGGTACAATTTGGATCTGGTTGTAGCCACTGAATCCATCTAGAAAAGAAAAGTATTGTTGTACTGCAAGTGTGTCCAAAACTTGATTGATGAAAGGTAAGGGAAAATGGTCCTTCTTGGTGGCAGCATTAAGTTCCATGTAATCAACACAAACTTTCCATTTCCCTCCTTTCTTGGGAATAATCACTAATGGAAACACCCACTGGCTATCTGAAATGGGGTAGATAAATCCTGCATCTAGCAATTTTTATAGTTCCCCTTTTACAATTTCTCTTAGTGCAGGGTTAATTCTTCTTTGTGGTTGCCTCACTAGGTACAATCATCTCTGATATAAATTCTATGTATACAAAGTTTAGGGTCCAATCCCTTCATATCATGATAATTCCACACAAATGCATGTTGATGGGTCCTTAATAAGTTTTCTCATAATAATGAACTAAAGGTACCTATTGCTACAGGAAGTCTATCTATAGGAACAGTGGTTGCAGGTAGAGTGGCTACAGGAAGAACATCTGCAGGAACAGTGGCTGCAGGAAGAGCAGGCAGAAGTCTCTTGATTGGAGTAGCAGAATGAGAAGATGATGGTTCCTCCACTTCACAATGGTTCTAAATGATGTTAGCCAATACTTCATCCTCATCTTGAAGTTGCATGAAATATTTCATGCCTAACATCATAAGTTGTGCCACAAAATTAACTTCCTTGGCCTCTTTACCAGCATGTGTCCATACGGGATTATCCTCATCATGAGATGGCTGAGCAGGAGGATAAAGAACAAAAATTTTAGTGCTCTTCCCATCTGAAATAGTCATGTCACCTAACCGACATCCAATATATACATCTACAATTGCTAACCATGGCCTTCCAAGAATAATGGGATACCTACCTAGTGTAGCTTTAGGAGAAAGAATCATGAAGTTTGTTGGGTACTCCCAGGAGTCTAAAACTACCACAAGATCCTCCACTATACCATCTAGCTTAACAGTAGAACTATCATCAAGTTGCAGAATAGTAGGAGTAGATCTCATGCTTAACGTTTAGTTGTTGTAGGATGTCCTTGGTCATTACATTTATTGCTGCCCCTAAATCAATCAAAACATTCTTAATTTGGATCTCGTTTATAGCAACTGCTACCACAGGACTACTTGGGTCATTGTACTTGGGGATAGTCACTTTTTGAAGCATGGTGTAAGCTAGTTGTCCCACCACATGAACTGTAGTTTGGTCTTTCTTCTTCCTACTTGACTCCTTGAGGTATGCTTCCTTAATTTCCTTGCCATAAATTGGAACATCCTTTATGGCCTCGAATAGAGGGATTTGGACACATATATGCTTCAACTGATCCAAAATATCAAAATTTGTATCCTCTTTTTCTTCCTTCTTCTTGGAAATTTCCAATCTCTGAGGAAATTGTGGTTCTTGTTCAATCTAATTGACTTGGACTGGTTCAAAATTTTTAGGTGTGCTTGGCTGAACGGGATCATTCAGAGGTTCCTCCTCCTGTTCCACAGGAAGCTCAATGATAATGGGCTTGGAAGGGGTTGGTAGAGTAGTTCTTGAACACAAGTGGATGTCACTTACACTCACAGCATATGCAAGGAATTGATTTGAATCAGCAGAGGATGCAGGCTACTATTGTGGTTTGTTATTTGGATTGGGTGTGGGTTGAGCTAGTAGCTGAGTAGGTTTAGGTACATTTGAGCATGAATTAGCAGGTGGAGGCATTATAGCAGGTTGTTGGGGCTAAGAAGGTGATTGCATGTAACTGATTGTCTGGGTAGGCCATTGTGTTCCTCCCCTCCATTGATTTGTTTGTTGCCAATTTCCTGGAGGTGGCTGCCAATTCCCTTGAAATTGCTGCCAATTCCCTCGAGGTTGCTACCACTGGGGTGGAGAGTTTTGATGATTGGGCCAAGCATTTGGAGGGTTACTCCAAGGCTATGGTGGATATCCTCCATAGTTGGATGGACATGGGGGTTGGCATTGGTTGTCAGATGAATAGGAATTGAAATATGGCCCAACATAAGAGAGTGGATCCGGTGGCATACCTTGTCTTAGAGCCCAACGCCTCCTTTGTGCAACATAGTAGACTTGGTCTTCTTCAATCTGGATTGGCTTGAACTCGGGTGCAGTTTTCTTTCCTTCAATATTGGCTACCATATTGCATCTGCAATCCTTCTTCTTTTGTCTACAATGGGGGAAATACTCTGCCAACATTGCATCTGCCTCCTCTTGCTTCTTCTTGGCCTGAAGTGTATCTAGCTGAGTAGCTAGATTGTTTATAATGTCTTGCTTGAAGTCTATCAGCAAATGAGTAATCTTCGTTCTTGAAACTCCACTAGTAGTTGACTTACCCATGGAAGATTGATAAGCTCTCCCTTTCTTTGAAGCTACCCTAGAGTAGTTCTAACATATTTTCTTGATATCTTCCAAAGGAACTTGAGAGATATCTCCTCCTCCCATCAGGTCCAAGGTATCAGTGCAGCTGTCATTGATTCCTTTCAGGAAAAGCAACTTTTGTGAGTCTCCATTGAGTGTATGGTGTGGAGATTTTTGTAGGAAAAATACAAACCTTGCAATATAATCCTCTAGGCTCTCATCTTCCTTTTGCTACATCTTGAAAATGTCACCTCCTCTCATGTCACTACCCTTGCAATACTCCTTGTATTTCTCAAGTAATTTTGTCTTCATGTCTTCTCGTGTTTCCACAATATCTATGCCTAGGCTCATGAACCATCTTAATGCAGCTTCTTTCAGAATGTTAGGAAATAGCTTAAGCCTATGGGAATTTGTGGTATAATCATAACTCCTACAGAGTATGTCAAACTCAAACAAGAAGGTATCAAGATCTTTTGTGACAAGTCCATAAAACTTGGGGAGTGTTGAAGCAAGGATGTTTTTGATGTTTTCAACTTCATTCTGATGGGAAATGGGGAAAGGAAAAGATGGTTGGTTAGGTATGTTCCTAATTTCATCACCCATGCATGCTTAATGTAGTTCCAAAGCAAAGGGATTCTCAAGCTAATTTTGGTCTTCAAAGGAGACTTCAGAGCTAGTCAGATTAGGACATGCATCAAAAAAGGGGTGTGGATCTTCTTCTTCTTCTCTTGGAAGGTTCTAATATTCAACTAGCTGGAATGGATTAGGATTGTTAGGAAGGAATCTTCGATAAGCATCCCTTCTCCTTCCTCTATGCATGCGGTATCAACTCACTATTAGCCAACTCACACAAAGAATTGGTAAATTATAATGGGGGTCATTACTTCCTAAATGAGGGTATACTAAGAACAACTTCTAGAAATGCTACAGTAAGAAAAACTACCAATGATTCCAATGAACTCCCTAGTTTGACACCATCCCAAGCAACAGCACCAAAAATGTCTGCCTCCTACAATGATTCAACAACTAGGCCTTCACAGCTGTGATTCAGAGATTGGACATCTAACCTAAATAGCTATTTCAATCATCATGAAGGTGCATTTAACTTGTCAACCTAGGGATGTGAACTTGAAATGGGTCAGCACAGTATGTGCACTAGGAACCCAAAGTAGCCATTTTCATTTTACAACTAAGAAAGACACAATGTTGAAAGTAAATTGCTTAGAAAGGAATAACATGAATGCTAACCATCAATCAACAATTACACCAAGCTAAAATTCATGACAGAAATAAAAATCTGAGCAACAAACAGGGCACTACTCTGTCTGCTTTGGCTGTAGGAATAGTCACATAATGGAATTCTAGTGGCTGCAGGAATAGTTGGTGCCAAATTTTTAACTGATTACTAAACAGCAAATAATACTAAACTAATACTAAATTAAATTATGGATTACTCACCAAGTGGGCCCCCTTGGATAAGTATCCTCTAAAACTAAGGAGAACTCAGATGCTCGAACTTAGAACTTTATTTTATTCACTATAAATCATGAGTACAAAAGAGTAATATATTTGTATTACTGAAAACTCAAGAATGCAAGTACAATATCAAATCGCACAACCTTCAAAGAAGGAGCATCAGATCTTTTTTATAATATCAACTAAATGAGGCAGTCAACTCCATGAACTGGGAGGACTCCATTTAGGGAAAATAGAGAAAGTGGGGCGGCAATTATGCATGCATGGAATTTGATCACATGCATGTCCAACCGCAGATTTAGTGTTGCAATAACACACACATTTGATCAACATCAATAATGACCACTACAAGGCAGTTACATTTGGTTTGCATGAGGAATCTCCTGCCATCGTCTTCCTTTTACCTTTGAACGATCCCCTTGCTAGACATTATGGTGCATGCCCAGCTAGCATTCTCTTCCTCAATTTAGCATCCTCAAATTAAATCTTCATGGCAATGTTAGTACGCACAATACTTGCATATTTGTAACCACCTTAAAGAACATTCATTAACCACATGCAAAATTAATATAGATAGTCCATTTAACATGCCATTATCATTAAAGGTTTGTAGAGGTAAGATTAAGCCCAATGTCTATAGTTTGAGGAAAATATCATAAAAGTATCAACACTTAATGTCAAAGTCCATGATAACTTCAATAACTAGATCACAAATTCTACCCAAAAATGAGACCATAAACTAGACTCATTAGGTATCATCCTTGAGAAATCCCTCATTGACAAGGGAGAAATCAAGGTTCCCAACAAAAACAAAAACACCCAAAATACCTCAAATGACAAAGGGAAATATTGGGCTCATAACAAGAATGTGACTAATGATGAAGTTGTTGATGCCAGGACAATCTACACAATCCATACCATTACACTCAGAGGACCTAATGCATCTAAAAACACACCAAGACCTCCTAATCAAATTGCAAATGTTGTCTAAAATACATAACAAACAAGAACCTAAAGGAAGTTTCCAACAAAACGTCAATACACTCCTTTAGGAGAGTCCAGTGAATCTGTCTTTAAACAACTCTTGCAACACAACGTCATAAAACTTCCTGACCCAAAACAATACAATCTTGGACAATTTAAACTATCTTGCTGGAATGATAACACCTTTTGTGACTACCATCAAGCCAAAGGACATAACTTGTCACAATGCCAACAATTGAAAACATCATACAAGACCTTGTGGAAAATGGCACCATCGAAGTCAATGGGAAACAACAACAATCATCTCATAGCAACCATAAATTTTTCACCGATCCTTTACATGACCATGGAAAAGGAAAGGCCTCTAGTTCAGGCAATAATACCAATAACAATTCAACCAATTACACTAATGTCAAATATGACTATAACCATACCACTATCATAAATCACATTTGAGTTGTTGATGAACACGTCAATACCATTACCATTAAGAAACCTCTTGAATGTGTTTTCAATACTCGTTAAACCAAGGTAGCCATTCAAGGTCCACCTCCACATCAACAACAACCACCAAATTCCCAATACAACTTGCTTGACCAATTGGGGAAGACTCCCGCATAGATCTCTATCTTAGAGTTATTGTGTTTATCACCCGACCATCAAGCCATTCTCGACAAAGCCCTACAGGACACAACCATACCCACCGGCCTTGACATCAATCATTTCCAATAGATGGTAGACTACTTGACCAATTCTCATCATTCCACCCTTCTCGAACAAGACTATTCAATCAAAAAGAAAAACCATAACGACCCTTTGCACCTTGAAGTCCTTGTCTATAAAACCAAATTCAGATGAGTCCTGGTAGATGGTGGAGCCTTGTTGAATATTTGTACCTTGAGATTGGTTAAGATGTTAGGCTTCTCGGAAGCATGTGTAGACACCACTAAAATCATTGTTATCAAAGCATATGATGATAAAGAATGATCCTCTAAAGGAATTATCACACTACCTATTCGAGTTGGACTCACAGTCATGGACACCACTTTTCAAGTCTTGGACCTTGACCTTTCATACAACCTTCTCCTAGGCCGACCATGGATTCATGCCATGAAGGTTATCCCATCCACATATCACCAATGCCTTAAATTCCCATACAATGGCACTGAAATCACAATAGCCAATGTTCTCAATCCATTCCAATATTGTACTAATCTACATGGAACACCCCAACAACATGTGCATGTCAATCAACAGGCCTCATCATCTATTTCATCACACTACATCGAACCCTCCACTCTAGCTAAATCATCCACCTTCAAATCTCCACCTTCTAATCCTAAGGTTGAGGTCCAAGAAAAAGGTTGTGGAGAATATCACATGAAGATGTCCTACTGTATCAGCAAGCTCACCACTCCTAAGTCATATGAAAAACTGGCAACAAATAAAAGACAACCCAAGGTCACTATTCATTTGCCTCCCTCAACCACTTTTACAAAATAGGGGGAACTTAGTAAAGAAGAAATCAATGAAGAGGATGTGACCTAGATTTATAGAGAAGACAATGAGGAAGCTCCTCCACCCACACAAATACCCATGAAACAGTATGGCAAGGGTTTCAAGATCATGCAAGACAAAGGCTATGACAGACACAGTTGACTTAGATTGAATAAAAATGGAATGATCAAACCTTTTTTCGTGTCTAAACGACCTAATGGTTTAGGCTTGGGATTTAAACCGATTAAGATTGGTGTTCCTAGTACTATGATACCTTTAAGTGAGGAAGTAAATGTTTCTAAGGTGGTCAATACATCTGCAATACTTGATGCCCATGAACAATCTAACACACCCGACAATGACTACATTGAAACCGATTCCAATGAATACGAGTGGGACTCTTGTACAACTAGTGAGTATGAACTAGACAGATTCTTCACTGATCTTGACCTATCTGACACCATGAATCGAGATCCTAGCAACACCTTTTTCTTTACCATTTCCATCTTGAACCTTGAAAATACCGATGATGGCATGCCCTTAATTTATCCTCAACTCATTGATTGGGACCCATAAGAACGTCTTGTCTTAGATATATTTGAGAATGACGAAGCAATTGGTGAGTTCATGGGACTGCGCAAAAGAATCCCTAGTGGTGATCACAACATTGGATTTACCATCAACTTGGATTGTATGGAATATTTTGGGGAGTATGTCCATCCCTCTAGTTGTAAAAGTAAAAATAATAAAGAAAAAAATGAAAAAAATAATGACGAGTCTCTAGGTGAAAACCGAAAGGAACCTTTAGACCATGAAAAGGTAAAGAGAAAGGACGTATCCAAGGGTGAAAACCTCTTTGATGCATCCAAGGATGGAGAGTTGGATGTTCTCCCCATTACTCAGGAGAATTCACCAATGCTCATTGAAAAATCCATAGAAATCAATATTGGCATAGAAGACAGCCCTAGATTTATTCATTTTTAAGGATCAGTAACGGAGTCCAAGAAACCAAAGTTCAATACATTCTTCACTAAACAAAAATTTAACTTTCCTTGGTCATATGCTGACATGCCTGGCTTAGACCTTGAATTGATACTACACCATTTTTCATTACATCCAGATGCCAAACTTGTCAAGCAAAAGCTCAGAAAAATGCATCCACATATTTCCCTATTGGTCAAAGCTAAACTGAAGAAACTATTGGATGTTGGCTTTATCAAGACCATTGACTACATAGAATGCATTTCCAATCTTATACCAGTAACAAAACCAATGGGTGGAATCCGCATTTACACTGACTTTTGTGACCTAAATAAGGCATGTGGTAAAGATGACTTTCCATTGTCGAATATTGACATAATCATAGACTTGAAAACTAGATATGAAATGTTATCTCTCATGGATAGCTTCTCAAGGTATAACCAAATAAAAATAGCTCCAGAAGATCAACATAAGATAGTCTTCACTTGTTTGTGGGGAACTTATTGCTGGAATGTCCTGCCCTTTGGACTCAAGAATGTCAGAGCAACATATCAACGGGCTATGACAACAATCTTTCATGACATGATGCATACCCTAATGGAAGATTATGTAGACAACATGTTCGCTAAATCATTGATAAGAGCTGACCACTTGAGAGTTCTAGATAAGATCTTCAAGAGATTGGAAGAATACAAAGTAAGACTCAATCCCAAAAAGTGTGTATTTGGAGTGACATCAAGAAAGCTTCTAGGTTATATAGTCTCTAGACGGGGCATTGAAGTAGACCTAGCCAAAGTTAAAGCTATAATGGGCATGCCTCCAATAGTTAACATAAGTCAACTATGGACACTTCAAGGACGACTCCAATCTATCAGACGATTCATAGCACAGCTGGCCGACAAGATTCATCCCTTCCAACACTTACTCAAAAAAGGGGTACCGTTTATATGGATAGAAAAGTGTCATGAAACTTTTCAATAGATCAAGGAATATTTACTGACACCACCAGTATTAATGCCACCCATTGATGGGAGACCTCTTATCCTATATATTTCAGCAACTACATATGCATTGGGGGCATTACTTGCACAGAATGACGATGAAGGTCGTGAGTGAGCTATATACTACATCAGTCGCACTTTGGTTGGTTATAAATTGAACTACAATCTAATAGAATGTGTTTGTCTTGCGGTAGTCTTCACTACTCAATGACTAAGGCACTACATGTTGAAACATCAAAAAAAATTGATCGCAAAGATAGATCCCTTGAAATATCTTCTTAGTAAAGCAACATTGACAGGACGGTTGGATAAGTGGGTCATGATACTCAGTGAATATGATATACAGTATGTCGAAAGAAAAGCAATAAAAGGACAAGTCATCGCAGACCAACTGGAAGATGCACCAACCAAAGTAGATCACCCATTAGTCTCAGATTTTTCAGATTAATCCATTTTCACTTTAGATACAAGAATGACATGGAAGCTATACTTTGATGGATCTCACACAAACCACGATTTTGGAGTAGGCATACTATTTGACACCCCTCAAGGTGACGCAATTCCTAAGTCATTTAGAATTACCTTTCCATGTACAAATAACATAGCAGAATATGAAGCCCTTCTCACAAGACTTCAGATGGAAATCAAATGGAAGATCAAGTACTTGCAAGTATATGGTGATTTTCAACTTGTAATCAGATAAGTCAATGATGACTATGACACCAAGGACGAAAAATTAACACCCTACAAGTGGATGGTAGACAGCTTCAGACATTATTCTGACATAATCCTCTTTCATCAAGTACCCCATCTTCAAATAAGGTAGCAGATGTTATGGCTACAATTGGCTCTCTCTTGGACATACCAAACAACATCCCTCAATTTGAGTTTCTAGTAGAATGGTTGTTTATCCCTACCTTCAACATCCCAAAATTTGAGATGGTTTGTGAACTCGTTGATCCCAATTCTCTATGGTACCAAGACATATACAACTACCTTCATGACCATTTCCTTTCCCCCGACCTTTCCGCTAACCAACACAAGACATTTATCCATAAAGCCTCCAGTATGTCATCATTGATGACACCCTTTATAGACATGCCCTGGAAAATACCCTTTTGCAATGTCTCAATGTTGAAGAAGCACAAACAACCTTCTGTGAGGTACATGAAGGTATATGTGGATCTCATTCTAGCGGTCCAACCCTGGATAGGAAGATCATGAGAGTTGGTTATTACTAGCCAACGATGGAAAAAGACTCCTAGATCTCTTCATCAAAAGATATCGACAGTGTTAGATACATGGAGATTTGATACACACCCCAGCACAAGAATTGCATCCAATAACATCACCATGGCCCTTTGCCCAATGGGGACTTGACCTCATAAGTAAGATTCATCCTACCTCCTCCAATGGCCATAAATTTATTTCACCGCGACTAAATACTTCACTGAATGGATTGAAGATATCCCTATGACATACATTACTGAAAAACAAATTTCTAAGTGTTGGTGTGAATAAATGTCTTATATCTAGTTATTCCACTTACTAGGGACTTAGTGGACATATTCACATGTTAAGTTTACTTAGGTCCTAAGATTCTTTCTAGAATGTGTTAATTGTCATTAGTTGTCATCTTATCTTTTGACAACTACTACATGCGACCTAGGTAGTTATGTCAAGTTGTCTCATGTCATATGATTAAGACACTTGTCATAATCCTATGACATCTTGCATCTCACCTTGGTTATATAACCAAGGGGTCTCTAATACATTGTATACACATCTACATTGACTCTTTTTGCATTCATTGATAGGAATACAGTTTATTCTTGTCATATTGATCTTCTGAGTATTTTGTGCTTTCCATAGGCCTTTAGATCTTGGGTGGCTATCTCCATAGCCAAATCTCACTTGGTATCAAAGAAAATTGAGTGCCTTTTGGTTAGTCTTTTGGGAGATCTTGAGTGCAATCTTGTATCTTTTTAAGCATTGAGTATGATCTTCTCTTGCACCTTTGGATGATTAGGAGAATCAGAAAAGTGTGATAGAAATACTAGATTCTGGGGGGGTTCAATTTTTTTCCTTATATTGCAGGTGCATTTTGGGAGCTTTTTGCATCAGATTTAAGCTCACTATTGCATCTAGAGTGTCCAAGAAAGTCAATTTCTCTTTTTGTTTCATCCCAGTTGGACATTGAAGGCCAAATCTGCAAGGGTTTGAAGATTGATGTTGGTTGCCAGATCTAGGAGGCAGCCATATTTTCAGAGCATTTTGAACCAAAAAGAACCCTGCCATCACGTTCGAGAGGCCTAAATACCCCAAGATTGACTATGAAATCGTTGAATTTGGACAAAGTTGCTCTCAAAGGCAAATTTTTTTTACAGGAGGGTCATATAGCCCTACTTACGCAGGTACGAATTTTCAATTAAAAAATAAAAATAAAATAAAATTGCATTTTAATTTTCATTAAAATAAAAAAAATTTAAATTAAATTGCAAGTTTAAAAATAAAATAAACAAAAATTTAAAACCTACGGTACGCAGGTATTGACACTACCTGCACCACAGGGTTTCTGTTGATGGTGGTGGTAGGGTCGTCTGCCACCTGCATGACCACTGGTCGTTGCAGGGGGCGGTGTCCTTGACCCCCCTTTTTTTTAAAATTAAAAAAAAAAACTTTTTTTAAGTTTTTAAATAAAATCTTTTATGAGGATTTTTATTAAGTTTTTTTAAATAAAACTTTTTTAAGTTTAATAATAAACTTTTTTTTTTCTTTAATTTTTAATTAAATTTTTTAATAAATAAAAAATCATATAATTTTTTTTTTTTTGTCTTTTGATAGTTTTATGATTTTTTTGTCTTTTTGAGTGAAAGTGACCTCTAATAGTAAGTGTAGGATCTAGTGACGTATGCTTAGTTGTCCTTCCCATAACCTACGTCACTGGATCCTACACTTACTATTAGAGGTCACTTTCACTCAAAAAAATCATAAAACTATCAAAAGACAAAAAAAAATCCCAAAAAGAAAAAAAATCATAAAACCTCAAAATCCAAAAAAATCAAAACACATCAAAAACACAAAAACATCCAAATAACTTGCAAAAATCCCAAAAATAGAGTCGATATCAAGTCATGTCAGTCCAGTCCAATCGAACTACGTTACCTCTGCGACTAAACATAGGCAAGGCCATTTGTCAATGTGCTCCCAAGGCATTAGGTCAATCTTCTTAGGTTTGGTCAAATAAAATCATGACTCAATCCTTTGTAAATAAAACAAATTCATGTCATGTCAAACTATGAGGTCTCTGCGCATTGTTATGTAGGCAAGGCCATTTGTTGATGAGCCCCCGAGACCACCTAGGTCAGTCCTTTAGGGTTTTTCGTGTCAATCATAATAAATCAAACATTATCAACTTGGACACAAACAGTCATCAAAACATCAAACAAGTCATGCATCAACAAGATAAACAAGTCAACAAAGTCACCTAGTCAATTCAATCAATTGTCAAAATAGTCAAACATTAAACATTAAACTAGTCAAACTTATGCCTTATACAGGAAGTTTCCTTCCTAAAATCAAACATTTTCATTAATCATTTTTTTTCATTTTCCTTATACAAGTCACATTCATACGAAATGTTTCCTCTCCTGAAACTAGGCCTTGTCAAACAAACAACTTGCCAATCACCTAGTTAACTAAACGTCAAACAATCATATTTTGGCAAACACTCTAAATGGTTGTTGACCTTGTGGTTTGTTTTGTCTTATCTTTTTCTTGATTTGGCTTTGAGTCAAGTTACTAGCTTCCTCAAGGATTTCCCATGAAGGATTTAGAGGAGCGATTATGTCTCATGACTCTTTTCTTTGATTGTTGTTTGTGGATTGTCTTGGAAAAAAGACTGGAACAACTTGGCCCTTAGTATGAGTCAGGACATTCCTTATCTGCGACTGTCTGTTTTACAAGTGGATGACCTTGCACACCTTGGTCTATGTCATACCATGGTTTTTGTTGTCCATTTTTCATATTTTACTGCCCAATGATGATTAAATGCAAGGCCTATTATGTATTTGGCAAAATATTGAAGTTCTTCTTCTACACTAACATCAATGTCTTTTGTGCAAACATTTCTTTCATCTACATTTTGATGGCATCCTATGACATGTGAAAACAAATATCCTACATACATACTCATGTTAGAAGCATCATATAACCATTATCATACATGCATATTAAATCATATATGTTGCATCAGAAAATACAAAAAAAATATATTCGTGGCATATAGGCATCCATATAAGTATCCATTGCATTCATAATCATAATCCATATAAGCATCCATAGTCATAATCCATGACCATTTATCATATTTCATATATATTTGCATTTGCATCACATAAACATAAAATGGCATCACATCTCATCATTCATTTAAGCATCACATGGCATATACAGGACATCCATAACACCATAATAATAAAATGCATACATTCATCTAGAGATCGCATATAAGGCATCAACACATAGAATCATTGCATTACCATATAAACCGCATAAGCATCATAAACACATATCATTCATGACATAATAAATGCATAAAAATAGATTTCATATCATATAATCACCGCCAAAAAAAACATATATAGATCGTTCAAAATGTGTCATAGTACAATGTCATAATGTATCTCAAAAGGGAGCTCGCAGGCTTGATGGTCAAAATACAAGTTTCATGATACATAGTCAAAATAGTCCCTAGCCTGAGCTACCATGCTCTCCAGAGGGTGATCGTTGCGGTGACCCTGGTGGTTTGCGCTCTGGAGGTGGTCTCTCATATGGTCCTAAGACTCCCCCGCTACTCTCTCCCTAGTTGTGTGACTTGTTTTGCGACCTTCTACTATGAGACCAACCACTACTCAGTGCCTCTAATGCACTCGATGCCTTATGCTCAGGTGGTACCTCGACAAAATATAAATCTCTATAGTAATGCTCACAACAACCTACTCTCAGTAACCCTGCCACCATGTCATCACTGCTCTATCCCTCTCTGACTGTAGAGTGTCTTGCTCTATCCAAAGTCCATCTCTCTCCACCTGCAGTGTCCTGAGCTTAGCCTCTAAGGCCTGCACCTTGGCCTATAAATATGTATCCTCTTGTCCACACTCTCCTCTCCATCCCTAATGGGGACATCCTCAAAGACGTCATCTCACAAGACAATCATCTCTTGGAGGATGTGCTCCACCTTGCTAATCTCATCCTCCTCCTACCACTCCTCTCCATGTCTCTCCTCCTTCAGTTGCTCTACATCCATCACAACCGCCTCTACTAACATATCAAGCTACCCTACCTCCACAGCTGGCACCATCTCTACATCATGTCTCCTCTCCTCCTTATGCCTCTCCTCCTCTCCCTCCTTTCTAATAGGAGAGAGTGACCTGCGTTGTTGCCCAACCCTAAATCTTTATCCTCTACCTCCACCACCACCTCTCCCATCTCCACCATCATCTCCTCTGTTTCTACATCCTCATCTTCTTCCCCCTCCTTGTCCTCCATCTCCTCTCCCCCTCCCTCCACCTCTCATGCCTCGTGGGCCCCAGCGTCAACGAACAACTAGAGTTGGCTAATCTAGGTCTGTCAAAGGTGTTGGCCTATGAGCTTCCCACCATGTGTCATACTCGGTAGTAGTCCATGCATCTATCAGACCACCCCTCCATTCCCACTATAATTCCTGAAGACTATCAATACCCTACTCAACTATAGCTACTAGTATAACTGGGGCCCATGGTGTCACCTCTCTAGATGACCTAGAAAACTCAACAGTCCCTTGGGGTACATCCTATCACTCACCAAACTGTCTGAGCACTTGATCCAAAAAGTATACATCAATGATATGTTGAGGTTGGACTGCCCGTCCAATCAAATACCTTGACTGTCTACACCAAGGCAAATGGTCACCCTCATTCGGTCATTGAGCGCAGTCTCTCCACAGCCTCCAAATGAAATTGACTAGAATATCGAGACCATGTCACCAATACCCCACATCACCCACATGGGTCTATGTCACCATGCCTCTGTACATGTATACATATGGAACGTTGGCCCCCAACTAGCAACCAACTGGTGGACGGAACACGACAATGTGCTCCCAAGCCCAGAACATCAATAGTGTCACTCTACAACTCATGGACTATCCATCTTTGTATGCAATACATGAGCTAAAAATAAAGCATTGCAAGCAAGCAAGGTCCCCATGCACAAATTGTCTCCCTGGAAATCATCTAGACTAGCATCTCTCATCATCGTACTAGGAATCCATGTCCTCAGCAATCTGGAATAACAATCCCAACAATTAGTGTGCACAGAACATAGCCAAATCTCTAGTACCTTTCTGTCAAGGTCTCCCATCAGATCTCATATCTATCTATCCCCAGGTCTATGATGTCCTCATATACATAGTACTCTGTAAGTTCTTGGTATTTGCATCTAGGGTCATATCTGACTCACTCTCCCCGAACCGGCAATCGTAGAATCCTGTACACATCCTCAAGGGTGACCGTAGCCTCTCTTGTGTGTAGATGAAATGAGCATGTCTCTGAATGCTATCTCTCTACTACTACAATCGGCATACCCCTGTTTTCCCTAATGACGAGCATGAATTTCACATGGTATAACCCAAGGTGCCACAACTTGTACTTCTCAACGCTGGTCAACTGATCTCATAGCCAGTAGGTAGCAAGTCTAGACTATCATGTGTAAATCAGATCAAGTCTCACCTATAGTCACAAGTGCAAGTAGTGCGTCAGTCAAAAATCCTATTTAGACCTATTGGACACAAGTTGCAAAAGTAGTTTCATCTTAAACCAGGGAAAATTTATTGACAATCAGTTGTGTCGCACAATCCTGCAATTGCAACACACAATTTCAATTGTGGTCCTCTAAAACACTTATGCTACTTCCTTGGCAGATACGTCACAAGGGTTTGGTTGCATACAATCCCCAAAAAATTATGGATAAGTAAATCATTTGTGTGAAACCCTAGTTGCTTGTATTATGCATTAGCGATTGCATATTTATCGACTATGGGTGTGTCGTTCCTAAGCAATTGCATTGCAAAATTTAAAATCTAAACCTACCCTAGGCGTGTTCCTATCAATTGCGTCATTTCGTAGATGATTGCATCGTTTGTGATCACACTTGTAGCGAATGGGAAATGACGCAATTGACTGCTAAATTTTTCTAAGGCCTAGAAATGCATGAAATCAAAATTTGACAAAGTGGGTTTATAGGTACTTATCGGATCTCATGTGCCCTCTGGTCATTTGAAGGTCCGCACACAGTATCCTTAATGCTCAATGTGGGAATAGGTGACATCTTTGTAGCTTATCTCCTCAGAGCTCCTCAATTTTCAATCCCAAAATGCACAAATGAGCCCTTTGACCACCCAATTTTCTATTTATACCTCCTAAAAATTAGCATTTTCACTAGGGTTTATGTTGGTTGCACTTTGTGAGAGCTTTGAAACCTTATTTTGGCTACCCCGATGGTTCTGAAACTTCATGTTTTGTCACCATGGCATTTTTGGCTATCAATTTGACTTTTTGGAACAATTTTCAATTCTTTTGGAAATTTTTTGAAAATTTGTAAAAAAAATTGAGGGGGCATAGGTCTACCCTGTTGTCACTGGGGCATGTTTTGACTAATTTTCTTTGACACAACACGATAGACTACATTGTATCAAAGAGGGGAAAAATGTAGACACTAAAAATTTTCTTAGGCCTACGACTTCTAAATTCTCCATCATTTCCTCTCTTGTCTTTGATAATTAAATAATTTTTAATTATTTAATTATTTTCTAAAGTCATAAGTCTTCTATTAATTAAATCATTTTAATTATTTAAGCAATTCATTTCTATCTTTCTACTATTATTTTAATTATTTAATTAATTCATTTATTTAAGTCTTTAATTATTTAATTATTCATTTAATTTTTATACCACTTTCTACTATAATTAAATAATTATTTTAATTATTTAATTATTCATTAGTCTTTTCTCTCCTAAATTAAATAAATTTTAAATTTATTTAATTGTTCCACTCTCTTGAATTTTGAATTAAATCATTATTCATTTCAAAATATTCCCTTTGTCACATTCCTCTATAATTAAATAATTATTTTTAATTATTTAATTATTCATTGGCCACCTAGATTAAATAATTTTATTATTATTTAATCTCCTATCACCTCTTTGTTTGTGTCAATCTTATCTTCCACATCAAGTCTTTATCTATCCATGCCTCAATTAACCTCCACCCTTGATTAAATTATTTATAATTTAATCTTGACCGTCAATCCTTATCATTTTCCCTAATTTTTCCCTAACCCTATTTCATACTACATCTTTCATTCTTGGCCATTGATAATTGACATTCAATCTTAGCCCTTCATTCAAAATTTTCTTTCCTATGAAAGACCTCTATCATTGTCATGTCTTCATCTTAGACATCTTAGACATCTTGGAGAATCTACAAGCTATCTTGAGTCATCTTGTTATCAAGTCCATCAATATCAAGTCAAGTACATCCATAGTTAATTAGAATCTTCAATATTTTGCTTTGTCATTGTCATTAGGCCTATTTGCATACTCAAAAATCTGAGGGAAATTATATTATTCAAGCAAATTGGAGAAGTGCAATGAAGGTGAATCAATGGTGGTATGAAGACTTTTGGTAATATTGTTCCATATATTTATGTCTTTATGCTTATTTGTGCTTCATTGTTTATTAGGGTTTGATTTATATGCTTTGTTGCCTAACCTTGATAATTTCTAGCCCTGATTACATTGGTGAACTTGACGTGAAAGGAAAAATTTGCAGAGATCATACAGAAATTTTTGTTTTGCAAGTCATAGGTATAGATCAATGCAACTGCGAGCTCAAACGACACAATCACTTTTTACATGTGCTGCAATCATGACATCGAATGACGCAAATGATTTGGATTAGGGCACACCTTGATTTTGTTTGATCTCTTGGGTTTTTTGGCAAATTTTGGTCACCTGGTTTTTAATTTTCTTAAATTAACCCTGGTTGCATATCATATTAGTCTTTAGTCATTCGGATTTGGTCGTATTTTTTGTTGGATAGATTTTTGGTCAATGATTCTTGGCCTTCTTAGCACCTTCGTCTCTTTTCTTCCATTCTTAACATTGTAGGTTCATATCATTGACCCATAGCTTTAGAAGGATCTTTTAAGTCTCAAAATACCCCTTTTAGATTCTAGATCATTATGGAAATCTCTTTTGAGACTATCCCCAGCTTAAATCATATGATTCTAGGTTTTTCACTGGATAATAAAAGTATTGGATGGCTGCAGTTTGGTGGATGTAGCCCAGATTGGGTGAACCACGTTAAATTTTGTGTTATGATTTATTCTGTGCATGTTTTAGTTTCTCTATTTTGTTAATTAAATTTGCATTTAATTGTTAGATCTACCATCTCTAACCCTAACAAAAAATACCTATCAAATTTCAAGACAATCAAGATAAAAATCAAGAAAGGATGATGGAAAATCAAGAGAATGATGAAATAATATAGGATCAAGAAAGTCATGGAGAAATACAAGGTGCTAACTTTTTCAAAGGGAAATAAGATTGTACAATGTAAGATCTTTCACCTTCTAGGGATTTTTTAGATGTGCCTATTGCCATTGTTAATGTCCAGCATGATACTTTGTAGCTGACTAAGTCTAAATTATTTTTTCCCAAAACCCTCTATTTATTCTTAATAACATTTAAAAT
The DNA here is from genome assembly GCA_007258455.2 of Sequoia sempervirens. NCBI lineage: Eukaryota > Viridiplantae > Streptophyta > Pinopsida > Cupressales > Cupressaceae > Sequoia > Sequoia sempervirens. The sequence continues at coordinate 41,876,371 of VDFB02252616.1, read as the reverse complement.
CTTGAAGTTCGGGAGACTCTTCTTTCCTTTGATAAGTTTGAACATGTGTCTAAAACCCTTGATATGGACTTTGATAAGAAAGAAAGAAAATCTACTCGTCATCCACAAGATAACTTCAAATCAAAGTCTTTCAAAGAAAATAAGTATATCCTTCAACTTGGGCTTTGGGTATTAAACAAGGTCAAAATTAAAAAAAAAAGGGAGGCAAGAAGTACTTTAAGTCATAAGATTAATCATAATAAATATAAATGTTTGGAAGAACACATACTAGCTTCAGGTCTTCTCAATCTGGTGGATTCATCCCTCCCTCACCCATTTCAATCATGATTATATTTTTGAATGTTAGAGGGCTAAATAGAAATACCAAACAAAATGTTGTTAGAAGGTTGATTAAAGACCTTAACTCTTTTATGTTGCTAATTTAGGAAACTAAGCTTCCCAAAGAATCTACAAAAAATTAGCAAGAGCCTTAGCAAATATTAGAAAAGCATTGTTATTTTTCTTTTTAGTCTATATAGTGGTCTTTTGTATGGCTGAGATTCCAAATGTTTTATTTAAAAAACAATGAAGGTGCAATGGTGGTCTCTCTTCAGAAGGGGTCTAACATCTAGCAATCTCAATGTCTTGGTCACTAATTATTATGGATATCCCTCCTATTTGGTTCCTTTACTTGGAACAATCAAAGAATTAGGGATGCTTTTATTGTCAAATGTTTGGATAGATTTTTGGTCAATGATTCTTGGCCTTCTTAGCACCTTCATCTCATTTCTTCCATTCTTAACATTGTAGGTTCATATCATTAACACATACCTTTAGAAGGATCTATTAAGTCTAAAAATACCCCTTTTAGATTCTAGATGATGTGGTTAAAAGAAGAGGACTTAGAAAAAAATATGAGACTTTGGTGGCAAGAAGGTAAACCTCATCATGGTATAGCTTGATATGTTTTATTTCATAATTTATTTTTATTGAATTTTTGGGGTAAATGTTTTTGGTTGAAGCTATGAACTGGTGAGGCCACATATGGGGGACCTCATCCTCAACATGAAAACTCAAAAATAACACCCCATTAGTGGCTTGAAACTTGATGGCAAGAATCACAACATGATTTAACCATCACCCTATGCCATTAAACAAAAACTCAAGAAATAGAGTTCTTCCTCATATGGAATTTTTTACAAATAAAAATATATATTTTAGGAGATCCAATGTTGTATTTAGGAATAGGGCTTAAGTAAAGATATCTTAACTTTGCATTCAAGACTCCAAAATGAATTAGAAAAGATTGATCTTCAAGAGGAAATCATGTGGCAACAAAAATCTTGTGATAAATGGTTACAAGCAAGGAAATGAATTATTTTTTCCATTACTCTATTTTGGTACAAATGCATGTTAGTACTTTTAAGGAAATTTAACAAGAGGATGGGTCTAGGATTGAATCAATTCAAGATATTCAATTAGAATTTGTTTCACTTTCATGAGTTGTTCAAAGCCCCAACTATTTTTTTTGCTAATAATAGACATATCATTTTAAAATGTATTCCTAGACTTATCTCCCCTAATGATAATTCCTTCCTCAATGGCCCTATTTTCATGGCTAAACTAGAGAAGGTTGTTTTATGATGAGAAGGGATAAAACTTCAAGTCATATGGTTTTCCTATTGAGTTTTTTCAAGCCTTTTGGGATAGTCAAGGATGATATTTTGAAGGTTTTTGAAGAATTGTGCATGTTATGCACTGAAATTTGCACCCTGTTGAACCCGATGTTCAACACCTCATTTTAACATGGGAAGACCTCTAAAGATGTGGGTTTCTTGTAAACAGAGGTCAACCTCCGGAGAAGGCCAACTTCCTAGTTAGGCATCACCTAAAACTACTGATTTTGAAAGGAAAAGGGAGAAGGAGAATGCCTTAAATTAAAACTAAACCCTATGGTGATGCACCTAAACGTTACTTGGATTTGAAACCAGACTTCATACACTTGCTTGCAATGACTGAATATAAATTTGCACAACTCACTTCTGTATATTTTTTGCAAAAGTGTTTCACAAACAGGTCCTGGTGCTAAGATTCCTAAAGAAAGTTAATTTCACATCTAAAATTCATTTACATGTTTTGACACAATTTGTAACCTGCAAAAAACATACTTTCTGCATAAAGGTTCTAAAATCTGAGACAAAGCTTGAAGGAAATAAACATTACCTCACTAAAATCTTGATTAATCAGCTAACTGAACACAAAAATGCAAAGAAAAGTTAGGCGAAAGCTTCAAATCAATAATAATCAAGGTCTTTACTGAATTTCATCTCCAAAATTGAGTTACAAAAGTTTGCTAATCTGAGAGAGGACTGCAAAAGTCACAAACTTCAGAAAAGCATAAGAAGAACTCCTTCACCAAGAGGAAAAAATGTCATATATACAAAAAGGTGTTGGCCCCTGCCCTATGGCTTACAAAAATAGTCGGTTCCTGAACACGTCAGCCCTAAGATATTTTGGAATCAAGTTACTTCTACATTAAATGTGTATCCCCACTGTCCATGTCGATGAAGGATCGCTTCAGGAATGGCCTTCATATCTTTTGGAATAATCGCATTAACTTCTGCCCCCGTGTCCACCCTCGAACTTCCATCGAAGCTGCTTTGAATGTTCTGAAGTATGTCATTAATGTCGATCTACCGCTCACCAACAGACACCCCAGCTGTCTTCGTGACTTGAGGCTTTTTCCTTTCTACCTTTCTCTTGTTCTATATCTTTCTGCAAGTTGACCCCTTTCAAGAAGCAACATCAGATGCCCTCTGAACTGAATCACATGCCCTGATCAGCCATTGAACCAAAGTAGATCCATGTCGTTTATGCTCTGTTGATCTTCCTCACAAGAATTGCCGCAACAATCCAACTGCCACTGGTTCGCCTTCAGCCCCCTCTAATTGGGTGAACACATTCCACGTAGATTCCCAGACGGTCAAAGGTCGCTTCATCAGAATCGCATGTCGGTGAGACACTAGTCGTGTCTCCCCGATGCGATTATGCCCTTTAGTAGTTATCGGCATAGCTTACAACCGTCAACAAGAGGTCATACCGAGCTGCAAAAGTTATATCGACATCCAAAATTATTCGCCTAGACTATCGGCAAGACATATCGCTTTCGGGAAGAGATCTTGCCGAAAGCACTTGATAGTAGATAGCACTTCAACCAAACCATCGGCAAGACTTCATTGGGTCGGCAAGACGTTACAGCAAGCCCTTCATCTTTCTCCCTGAGATCAAACCTTTTGTTTCGGCAAGACTCCCCTCTAGTCGGGAAGACCCTTCATCGAACTCATTCCGCTTTGGTGAGACCATCAGCAGTTGGCAGGACATTACCCTGAAGCCACATCCTCATCACCGAGACTTCGACCATTCAGCTAGACCCTATGGCGAATGCAAATATTTCTCCCTGCTGACGGCCTTGTGAACAATGATAGGTGAGACTTCCCATCTGTCGACAGGACCTCATATCGAGCCCTCTGATCTTTCGTCGAGACTTCATAGTCAATTGGGAAGACTTTACCCTGTCGGCCAGACCTCATAGCGATCCTCTTCTGTCAGTGAGACCACCATCGGGTCAACAAGACCTCTCGCCAAACTAAAAAATCTTTCGGCGAGACCTTACCGATGCCGGTTGTTTCAGTGAGACAAACAACCATCGGGGAGACATCTCCCCGAGCCCAAAACCTTTCTTGCGAGAGCTCCATTTATCAGCCAGAGGTCAAAGCGAAGGTAAACCACTCTCCCCGACATCGGGCTTGTGAACAACGGTCGGCAAGACTTCCCAAGTGGAGAGATATACAAAAACTCATGGCGACCAAGATGTCTCAACAACCCTTGGATTTCAAATGAACATAACCAAACTGCCAGTCGGCAAGACATCCAGTTGGTCTCAGCGACTTTCTTCCTTAGGAGTTTTATGCCAAATTTGACTAAGGCAGGCTTTCCAATAGACTTCCTTGTGAAATAGCATCAGAAGAAGACCTTCCTAATGAAAACCGAACACCTGCACGTTGAGCTCAACCCTTATGGGAGCCACATTTAATCCACGTGCCGAAATTAAGACATAACTTCCCCTAATTGAGCCCGTAGGTGAAAATTGGGTAACAGTGCACATCAAATCAAATGTTAAAAATCCCTAATAACTCTTTTTTGGCTCTAATTCTTAAGAAATATCATGTTTTGAATTTCTCAAATGTTCGACCTTTTGTTCTCTAAAATACTATCTATAAGATTTTTTTCAAAACTATTACTAAGAGGCTAAAATAGTTCCTTATATTTTTTTCTAGAAAAGGGGGATTTGTTCAAGGTCACCAAATCATTAATGGTATATTGTTATTGTCCAAGAATCCATTCACTCTATTGATGTTAACAAGAAAGGTTCTATGTTCATGAAACTTGATCTTTCTAAGGCTTATAATAGGATTTGCTAGAAATTTTTGGAAGATATAAATTACATGCCTTTGGTTTTGATAATAATTAGATTAAATGGGTAATCTCATGTTGTACCTCTCCCTTTTTGTGATTGTAAATGTCTCTTCTTCTGCAATTTTTCACTATAAAATATGTCTTCATTAGGGTAATCATATATAATGCCCTAAGCTGAAAAGCTTAGAACAAAACCTGATGGAACAAATATTTTGTAAAACAACAATAACCAAAGTGGAATTGCAACAATAACATGTCGCACTTGCACGACAATGTGCACACTAGTGTCACAATGACACAATGCCAAAGACTATGAGGCACTTCACCATTGCATAATCAAGGTGGAAACAATGGAAGACTAACAAATCATGGGATAAATCCACCATGATGAACATATGAGAGAGAGAGGACAACACATACACAACGATCGTTTACTAGACCATGATTGTGTTCTCTTGTAACACCACTCTAGGATAGGATGAGGGATTCCTCAACCTCTAATCCACATCCAGACACACTAAACCACTCTAAACACAAAGGAAAACCTTCACAAGAGGTTTCCTAACCAAAAGGCACAACTCACCACAAACAGAAATGACAACAAGTCACTTCTAAACAACTTCACACTTCCTAAGACCTTCCATCACAAAACGACATCACCCAAGGGAAGAAACTACTCCACAAAACCCCATGACCAATGAGGATTGTTGAGTACACTCACAAGAAAAAACACGAAGGCTTATAACCTTCACAATACTAGAAGAATGATCTCTCCAACCCTTAGTTTGACAATTGGGTCATTTTGGAAGGTTTCACGCAAAATTATACAAGAGAACCCACAAGTCCTCAACGAAGACTCTTAAAGAAAGGTTCCAAACATCAATAGACCCCTGGAACCATGATGAACAACTTTCATTTACATGGTTTACCGATCTAAGGTCCTAAAATTGAGAGGGACTAACAAGACACAAAGGAGGGGAAACTTGACTAGGTTTTTGAAGACCTAGTCAATGAAAAATGATTGCCATGGGAAAACGAAAAGGCATAAAAACTATCGAACAAGGGGGTTAGGCTTAGAAAACCTTTACAACCTTGGTTAAGAGGTTTTACATTCTGGAATTTGTATAGGGACCAGACCGCCCCAACACACTTAGGAAAATTTTGAGCTTTTAGAGCTATTAAAACCAGGTCGCCCCAATTTGCCCCAGGCCACCCCTATTTCTACGAGGCCACCTCAGAATGCTCCAAGGTTCCCCAATAGTGTAAGGATTATTTTTGGAAAACCAGATTCAATCTAGTGTTTGATAAGGTCGCCTAGGCACAGGACCAGTCCACCCAATTGTGAAAATGCATACTTATGTTCATTTTAAGCACCAAATGAAGTGTTCCTAAGTTTGATTAAGCATTTTAACAACATGATAAGAATATTCATAAGAAATCATACCCAACACCAACACTAAGACATGCAAAATGACCAAACTATTATTTTCTTTTACAAGATACAATCATCTCTTAAGAGAAGCTACAAATCAATGAATTACATTATAAATGCATGAAACACATATATCTACATGAATTAAAACTGAAATTTACATGATTCCATGTTGTTCCTTGATCCACAAACCTCAGGCCCCAACGGTGATTACTATGCCACCCGACCTCATGGAATTGAAATGATCCACTCTCACCGTGCCAGGAGATAGTCACATGGGCCACAAGCACAACACTCACACTAAAAACTGGGGAGAAGGATTACACACACACCATACACAATGAAGACACTCCTTAAACACACCATATAAATACTCGTCCAAGCACAAGAAGAATCTAATACAGATAGGATCAAAATAAGATCTCATTGGGAAAACTCACCAATGTCACATCACAAACCACATTAGGTCAAGTCACCAATGCCATACAAAAATCCATCCTTGGGAAAACTCACCAAGGGCATAACACATAGTATAACTCACTGGAAGGGTATCACAAGGATCTCCATTGGGCTAAATCACCAATAGTCGATCACACACACACATAAGACACTAGAGTAAGTCAGGGAGTGTCATCACGGTGCTCAAAGGTATGGCACCCATGGAATCTAGTACTCCTCTCATATAGATGAGGATACTTGATCTTACAAGACCCAAGCTCCTTGACTTGGCATGTCTTCCCAAACATTCTTAGTCAGTACTAGCATTCGAGGCATGAGAGGGGCATCCATTATCTTAGTTAATTAATTACCCATGTTCCATTAATTATCACTTGATTAAATGAAAACCCACCTGTAATTAGCCTACTTGCCACTTTGGGTCGGGGACATGTTGGGAGCCACTCCCATAACCCTCTCTAGTACTTTAATCCTAGGCTCTTCACACTCACCGAGTGTGGCATGAAAACCAATGCAAGAATACAATCTTTCCAAATTTTCATAATAATTTTCCATAATGCATAATATCATATTTCACAAAGTACAACTTCATTAGAACATTCCAAAACAATCACCACACCCTCCAACGAGTGTGGCACAAAAATCAGTGCACAGAATTCAATCTTTTCCAAATTCAATGACGTTTGTCCACATCTATTTTCATGTTTCATGAAGTACCATCTTTTTAAAACATTGATTTTCATGAAAAACATTCAAGTTTTCTTCATATTTTTACAAGGCAAAAATCAGAAATTTCTCAAATCCACCATTAAAATTTTCTTTAAAATTTATTTTTCAAAATTCAAAAATCTAAAGATACCCTTTTGCTCTAAATATACCCAACAACACACTTTTCACATTAAATTCACATTTCACTTGTTTCCCGAAAAATTGGGCATGGTAACCCCATATTTTTGGAAAATATCAAATTTTAAATAAAACCCTACACTACACCAATCAAATTGCAAAATAAAAGATGGGAGGATTCTACACTCCCCTAATCATTCTCCTACAAACAAATTCAAAAAATAATGCTCAAACGAATTAAAAACAAGAAAAATACCTCAATGCCCTTCGAAATTTGAAATACGAAATTTGCCAAGCATGCCAAATGAGGAGTCACAAAAACAAGCAAGCACGATCCCTTCCTAATTCCTATCCCAACAAATGTGACCTTATTGAATTCCGATAAGAATTGCACTCCAAACAACAATTTTCGAAATTGCTCAAACAATGTATTTCTCTCACTACTTTTTCCAATTTCACAACATGAAATGAAAATTAGAATGCCTTTTCATATTTACCCATTTCAAAACCCAATTAAAAATTAATTAAAAACTCATATTTCTATTTTGGAATTCAAAACTCCCTCAATTTTTCTCCCAAAACCAAATTGATCATTTAAATCCATTCAAAAACATCATTTAACATATAATTTAGTCATTAAATCCATATAAGCCTATTTTCATTTAAATTCACGAAATCTTGAATTCAAGTACAATAATTAAATCAAACACAACTCACAATTCCCAACCCAAGGAAATTTTTTAATTTAAATAAACGATAGATCAATTTCATTTCGTATTTCCTTCTATTTTCCCTTTTTTGAAGCACAAAGAATATTTTAATAATAAATATCAAAATCATTTAAATTCCTAATATTTCAATTGCAGAAAAACATAAAATTTAAACTATTAATTAAATCAAACATTCATTGGTCATTCACAACACATAGGGATTCCAAAATAACTTCTAAATTGGATCCGAGTTCACATGAGGTCAAATATGACATATACCGTACTCGATTTGAGTACGACCATGGAATGGATATGAAGGGTCCCAATGTGACATCTCTGAATTAACCATCGTTGGGGAATAACTCAAACTTGTGTAGCTAGGTGGAGAAATAACCTTGTACATGTAACCATTCAACACACGTCAAGGGTACCAACTCAATGTATATGTAGTTGAAGCACAACATAATCATCTCAATGAGGTCCAATAACATAAGCATAAAATGACATCTATACATCCATCATATAAATCATTAAATAATCATTCCTTTTAAATGCCAATAATCAAGATTGCATTTAATCACAACATATATAGAGCATACCACTAAACTGAAACATAATAATAAACCAATCATGTAAACATACAAAATGCATGCAACCAACATGTTGAGGAATCTCATCTCGAACATCCAGTGGTCCATACTCATCATTCAAAGAAATAAAATAATCACCACATCAAACACAAGGAATCGGTGAAGCTAAAACATTGATCTCAACAAGAAGCAAACGAGAGGGGCACTACATCATATCTCTTCATATCTCTTTCTCATTATGGCATAAGGACTTGGCAAGTTTTTAAAACACCTTTAAGTGTTCTTGCTTTATTTCTAGCATTCACATTGTGCAGGGTATGGGTTCACTTTTTCATCTTCAATTTGTGGATGATACTTATTTAATGGGTAATGCTAGTCTTGAGGAAGCTACTTCTCATATGCAAGCTTTTGACATTTATATCAATGCCTCTAGTTACCTCTTGAATGAACAAAATTCTCAAGTTTTCTTTTTACATATTAACCCTCATCTTTAGGAACATATTTGTAACATTTTGTATTTCAAGTTGCTTCTCTTCCTTTCAAATATTTGGGTATCCCTATTTCCCCTACTTATCTTGGGAAAATATTAGAATGTTATGTTAGATTTTGTTCAATGTCAAATTAGTCACTAAACACACAAATACCTCTCTTTGGCTTGTCATATAATCCTTCTTAAAGTTGTGATTCAAACTCTCCTATTTTATAGATTTAAGGCTATTGTGGCTCCAAAAGGCATCCTCCAATGATTTGGATCATAAAATGAGAAAGTCTCTTTAAAAAGGAAATTTAGTAAAAAAACGAAATGGCATTTAGTTAATTGGGATAAGATTTCTCATCCTAAAGAGAGGTGGTTTAGGTATGAGATCTTCCCTCCATAATAATATAGCTCTTCCTACCAAATTATATTGGAGATGGTTTGTGAAGTAAGCCTCATGGGGGGCAATTCTTAAGCTCAAGAACCTAAATATGGAAAATCATACTTTCATCCCTAGAATGTCAACCCTTGCCATAGGTTTTCAAATGTGAAAAACTATGAAATTATGTAGTAGGCTAATTAAAAATAGCATTTTTTTGGATTGTGAGGAAGGGAGCCTTGCTTTTTTTAATGATGCATTCAATCAACATAACTCTCTTTGTATGGAATTGTTTGATTTTCAAGAATTACAAAATAAATGTATTGAAGTTGGCTAGATTTATGTTTTTTATTTTTAATTTACAATCATGCAAGATGGTGTGGAGATTTGGAAACGGAAACCTAAATGTCTTTGGCTAGGGCAATATTTATCTCTCCTCATTGATCATTTAGTTCATATTTTAGTATCTTGGAATGTTTCTTTAGATAGACATTTAGATTTCCTCATATGGGATTTAAAAGGTTCTAAGATTTACACTATACATGTTATAAAATTTTATGGAAGATAACTTGAAACTTCATAACTCTAAGCATTAGAAAAGGGTCTAGCATCCTAAATGTTGGCCTATGAATTATGCCTTTAAGTGGCTTTTGGCTTTAGATAAATTTCTTCTTCAAGATAATCTTCCAAAAAGAGGGGTTGTTGGTCCAAATAGATGTATTATTTTCCTTCAAGATAAAGAGTCTAGTAAACATCTTTTAGCTTGCCTCTTTCCCACTTTTATTCATTGGTTATGGTGTGATTTGTTGGGACATGGAATAATTTTGAGTCTATCCAAGACTCTTATAAACCAATTGCAACCTTATTTAAAGTTCAAGGCTCTTCATCCTTTGCATGATATCAAAATTTGATTTATGAGAATATTTGGTGGGAGTGAAATTAAAAAAAAAAAAAATTAATGGTACAACAAGGCACATAAGTCAAGGTTGGGTGGAGTAATGGTCAATCTAAAAGAAACTCTTCAAGTTAGATTCAAGATTATCAACCTAATTCTTGGTGGAAATTCAAAGTTCTACTAAGACTTGGTATTCTTATAACTCCTCCCTCTTTTGCTTCTTCCAAAAACAACCTTCAAGATTATCAACTTAGTCAATGGGAACACCCTCCTTTGAGCTTGGTTAAAATTAATGTTGATGGTGTTTCAAAAGACAATCCTAGAAATGTGGCATCGGAGGTGTTTGTCGTGACTATAATGGCAAAGTTAAGTTCTAATTTGCAAGTAGTCTTTTTGTTGGTTCTAATTTTGGGAGAGCTATGGCTATTCACCAAGCTCATTTTTATATACAAAACAAAGGCATTTTATTGATATTATTCTTAAATTTGACTCTAAAATCAAGATTGATCATTGCAAAAGAAAGTCCTCCTCTCACTTCAAGTAGTGGTAGTTGAATGAATACAAGAAATACATTAGCATCCTCATTCATAGTTTCAATGTTGTTAAATGAAATACAAAAAGGGAAGGAGATTAGGTTGGTTGCTAGTTATTTAGCTAAACCAGTTTCTAATTGGAATGGCATTAAAGTTGATACTAGGATATGAGTTAACACTTCAATGATTTTGTAAATGTTGATTACAATGCTTCTCATGATTCATGATGCTTACTACTATGTTTCCTGTTTGTGTAAATTATTCTAGTGTTCTTCCTACTTATTCCATCAAGGTTAACTTTAGTAGTACTATTTTTAAATAATTTTCTTGTTGGTCCAATTTTTAACATAAGGACAAACATTATTTATGATACTTAGAGCATGTACAATATCTAGGAGACCTCGTTGATTGTCTAATTTTAGTCCTAAATTCTCTTGATTATCTAGAATTGTTAGGACATAAAACTTTTTAAGACATACAAACCTACTCTATAATCATTTTTTAAAGACTTTTTGTTTTTATGTTATATAAACTAAATAACTCATTCATGGAGGATGAAAAAGATATTTTAGATATGAATTAGAACTCTAAATATGCGTGAAACTTTATGTATACAATCCAAACATTAATTCAAAGATCGAATGAATATGAACTCAATCTCATTATATGCATAACTCTTTTGTTTGCCTTCTTTCTATAAACATTTAGTTCTTGTCGACAAAATTTGTTCAACAGTTTTTAGTTTTAATATTCTATGCAATGAAAAGTTCATCTGAACTTTTTGCTACCTAGCAATATTGTTCATAGAGATATAGAGATATTGTATTATGAAGTAGTTATATTAAGTCTATCCAAATGCGTACAATTCTGATATTAGGAAAACTTTCTTGGGTTTGACCCTGAATGCAACTTATGGTAGGCGGCCTAGACAACATAATCTCCATGATTGTTTGTACTTAAAAAGGTCGGTTATTATTGTGTAAGGCAAATAACGTGGTTTTACAGTTGACAATGGAATCCGTTGAGCTGCAGTTTCTGCCTTAAACAAGGGGTAAAAGCTGCACCATTAAGAAATATGGTATTAGTTGCCTGTCCCAACCCTTGATAATCAATGGCACAAAGCTTTATCCCCGATTAAGAGGGTGTTCAGAAAATTCATGGTTTGCTCCCATCCAAAAATAATATTTTTGCATTTGAAATTGAGGCATACTAAGTTTACAATTGGGCCTGTTGGGAGTGAAAGAAGCAGAATTTAAACCAAGTCTTGATAGCATTCACTTGTGAGATCAATGTCCGATCATCAGGTCAGGCAAAGTGATGGCTAATCGCTTCGCAAACCATGGAGTTGGTCTAACATCTAGATAAGAGGTCTATGTTGATGCACTTAATGGAATAGCATCTAGAGAAGGTATCAATATGAAAACACTCAACGGGCTAGCATCTCGAGAAGGGCTCAATGTAAAAATGCTTGATGTACTAGACCCCATGTTAACACTCCTTACACGAGATAATAAACACTAATTATAATACACTATTTCCTGACCTGCAATTGATAATTACCGATGAAAAGATTATGTAGGAGCTTCACACCAAATCCTATTATCATTTCTTCTGACAAGGCATAGGCTAAAGCTACACAGTTATGTCATATAGGGATCCAGGTTCTTGTTTTGTCTATTACTTATGTACTACTTATCACTTGTCAGTAAAATCCATTAGAATTAAGAATAGCTTTCTTAGCCTTCAACATTTAAGGATCAGGACCATGAGATTGAGGTGCCTGTACTTAGATTTTTCATCAGGCACCCCTGATGTTTCCATCTTGGAGTGCCCCCTGGCATTTCACTCCTGGAGTATCTTCCAACTGTATGTTTATAGACTTGCTGTATTTAGAGGTGTCTTCATGGTCTGAGTCTATGCAAGGCCTCTCATCTCAAGGTGATGATGGGTTTCATTTTCAAGGCTTGATTTCAAATTTGGGGTGCCAACTTCTTGTTTTCTTGGCAAGGTTTTGAGGTGTTTTGCTCAATCAAAATTTATAAATGAAATGCTTCATTTTTCACTACATATCCATAGTATTTAACTGGATTCGATAAATGCTAACATCTTGTTCCTGTTCCTACATAAGAGTTCTATGACAAAAATAAAAGAATTAGTTTCAGTTGAGTCACTTCTATGCTTTCTTTTTGGGGTATAGAAATATGGATTGGGAAACATTCATGGAGAATAGGGAGAGCATTGTGAGTGATCCAAGCCCACAGCATATTTCAGAAGTTTGCTGTATGAAGCTGTAGAATCAATGCCTATCTCAGCATGATCTTTGTTGCATTCATGGGGACCCTTGGGATGCTAACACATTATGGAAAAAAGTTATAACTTTATATGAATTAAACAAGAATGGTACTGTGCAGAGTCAACACTGTTTTCAAGATTGCAATCGTCTTGTTTTAGTGCCCAATTTTTTACTCCAAACTGATTCTCTTGGTTGAAGAACATGGATCAGCTTATGAATAGTTCCACTTCCTATATGAACTAAGTTGCAGGGTTAAATGAATAGTTCAGAAAAAAATGCTCGTGTAATAATCAAATGAATAGTTCAGAAAAAAATGCTCGTGTAATAATCAAAATCCCACCAACTTTTCAATGGCCACCAAAGTAAATTGGATGGTATCTAGACAGGGAATTGATTGCTTTGTCATGTAGCTCATGTTTGGGCTCTTTTGCCATTATTTGGTGATAATGATTTATCTTTGCCATTGCATGCTTCATTTCTTTCTGTTCTAATCAGGAGAGAGCTGATGGCAACCTCTTTTTCTATTCACCTATCAAAAAAATTGTTTTGATTTGAGCTTGGACCATTTTTAATGTATAGGGAATAATATAATGGGTAATTGTTTGAGGAAAGTCTCTCTTCTACTGTTTGTTCTTTTAAAATCTTTTGTGGGCTCTGGTCAAACCTCAATTTGATACTTAATCCTTGACCATCACCATGCAAGGTTTTTGGGATTTCTTGGTCATAATCTTTGAATTGATTTGATTCAAAACAGGTTGTAATAATCTGAGTTAATTTCTTCACAGGCCTTCTCAATATTTGTTCCAGAAGGTGAATTTGGGGAGAGTTGAAGAGAAGTGTTTATGACTGTTTTCAAGCAGATAATGTACACCATAGTTGGAACTTTGTATTCATCAATAGGAAAAAATTGCCCAGTTGAACTCCTTGAATAATTCATGCTGCCAGCATCTGGATCCATTAGGTCCAGAGAGCTTGGCTTATATAGGAGGTATCTTTTGCTTTGAATACATACATTAAAAATTTAAAAGGTTTCATAGTGAAGTTTCTGCCTTGGAAAAAGACATAACTTTGACCTGGAATTTCTATTAAACAAAATGCACCGCCTTGGATACTAACCTTACACAAACTGCTCAAACTGGGCTTCTCCCTTGCCCATGCCCCTCCCTATGATTATCTGGAAGAACTGTAGGGTGAACCGCATACAAATCACACAGACAAAGGAATTCAATAAGCAACCAGAAAACCATGCAAACAAATACTTCTATGTCTAGAAGATTTCCATCACAATTTCAGTCTGCAAATTCCGTAGTATGTTAATGGACACGCTTCAAGCATCCATTTTAAGTCTTCAGCCTGTTGTTCTTGTTTCAGACAACTGCCAAGGAACAGCATAAATAAATAGTCTATAGGCAGCAGGCAATCCATTCTCTTGGGCAGAACAGAATAACATATGCAATAGCAGAAATGTATCAACTAGTTACAACTTACATGCACTTGACATACAAATCTTAGTTCTTTGATCTCTATTTCCACCTCCATTTCTCTCATAAGCATTCACAGTATCTTTGATCCATGACACTATAATAATATATAAAAGCACAAGACAAAAATAGCGGACAAAACATAAGGCAATGCAGAACAATTAGCCGTGCATGGTTGTGGCTAAAACTTAATATAACACAGGTGCATTACCTTAGTTTAGCAGTATTGCATGCATATTTACTTCCACCATCACATACATGGTGACATATAATAATTGAAACTTGTAGCGAGAAAACAGAGAACAAAAAGAATGAAGAGAATGCAATGTACTAACCTAAATAGGACAATATATCTTTGGTAGGGAAATGAAACATAATTTTTTTCGTTTCAATCATTACTCAGTTTGACAGGTAATTTCACCAAATTAAATTTATTCAAGGGGCGCAAAAGTAAAGCTTATGTTGTGAGCTGAGGTAGCTACATTGTTTAGTAATCTCAACATAGCATTTGCAGCCTAACTACTTTACACTTTTCATAATTCCATAAGCTTAAAGAAAAACCCCTCCTGATCTCAAGCAATTCAAGATTACTCAATCACATTAATACAAGCTACTTTTGTCGCCAAATTGTCACTCAGATGCTGATTATACCATCCCTCATGTAAAAATTTTATAATAATGATTAGGCCTTATGAGAAACACATTAAAAAAGAATCTTTGGAGACTCTTATATGGAAAGAAAACTGCATGAACAAAGATTCAAAGAAACATTACATATCCTCCAGATTGTGCTAGCATATCAAGGGCATGATGCTCAGAAAATTTGCTTGGGTTACTGATTGGCCTGCACATAAAAACTATCATTTCAGTTCATATTTCCCCTAAAAATTTAAAAGAATAGCTTAATGGAATTTGACAATAGAAAAAACAGAGATGACTATTTCAGTTTGGACTTAGAACACACCTGGGAATACAAGAAGGTGCCCAGAATAGCAATAGCCGCACCTAAAGCATTTATTGGCCTCACTACCGTATGGAAAATTATAATGGAGGATGCAATAACAGATACCCTCTTCATAGTGTTACCAATACTGAAAGTCAGAGGTGAAATTTCATTCAGGGACATGTAAGACACCTGGTTATAGAGATGATAGAAAATACTTTGTGCTGCAACCCACCTGTTCACAGAAAAAGACAAACATGTAAACAAATATATTACTTGAATATGAATAATAATAGTCAGAAATTTAGTACAATTTCTATAGACAATCTACCACACAAATGGAGTCCCAACTGTCTTCAAAGCTTCTTGCCAACCCACAGCCCAAGCCTGAGGCCCTTCAACCGCAAAGGCAAATGGTGTCAGAAGCACCAAAGACAGCATGGAGAGGCAAGCATAATAATTAATGCCCCCTACAGACTTTCCCTTCATGCCCTTCTTCGAGAAGATGTTCCGGAAGACAAATGCCACGTTTGAAATCATGGCACCCATGAAACCTGCCAAAATTGGCTCAAATTACACAGAGAATATGAAATGGACACATGTTGGAATTTGCATCAAACTAATATTTTCAAATTTTAACATGTCAAATTTAAATAGTTCCAAGTTTGAAGTTACTGCACCCATGAAACCTACCAAATTCGACCCCTAAGCAACACAGAACATGACATGGACAGATGGTGCTAAGAATTTTAAGTTTAACCAGACCAGGTTTGAAATCATTGCATGCATGAAACCTGCCAAAATTAACTCAAACTACACAAAGAACATGAAATGGACAACTGGTGGAACTTGCATCAAGCTGAAAATTTCAAATTCAACCATGAAAAAGAGTGGTTTCCTAGTTTTGCTCAATAGTTACCTCATGGTTTCAGACATCCAACTTACCTGTCATGTTAAAATTCAATTCTGTAGCTGCTGCCAGGGCACAACCACCAATAATAGGAAGCAGGGATAGATACACTGGAAGGGGAAAGCTTTCTCCAAGTAAGAAACGGGATACAAGGACACTAAAGGCTGGCTCAGCACTTTTGATGATATGTGTGAATGAAACTGCTACCTTGGACATGCTAACAGTTGCTGCAACATGCCCAATCGTGTGTGCAACTGCCACCTGAAACAGAAAAAATAACAATCACCTCCAAAAATCCATAGGTAATATACTTTGCTCACTATAAGAGAAACTCAAATTTTGTTCACTGTAAAAGCGAGTCAAACAAGTCCATAAATGTTACATGAGAAAACAATACATTGAACTCATCTTTAAAAACAAGCATGTATATGAAACAAATGCAAGTAATTCATTGTTCTCTTACCGGTGCCAAAGCCTTCCAAAATTCTAGATCAGTCTCTGGAGCCTCTATTAGATGTGTTGCCCAAGAGATCCACATCATTAATGATCCGACTGCAAGTGAAAGTGTTGAAGTCAACCAAGGGTATGGGAATGCGTTCAGCACTTTCTTGTTGTAAATATTGAAGATAACGTTCAGGGTCCACCAAGCAATAAAGTAGATTCCAATCTTTAGTCTCTGCCCAACTGGTTGTGCAGAAGATTTTTCTGAGAGATCTTCGGAGAC
This sequence comes from Sequoia sempervirens, assembly GCA_007258455.2. Taxonomy (NCBI): domain Eukaryota; kingdom Viridiplantae; phylum Streptophyta; class Pinopsida; order Cupressales; family Cupressaceae; genus Sequoia; species Sequoia sempervirens. Next base: position 41,859,249 of record VDFB02252616.1, on the reverse strand, counting down.
ACCATCAGGGACGTAGTCTGAGGAGCTAGCTTCATATGCCTTGGCCTGTACTTTAAAGCATGTACTTCTTAAGGACCTCTGAGATGAGCCTAGGCCCAAACAAGGTGTGAGCTTTACAGACTGCCCATATATGGGCTTTTTATCAAGTGCAAAAGAAAGGCGATTCAAGCCATGCTGATGAATTGATCTGGGTTTTCCTGATACCCTGGAGAGCAGATTTATTTGGGAATAAGAATTTGGCGTTGAGCTAATTGCATGCTCTGGGAAACTAGTTTTACAAATTGCACCACCACTCAACATCGATGCAGACATTTCTGATAATTGAGTTATAACAGTGCTCCTGGAAAATAATAACAACAACGAGTCATTACTCATTATCCAATTGAAAAATCAATAAAACCCGAAATTCTTATTTCCAGACTTGAGAAGACAACATTAAATCCAAAAAACTAAACTATATATAGAACACACAAATTAGTGTTGAGTTGAAAAGGCATTAAACAAAAGGGACAAAATACGCCAAAACTATGCCCAAAGAGTGGCTTTTCCCTGTGATGATAGCACAGGGGATTTTGTTTCTGTGATAGTAGAAACAACTTTTCTGTACTTAAATTCAGATCCACCTTTGCATCAATGCATACAGACAAAAGTCTATGACAGCAAAGTGTCTTACCCGGCTATGCGTACAATCTGTCTAAAAGACCACCTACTTCACCTTTCATAAGGATGAGTTACACTAATCTTTGACTCCAATCCATATACTAACCAACCAAATCAATGACAAAAAACCTAATATTCCTGACATTTAATTGAAAGTATCCAAACACCAATGCGAATACAAATCTGCTCTACACGAAAATATAAAACACCCAAATCTGTTTTACACGAAGCTATTGTTTTAGATATTGTATATTCCATTCAGATTTGGCTTCAAAAGCTTTGGAAAATAAATATTCCATAATAATCTCATACTGGCATTTCTTGACTGGTAACTAAGAGTTATTGGACCACTGTCATATCTGGCACAAACAATTCAAGCGAATGGTAAATCACAGTAAAGTTGCACAATCTGCATGTGAATAGTTATAGAAATCTTCAGAATCCGTTGATCTTCCACTTTATCATGAGATCATACGATTCCATTACCATAAAGAAGATCCTAAAGGGCCATATCATTTTTACAAATCAACGTTCAATCATGAGCACAATTACTATTGAATTCTAATCAGCGAGGAGACGGATAAGCTAATCAGGATTAAACCCCAACTAGTAATCTATTTTAAGAAAGACCATAACAGTCAACCCTCTTATAAATGGCAATAAACAAATAGACCCACTGAAACACAGCCAAAAAATAAAGATGATTTTACCATTGCATACAAATACTAAATTAAACCTAGACAAAATTGCATCCCAAAAAGAAAAACATGAAAAGCATCCAAAGCTTGCATCTTAGGTTACGCCATTAGAAGAGTGCAGAAACACTCAAACCCATAAACCCAAAATCCAAGATCTTGGAATTAAATCAAATTAAACAGACATAATAAAAACACCCAAATCGAAACTCTTCCAGTAAAAACATATTACAGCACGCCAAGCACGAGTAAAGGACTTACGGATCTAGAAAGGGCCGAAATGAGTAAAATTTTACTTTCAGCGATCTGCACCCGAAAAATCCAAGCACCTTAACCGCTCATGCACCTTCTCTATTCAAAGCAAGTCATTCAAATGCCGTTGGCAAGAAGCATTTGCATTTAAACACCGATCACCAACTTTTCATTTTCAACCCCCCACTGTTCTCATTCAATTTCTCCCCTGGGTTTTAATCCTTTTTTAATTCCTTAAATACATTGGACTAACCCCTCATCATGTTTTAAGCTTCGGTTTTCCATACACCTGTTATTTCCATGTAGAAATATAGGAGACGCCTAATCTAATTTTTTTATTAATAAACCTAAGGGATTGAATGCATATGCACTCTGATCTTTTTTCTGTGGTGGAAGCAGTTTTAAGATATATTATTAAGATATTAAATTTGAGGGTTATATGGAAGGAAAGAGATGCTTTTCTAAAATATCTATGGATTTTTATGCTGTAAGACTACTTTGCTAATTATATTTGTTGTTTAGTGTTTATTCTTGTTGATTTTTTATTAACTAAAAGATATTTTTATGTTCAAAGTAATCATTAATTCTATCACCTAATTAATTTTTAATCTATTTTTCATATTAAAAAGGATGTGTTATGTAATTAATATTTTTTTTGGTTGAGTGTTGTGTCTTTATATGTTAGTAGTGTCTTATAGATATTATAAATGCAAAATGTATACTAATCCAATATTGATTCTATAGCATAGTGGTATTAGAAGATGAATATTTTTTGTGATACTTTAGTATAGTGAGTTAATATGGAGAATATGATGATAATGCAAGCACATCAATTTAATAAGAATATTGATAGATGAATCCTATTTATACTATGTGATGATAGTTTTAGTTTAATGAATAAAATCAATCTATTAATTAAATTTAATTGTTATATTTGTTGAATTTGAACTTAACTTCTTTTATGGAGTATTTAAGCAGTAACCATTAAGGTAATTCAAATAGTTCTAGTTTTTTGAAGTCTTGGACCTAAATATTTTAAATCTAAGCTTCAATAATGAATACAATTATATCACCTATAACATTAAATTTATTTAACGTCAATATATTTTCTTTTTTTATTGTTTAATATGTTTATAATTATAATAAATATCTTGGGCTTGTCTTGTACATGTCAAATATTTTTTCTATAACATACTAATAATTGTTGGGATGTGAAGCCCAATTATCACATGACCGTTCGTATTCTCTCATCTCTTCGTATCAAAGAGTTGTGTATAAATATATGTGTGCAGATCATGTACTTGATATCTAATAATTGTTAATGTAGGTTTTCCCTACTTTGAGAGTGGACGTAGCCAATCTTGGTCAATCACTATAAATCATGTTCTTTGTCTTATCTATTTATTTCTTTTGTTTTATGTTTTCTCTGCTTGTTTAAAATTTACAATTGGTATCAGAGCTTGGCTAGGTTGAGCAAAGATGGAAGAAGACGATGAGGCTCATTTTGTCATTGAAGAATTTATTGGCAATTTAATTTCACCAAAGAGTGATGTTATGTATGTGAAAGTTGAAAAGAAACGTCGTGTACATTGGTGGGATGGCTGGAAAAAAGAGGAGGATTCAACTGAAGAGGAGGAGTATGTTGGGTTTATTTTTTTTCCCACTATGTAGTTGTGGCATATATTGGTCGAACTTTTGCAAACGGCGAGGACACCCATGACAAAAAGAGATGGTCTCAAACTTGTTGCCCATGTGCAGTTGTGTCAAGGGATAATTGGTTTGGACAAGATGTTGGTTGATGATATTGATGTGGAAGATGGTGTCGTTGTTGCAAATGAGGAAAAGAAAGTGTGGGACCTCTTGTGAACAAATAAGTATGTGGATATGGCCTCTGTGCAAATACCATGAGATGACCAAGTGGAGGTGTGGGATCACCGTCTATTGTTTTGTGTTCCTGATTTTGGAGAAAACACATGGGTAAGAGATGTTTTCCAAGGGGAATGCAAGTCTATGAGAGACGAGAAGTCCGCTGTAGAAGAAGATGAAAGGGTTGTGAAGTTGTGTACCTTGTGTGAGAAGATGGAAGTTGTAGAGGGCAGTGAGCACAGTGGAGTGTTGGTTGACCAGAATAGTGCACAACAGGAGTGTGTGACGGGGATGTGCGAGCAGCTGGTGGTGATTGCGAGCCACGGGAGTGAAATTGGAGGGTTTGAGTTTATGCTCGAGCCTCCACCTAACTTATGGAATAAAGTTGTCGATGTGTTGACTGAGGAACAGATGGTGGAGTGTGAGGAATTGGGGAACATTGGTATTCTTGTGTTGGTTTGTGTTGGTTTCAAGGATTTCATATGGTTGAGGGATGGTGACAATTCGTCTAGCGGCAATGGCGTGGAGGAACAATGGAGGCAACTAGTGCCTCAAGGGAGTGGTCAAGAATTCAAGCCAAATTATGTCAGAGTCGTTGGGTTTCTGCTTGTCTCGGGTCAAAGTTTTATGTGTGGACATCCAAGCCAAGTAGCATCAGTTGGTCAAGGAAGAGATCAAGGTGAAGAGGATATTGATATAGATGATGACATGACATCCACTATTTTCCCTCCTATAGATATTGACAAATTAAAGGGATCAATCATTGGCAGAAGAGTGTAGAATAGAGGTCATAGTAGCGATCAAGAGGCAGAGAGAGAAATTGCAAGAAAACTGGTGAAGGTTGGAGGTGTTATAGGAAAAGAGAGCAGTGTTATATTCCAAATAGATGATCATCTAATCTTAGTGAAAAGGTGCAGAGATGATGCTCATATAAAGGAGCACACTGAGCAGCCTAATGTAAATGGTGAGACTTCTGATGGAGATCAACATTTTTTGAATGATGTAATATCCCTTAACAATCTGATGTGAATTTTCCCTCAAGGAATATTGTCAAACAGTTTTGATGTAAACTCAATGCTTGGTCTGGGTTTTCAGTCTAATATTTTTACTTGAAAATGATGACAAAGTATTCTAAATGCTTGAAGATCAATACTATAATGTATAAGCTATCATCTAAATGCATATATGACTTCTTATCATTTTTTTCAATGCACATATATGATTTCTACATATAAAATATGCACCTACAACCCATTGACATTTCATCAAAAACTTGGCACGTAACTAATTATGCTATCTAGAACAATGTTAACCATAGGCATTACTCCAAACATTTGTTATGCAACATATCCCTTCCTTCATTGATGTAATATCTCCTTACAATGTTGATACGAATCTAATATAAATGTTTTCAGTCTGATAGTTTTACTTGAAAATGATGACAAAGTATTCTAAATGCTTGAAGACCAATACTATAATGTCTAAGCTATCATCTAAATGCATATATGACTTCTTATCATCTTTTCCAATACACATATATGATTTCTACATATAAAATATGCACCTACAGCCCATTGACATTTCATCAAACACTTGGCATACAACTAATTATGCTATCTAGAACAATGTTAACCACAGGAATTACTTTAAACATTTGTTATGCAACATATCCCTTCCTTCATTGATGTAATATCTCCTTACAATGTTGATACGAATCTAATATAAATGTTTATAAGTAATACCAATGTTGCTACCCCTAAGCAATGCTAAGATGATTATGCACTTGTTGTTCTGGATAGCGATTACATTTAATGCAATGATATGACTACAATGTTGCCTTGTAATACAACAAATCAAACACTAAAGAATGCAACTAAATACATGAGAGAACCTAGTTATGATAATTGCAGCTCTGGAAATGGGATCGATTCTCCTTGTAGATGCCTTTTATGACTCCCCCATGGCAGCGCTATGTCCTCTTAATGGCCAACGAATATACAGAAATATTCTTTGAATTTTTTGTGATCCTCTTCTCAAGATCGCACCTCTGTAAGAGATGTTTCCCCTGCTCTTCTTTGCTGCTATGACGTCTTAAATTTATTCTCTTGATTTCTGTTGTTCCTCTTGTCTTATGTTGATCGCCTCATCTCTAGCAATGGTGTGAGCTAGCTCCCTTGAAGAATCGCTGAAGAATGGACTCTTAACCATGCAAAACGTGGTCTCTAAATTAAGGCTGCACAATATGACTGTAAATTCAATGACAGACCCCTGTAAATTCTCCAATCTATAAATATGAATCACCAAAAAATCCTACCAATGAAAAGCAAACCTATCTCCAACTCTCCAATCGACTAATCACAAAATTGGCCCTTGGCCACAAATTTTGGCTCAATTGAAAGGACTGAATTATCTTCTCCAATCTTGCAACCCTTTGGAGGATATTTCACCACCTTAGTTATGCTATCAATGGGAGTTTTCGTTTCCAAAGACAATGTGAACAACTGCAAAAACCCCTTGGCTCCACAATGGACCTGTCAAAATCAAGTATCAAACTCTTCATGTATGAGAAGCAAGCCCTCATCCTCTATTTATACTTTTTCACCTCAAGAGGTCAGCCTCTTCTAGAAGTCTCCAAATAGTATTATAATTGCACTTTATTATAATATTAAAATATAACTCATCAAGTGCAATATGATAACACAATATGTTAGCCAACAAAATGTTATCAAACAATGTGTTATCAAATAGATGTTATCCAATAGTATGTTATCAAACAGTGTGGTATCCAACATCCAACAAATCATAAGAAACCTCTGATTAACTCCAAAATCAATGAGTAGAAGCCAATACACAACTAGGTAACTACGTGAAGAAGACCCCCTAACCACGCTCCTTAGCCTACAAGGGTCAAGAATAGGCTAAATCCTCTGAATAGTGACGCTCATGAAAATGGGGACATTACAGATGAAATAGGATTGGGTAGTCGTGTAAGTCATGTGCAGGGCTCTAGCTATGTCAGTTGGAAAGACTCATTTAGATTGTAGAGCACAGTTGCGGGAAAGGCTATGAAACAAGACATAGACCCCTGCAGAGAGAAACCAAAGTTTGAATAGTTAGGAAATTTTAAGTTGTTGTCGTCGGCCTTGTCACAGTCGCCAACTCACGGCATAAGAAATGATGTGATTTGGGGAATTGATGAAATGCAGAGGGTATTATCTACTATGGAGTCTCAAAATCTGCCACGAGTCAATTCTGGCGTTGTTCATACAACTTCTACGGGGGAAGTGGAAGTAACAATGGCACCTGAGGATGCTGTCACTGGAGATTTTGTTAGTCAAGATGCAGGGGAGAGTACTGGGTCCTCTGAGCTAGAAGTTTATACATTCCAGGCTCATTTTGCGAAGGATCTACCACAATCTCTACTCTCTTCTTTCATGGTGGACAAAAAGTGTAGACTGCAAGAAGCAGTTATTGAAACCTTGAAGGGAGTGTGGGGGCCAAAGAGCATTGTATTCGATCCACCGAACAAAGGGCCTTACACTGGCATCATTGTGAGAGAATTTAAAGGAAGTGCTAATAATTTTGCAACTAGTGGAACTAGAGGATTTGGTGTGTCTTGGCCCATATTCAGATGGGCAGGTGGCAAAGATGATAAATATTTTGCCAGGATTGTGTTAAGCTTTGTTCTATCCAACTTGGCGAGAAGATTGATTTGAAGTGTTCATGAACAATATTTGGAAAAATTAAAAACTTTAAGCTTGACTCTGATGTGAAGATAAGATTGGAAATGCAAGGATGACACAGTGCATGGCTATTTGGTTGGACTTCACGGGGGAGATTGTTGGGATGTGAAGCCCAACGGTCACATGGTCATTCATATTCTCCCATCTCTTCGTATTGAAGAGTTGTGTATAAATATATGTGTGCAGATCATGTACTTGATATTTGATATCTATTAATACAAGTTTTCCCTACTTTGAGAGTGGACATAGCCAATCTTGGTGAACCACTATAAATCGTGTTCTTTGTCTTGTCTATTTCTTTCTTTTGTTTTATGTTTTCTCATTCAATTTCTCCCTCGGGTTTTAATCCTCTTTTAATTCCTTAAATACATTGGACTAACCCCTCATCATGTTTTAAGCTTTGGATTTCCATACACCTCGTATTTCCACGTAGAAATATAGGAGACGCCTAATTTTTTTATTAATAAACCTAAAGGATTGAGTGCATATGCACTCTGATTTTATTTTTTTTGTGGTGGAAGCAATTTTAAGATATATTATTAAGATATTAAATTTGAGGGTTATATGGAAGGAAAGAGATATTTTAATAAAATATCTAGGGATTTGATACTGTAAGGCTAATTTGCTAATTATATTTTTTAGTGTTTATTCTTGTTGACTTTTTATTAATTAAAAGATATTTTTATGTTGAAAGGAATCATCAAATTAATTATTTTCATAAGTAATTTTTTTATCACCTAATTAATTTCTAACCTCTTTTTTCATATTACAAAGTTTTTTGATGAGGATGTGTTATGTAATTAATATTTTTTTGTTAAGGGATGTGTTTTTATATGTTAGTAGTGTTTCATATATATTATAAATGCATGATGCATCCCAACCCAACATTAATCTTGTATTTAATGGAGAGGATTCTATAGTATAGTGTTATTAGAAGATAAATATTTTTTGTGACACCTTAGTATAGTGAGTTAATATGGAGAATATGGTAATAATGCATGCACGTCAATTTAATAAGAACGTTGATAAATGAATCCTACTTACAATATATGATGATAGTTTTAGTTTAGTGAATATAATCAATCTATTTATTCAATTTAATTGTTATATTTGTTGAATTCAAATTTAAACTTCTTTTATGGAGTATTTAATCATTAACTATTAATGTAATTCAAATAGTTCTAGTTTTTTGAAGTCTTGCGCCTAAATATTTTAAACCTAAGCTTCAATAATGAATACGATTATATCACCTATAACATTAAATTTATTTAACGTTAATATATTTTTTTCTATTTTATTGTTTAATATGTTTATAATTATAATAAATTTTTTGGGCTTGTCTTCTACATGTCAAATATTTTTTCTATAACATACTAATAATAATACCTCTAGACTTGAGGAAACATCAATAGGATACGTGGATATTATTGAGATCACCTCAAGTCATTATGGTGATTTAAAAATTATAAAGAGGGTATATGGATTAAGCTAATTGTGACCTCCAATGATTCTCCTCATAATTTTGTAACATAAGCTTATAAGATTAAGTCATCAATACATATGATGTTATCTTTCATTAGAGATTCAACCCATTTTGTTGGTATTATTAAGGCAAAAAAGTAAAGGATAAAATACATGTGAATTTTGATGTGGTGTTTCACTAAAAAACTTATCAAGGAAGCAAATGAAATAGTCAAACCTTATATGAGTGAATATACAACATTTTTTCAAGAATCAAGATTTATTTTCTTTGCTTTTAGGGTGTTCTTATTTAGTTGCATGATGATGGGTTCCTTGCTTTCTCTAGTGGTTTGTTGCTCTCTCTAGTGGTGACCAACTTCTTTATGGAGAAACCTTCAATTCCTTCTACCTAAAACCAATAAAGTGGAAGATGCTATAAATTTATTTACCCATCCTAGATGTCCTCTTCTCAAGAGAAGTGAATGTTTCCCAAACTTGTATTTTTTTTTGTAGAAAGGGAACTTTTCATAGAGACCTTTCTTTATATGCTAGATTAGAACAACACCTAACATAAACACTAAGGGTTCTTAGAAGCATGGACGCTAAGGATTTTAGGATTTGTGAGGATGAGCACCCACTATGGTTTTCAAAAGAATGGTTATAAAGGAAATTAAATTGCAAGGGATTTCAAATAGGCAAGAAGAATTTGGGAATGAGAGTAGCACTTAAAGGGTTCAACAAAGGTCTGTTTGGTTTTCATTCATTTTATTGAGGGTATTTCCAACAAGTTTTCAATTTTGTGAGGAGAAATAGATCAAGTTCATATTTCTACTCTATAGTAAGTTAAGGTGGTGAAGTCCTAAAAAAAAAAATTAAACAAAGAAAAATAGCTAGGTTTACTACACATTGATTACTCATGTGGGGTTGAAAAGTGTCAATATATTATTGTATGAATTAAGATGCATGATGTAAATATTTGACACAAGAGAATGTGTAAAAATGTTTTGTTAGAGCATTCACTTAACACCACATTTGCATTGAGGAGACCAAGGTATTAGTGGTTGAGGATCATTATTTGAAGCAATATGTTAACCCAAACCTATTGAAATTAGTAAACAAACACACAATTTAATTAGGGACATGAAGGTGTAGGTTTGAGCCACTCTTGGAGATTCATAATCATCGTGCTAAAGAGAGATCCAACATCTCAAGAGTTGTAACATTATTTTTATTTAAATTAGTATATACAACTAATTAATAATTCTAAAGGTAAGTGTGTCTTTTCTCATAAGGGTTTTAACTAGCACGTCTACTTGACTAGAGTCATCTACATAAAGAGTTCTAGTTTATAATTTATAAAAAATATATATATCACAATGCATAGGGCCTAAATTTGCTAGTTGATCTCATCTGTTAAAAAGTTTAATGATGGTTATCTATTAAATGTTGTCTTTTAAATGTTAATTTTGTATACCTTATTTAAAAAAATATTTTATAAATTTTAATATTTTGAGTATTTAATTTTGTAATATACATACCCTCAATTCACACTTATTATATATAACTTAAATTATATTTATTTTTATACATTTTCTCAATCCCCCTAGTAATGGGGCTTCTTTAGAAACTTCCCATGTGTCGAAAGTTGGTATTAATGGTTTAAGGATTATGATCAAGAACTCAAACATAGTTCAATTGATTAAAAATATTGAAGTGGGTTTAATATAGTTAAATAGATTTATCATCTTTATGTTTCAAAGAGCATGTAGAAGAAAATACAATATTATAAGTATTTAGAAATAATGTTGAACATCTAAGTACTCCAATAGATATTTTTGCTTTATCTCTTATAGAGTGGGATTGTATTAACATAATGAAGAAGAAGAAGGTATCCTATAGCAATATACACCCAATGGCTCAAAGATTCTCCATTTTAAAAAGTAAATTGTGTCTATGTCAAATTTTGTTATAACTATTAAAACCATGAGGGATAAGCCTCTTTAAAATGACTAGATCTAGTAAACCTTTTGTGTGTGAGAAATGTTAGTATCAAAATGAAACAATATAAACACACAAATGCAACATTAAACTAAAGAAAGCAAGATAAATTGAAATGAAATCAAACAAAGCTTCTTCAGAATCATTCCATTGTTCTCTATCTCCAGTGATTCACTTGAAGCTACTACTCTCAGATTGTATAAGCAAAGCTTCTTAGAATGGCAACTTGTAGAACGAGTATGCAAAGGGAGATTACTTCTCTATCCTATGTGTTGGTGGAGTGAAATGTTGATATGGATATGCACAGGGGCTGTAAATTATGCACAGGGGTTGTGGATTATGGATGCTTCTAAAACTATGATATGAGGATGATAAGCCATGATATGAAATGCTAATATGCTAAACTATGCTATGGTATGATTCTAAAGGCTATGGATGCTAGAAAGCTAATTGACTATAGTTTTCTTGTATGAAAGCTTCTATGTTTTTCAGAGACCCGACAGTCCCTTTTATAGATTTTTGTAGGCAAGAGCCTGGCTGGCAAAGATCAATGGCTGTGAGATTGTCTGGTAATTTTGAATGGTGAGAGATGGAGAGGTTGAGAGGAAGATGGAAGATGTTGGGAGGTTGGAGAGAAGAATGGAGGCTTGTCTTCAACCCACGGGAACAACTTTGCACAGGAACAGAGAAATTAATTTTCTATTTTGGAAGTTTGTTTCACAGTTGTTGAAGATAATCCAAATTAAATAAATAAATTTATTTAATTTCATGTGAGTTTGATTTTTGATTTTAGGATTATAGAAGATTTAATTAAATATTTGGAATATTTAATTGCGAATGGACTTTAGAAGAATTAAAATTAAAATTGTGAATGGATTTAGAGGAATTAATTAAATATTTAGAATATGGAATTGTGAATGGAATTTAGAAGAGAAGAATATTTAACCTTTATTTGAATAAAATATTCAAGCTAAGATTATATGATAATTAATATAAATAAATCATAATGTTTATTTAATTAATTAAGAAATGGATAAGAAAAGTGATTAAATAAACTTATTTATTTAATCGAAATGAAAGAATAAACAATATAAATAAATTATTTAGATTTATTTATACGTAGATTGAATTCAGAGATTTAATTAAATATTAAAAATATTTAATTAATTACCAGACTATTGTGATGTGACCATTTTTAGGTGTATACATTTTGCCCCTCTTTGAAGTGATGTGTTTTACGCATTACTTCAAAGAATTTTGAAATTTGCCCCTGAAATTTGCCTCAGATGCTGATTGTCGAATGTTGATTGATTAGTGCACTATGAACCTACGGTAGGTATATGCCCCCTCGAACAATGAATTGATAAGATTTTGATAGTTGTGAAGTTTTTGAATTTTCAGATTTTTTTACAATTTTTCGATTTTTATGATTTTTATGATTTTTAAGATGTCGATTCATCGTTCGAAAATGATGATGTGAAGAAATTGACGTGGAAAGACGTGAGATGAAAATTGATGATCTAAATTGCCCCTGTTGTGATAAAATGTGATAAAATGCCCCAATTTTGCCTTTAAATAGGTTAAAAATGTCATTTTCCATGTCATTTTCCCATTTTAACCTAGTAGAAATCGTAATTTTTGAGCTCTGGTGCGAGAAAGATGGCACTTCCTATCCACCAGCATCGTTTCAAGTGCATCCGACGACATCAGCAGCCAGCGCATTATGGACCCGGGTATGTACCCCATTAAACTTTTGTGATTTGAAAAGTTTCCGTTCGGAGCACGTTTATCCATGTTTTGATTGTGAAAGGGTGTGTTTTAGCGCCCTTCAGTGTTTTTGTAGTGCCCATGATAATTTCCATAGCGCCCTTGATACTGTAGCACCCATGATTATTTTCATGGCGCCCATGATTTGATATTGTTTTGTGTGATCAATTTGTTCCCAAGGTTGTTGGAAAACAAATAGTAGCTGATAAAGTTGCTTTTAAAGTTGTTAAAAACAAATAAGGTCGATAAGTTTGCTTCTAAAGTTGTTAAAAACAAACAGGATTTTGATAAATCTGCTTTCCATGAAAATGAAAAACAAATAGTTTGATTGATAAGTTTGCTTCTAATGTTGTTAAAAACAAACAGGATTTTGATAAATTTGCTTTCCATGAAAATGAAAAACAAATAGGTTGATTGATAAGTTTGCTTCTAAAGTTGTTAAAAACAAACAGGATTTTGATAAATCTGCTTTCCATGAAAATGAAAAACAAATAGGTTGATTGATAAGTTTGCTTCTAAGGTTGTTAAAAACAAACAGTAGATTTGATAAATTTGCTTTCAAGGTTGTTGAAAGACAAATCGTAGTTTGATAAATGTGCTTTCAAAGTTGTTGAAAACAAATAGTCAAATGATGTATTCTGATTGGATTGATTTGATTGATTTGATGATCCACTTTGATTTGAATGATGGTCTAATCTTCTGATGTTATTGACAGTTTGATCTTCTGATGTAGGAGCAGGTGGTGTGAGACCAACAACATCTGGGGGTAGCACCTCATAGTGTTTTTATGTGATCAGCTTTGATATTTTTATTGAGACATTGTATACTTTGCAGCTTTTGGGAAAATCTATAAATGCAAAATGCAGATTCTAACATGAATGCAATCTATACTAATCATGCAGGTTATCCGTACAATATTGCCATTCTGAGAGCTTATTTGTGCTTTTTATGTCATCATTGAGCATTGAAATGTTGAAAGTTAATACAAGCATCAAAGGGTATGTTAGCACCAGTGATGACCTGAGTATTGCTTTCATGATTTTTGATATAGCAAGATAATACAAGCATCTAGGTATAATTGAACCGAAATGACCTGAGTATCGCTTGCATAAACAGACAAGAGTTAACCCGTTTCCCATGCAAATTCTAAAATGTCATCAATGATACGTAGTAGAGCATGTCCCGCGACCAATTTGCATAGTACTAATGATTTCCTTGCAAACAATAGACAAAGAAAAATCATATTTCTTCCTTGCTTTTCTAGTTCAATACATCATTGAATTGCTCCAGAGATATGATATAAAATCAACCAACAATTCAAATTCTACTTAATTATCTCAAACATTATTCAGATTAAGATCATCCAAGTTGGTTATCAACATTGATGTTTGTCTTTTGATTAACGTTGTTTTGACCATGTTGTTTGATTTCATTGACATTGAGTGATCGTTTTGATGTTATGGTTAAGTTGATGTGTCAATGTATGTTGCGTTTTGTCAAACCGTTTTTTGTTTGTTTGTGATGTTCTAAAAGGTTGTTGCCCCTCTCTTGTTTTATTCTATGTTTTCGCCCCCAGTGTAGACATAACTTAAATAGTATGGATATGTACAGATTTCATCAAGCCATGATGAAACATAAATATTCCCGTTTGCATGATATGGATATGAAAGATATGTACAAATGATAAATATGGATAGATGATGTCGTAAAGCGAATGCAAGACATAAGCTAATAGATAGAGGAGCCCATTTTGATCACAAGTAGCGCATGTTTGCCAGGTTTTCACCACTTGTTTTTATTGCACTTTTTCAAGAGTTTTCTGATTTTTATGGATTTTTTCAGGACTTTTTCTGATTTGTTTGTATTTTTTCAAGACCTTTTCCAAATTTTATGGATTGTTTTTAGGACTTTTTCTAATTTTTTGTATTTGTTTCAGGACTTTTTCCGATTTTTATGGATTTTTTTCAGGACCTTTTTCTGATTTTTTTGTATTTGTTTTAGGACTTTTTCCGATTTTTATGGATTTTGTTCAGTATTTTTTCAAGACCTTTTTCTCAAAGACATTTAAGATGGAAAGTGATGACCAATTGAAGAAACAAAATTCCCCACAATATAAGAGAAGATGCATGACAAAGGATATGGTATGGAAGATTTGGATGAAGTGAATAGGATAAGATGTATGATGTTCAAGAAGATCCTTAACCTTGTCAAGATCAAAGGTGGAAATGTAAGGAATGGGCATAGAGAGGATAATGACCATGAATGATAAGATGGATGAAACTTGTCCCTAAGCGTAGAGTGCAAGAGGAATATGGAAGATAGGATATGGATGATAGGGAGATGGAGGAAGGACTTAAGCATCAAGTTTCACAACCAAATATCCCTCTAATAAACCATGGCAATGGGAATTAAAATCCTAAATGTTGGCAGATTAATGATATGATGGAAGAATCTAAGGACTTATGCAAAAGTTTGGATTAAAGGAGAATGATGGGGGATGAATGTTGGATAATGGATAGGAGGTTGGAAGGCCTGTTGATGGATAGATGGAAAGGATGGCAAGATTAACATTGGCACACACCTTGAAGGGCAGTGGAGTGATGGAGGAAAAATGGATTTGGAAGGTGATAGGTTATTAGATGGAAAATTGGAGGAAGCTTTTGGATTAGTAAATTTGGATGCCAATTTAGATTTTATTGCTTTTATGAGACTTTTAGGAATCCACATGACTTTTGATTTTGATATTTGCTTTATGGGCCTTTGTGGCTTTCTGAATTTTTCTTTTTGATTTATGAACCTTTGCGGTCTTTGAAATTTTTCTTTTGAATTGATGAGCCTTTGTGGCCTTTTGAATATTTCTTTTGCTTTTTGCATCAAATTTTCTTTTATTTTTGCATGACTCTTCTAGGAGACATGTTGATCCTTTGATACATGTGGAATTTTATATTGAAGCTTTTGATATTTGGCACCCAAATTGCTTCTAAGAGCAATGGGAGGGGTGGATTGAGGTGAATGATATGGAGGTATGATGGATGAGTTAATGAAGGAAGAATTTTGAAAGTGGATCAAGGATGTGTTCCTTTGTTGTTCTTGAGAAATAGGATATGGACCTAGGATAGAGGGAAGGTTTGATGGACTAGGATGAGGACCTAGGATAGATGGAAGGTGTGATGAACTAGAATGAGGATCTAGGATAGATGGAAGGTTTGATGGACTAGGACACTTAGGTGTATAACCAAGGCCATGATGATATGGGTTTCTTTGAACAGAAAGGGGTTCTAGGATACCTTGCTCGTGAAGGCCTAATCCTTTTCCTTTGTAATTCATACTTTGACACATTTGTTTACCAATGGGATAGGTATTGTTTGTAAAACAAGATGCGAGTCCATTTTGAGGAGGATATGATATGGATGAGAGGATAGGTGTTGGAAGTAAACCAGAATGGATGAAGGTGGAGGATCCCAATTTATAGGTGTGGGGTTCATGGATAACTTGAATAGGTGTGATAGGCTCTTGACATGGGGATGACGGGGTGTTTTGATCTTGACTAGGAAAAGAATCGTTAGATGAAGGAGATAGAGTAGCTTGATCATCAGATGGAAGGAAATCTTTGGATAAGATGGAAGAATTGTTCTGCTCTTGGGATGTGATGGAATCATGGGATGGTATGGATTGATTAGATAAGGTGGACGAAGAACTCGGAAGAACATTTTGTTCTTGAGATGGAAGAGGATTATCATGGGTGAATAATGAAAGGAGGGGATCATCATATGGTTCTTGAGAGATGGGATCTTGATCAAAGATAGGAAGGGTTTGTAGAATGTTTTGATCGAGATGTGAAGATTGAAATGAATCATCGGATGTAAAGGATATGATAGAAGAAGGTGATTGAATGGAATCATTATCTTGGGTGAAGGAATCGTGAGGTTCATTTTGAATTATGGGGGATGAAGATAAATGCATGACATGACAGGATTGGTCAATTTTATTTGATGGCTTAGATTTGGGCTTCTCATTTAACCTTTGCAAAAATTCAAAAACATTGAATTTGGATGATGTTGCTTTTGGAGGAGAAGAGGTTACATTCATATTTCCGTCAAAGGTCTTTGTAGTTTTTCCCCCTTGTATTTCCTTGATTTTCCTTTGGAGTGCTCTTATTTGTTGGGGAAGACTACTAAGATCATTTAATGGAGTTTTAGTCTTTTCAGGATCTTCCTTAATTTTCTCCATATTGTAGTTAGAGGGCAATTTAGCACCTTGTTTTGCTAAAAAAAGAAAGTAGCCTTCTTTATCTCACTCTAAGATCTTGTCCAAAATTATGTGAAACTGTGGATCCTGTTCAGCTTCTTGAATCATTTCATCAGCTATTTCATCATTTGAACTATTCCCAGTACGAAACCTATGAAAAGCATTTTCTTCCCTATCACCCATGTTGTAAAGTGGACAACAGGCATATGCTTTTGAAATGTTCTTCTAGACTTAGATCATAGTTTTATAAGTGCAAAAATGATGATGTCTTGATCTGATAAGATGAAAATCTTATGATATGATCAAATGACGTTTCTAACCCTTGATTGTGGCTTCCAAGATGAAAGGATATCAGAATCTTGTTGGGGAAGTTGAATCAATAATTAAAAACTTGTTTGAAAAGATGCACTTTTTTTGATTTGTTTGAGAATGGATTTCTTAACAAAGGTTGTGGATTTCCAATCTCTTAACATTAGAGTAATCAATGTAATCGTGAGTTTTGGATGATCTTTACTGAATTAATGATTTGAAAACACATCAAGCAAGTTGTAGAATAGTTGTTTTAAGTCCTATTCTAAACAGTAAGTGTATGATCCAAATGTTTTTCAAAAATTGTTTTCACAGGATTTACACATAATAGATAGATCAAACAGACTCACTCTTAGTACTCAAGTAGGTCATCATAGTAATCAACAACCCACATCTTAGAACTGTGTTGACTCACACAGCCATGTCACCCCCAAAGGGGCACCCGTGTTTTTGTCTTTTCCAAGCGCGTACTCAGAGTGACAGAAGTGGATACCGGATCCCCTAAGCAAACGGTCCTTGGCAGTTATATGGTGAGTGTCTTGGGGGTAGATTCTTCCCTCCCCTGCACTATGATTATTATGATGTTCAGAAACTGACAAGTTAGCCACTACACTAAGTTCTTAGTAAGGGTTTCCATTCGGTGCAGCAGATGATATACTCCCTCGAGAGACCTCCCAACCTTTAGAACAAAGGCTTTGGGGATGGTTATCTTGCACACTACCGTCAAAAGAGGGTTTCCCCAAATTTGCTTTAAATTTTATAGTGGGGAAGAATAGTCTGGCTTTGGCTGGAACTCACTTGAGTCGTTCCTCTTGGGTGAGTACTTTTTCCCACAAGAGCAGGCTCTCTAAAAGGTTTTATCAAAGCTTAAAATTGCATAAAATAGAATAGATGAGTTTGGCGTTTTGATCACCGAGTTAAGGGGAGAGCATAGGCCTATCACCATTTAAATCAAAGCAAGCAAGAGTTCACTTTTAAGCCCAAATAAACTGTTTTCTATGCTAGGTGAAGATATTGCTTCACAAAGACATGGAGTTCTTTTTAGCCCAAAATAGAAAATGAAGTGACTATCCTAGGATTGCTTCATTCTTTCCAATTAAGTGACTATCCTAGAATTGCTTCATTCTTTCCAATTAAGTGACTATCCTAGGATTGTTTCATTCTTTTAAAGCCCTTACTGGCCGCGGTCATGTCGGATCCAGTCAAACCTTACTTAAGTTACAGATTACAATTGCAAACTTTAGAGAAAAATGCATTAAAACAGACGTTAAGGGGGCTAAAATAGAGTTAATAAGCGCTACAGGATCATTAAAGGGCACTGAGGAATGACTGAAGGGCGCTGAGGAATGACTGATGGGCACTGCATAATTCCTGATGGGTGTTGCAGGATGCCTTATGGATGATGTAGGATGCCTAATGGGCGCTGCAGGATGCCTGATGGGCGTTGTAGGATGCCTGATGGGCGCTGCAGGATGCCTTATGGACTCTGCAGGATGCCTGATGGGCATTGTAGGATGTCTGATGGGCGCTGCAAGATGCCTGATGGGCGCTGCAGGATGCCTTATGGGTGCTGCAGGATGTCTGATGGGCACTGAACTGGGTGTGAATTGTGCTAAAGCATGTTTAATGTGCTAATACACTCTTTTAGCTGTAACCTGTCAGAAAAACCTACAAAAAGATGTTAAAATTAGGGAAAATGCCCCACGGTGGGCGCCAAAAATGTGTGTGAGAAATGTTAGTATCAAAATGAAACAATATAAACACACCAATGCAATATTAAACTAAAGAAAGCAAGATAAATTGAAATGAAATCAAACAAAGATTCTTTAGAATCGTTCTATTGTTCTCTATCTCCAGTGATTCACTTGAAGCTGCTGCTCTCATATTGTATAAGCAAAGCTTCTTAGAATGGAAACCTGTAGAACAAGTATGCAAAGGGAGAGTACTTCTCTATCCTATGTGCTGGTGGAGTGAATGTTGATACGGATATGCATAGGGGTTGTAAATTATGCACAAGGGTTGTGGATTATGGATGCTTCTAAAACTATGATATGAGGATGATAAGCCATGATATGAAATGCTAATATGCTAAACTATGCTATGGTATGATTCTAAAGGCTATGGATGCTAGAAAGCTAATTGACTATAGTTTTCCTGTATGAAAGCTTCTATGTTTTTCAGAGACCCGACAGTCCCTTTTATAAATTTTTGTAGGCAAGAGCCTGGCTGGCAAAGATCAATGGTTGTGAGATTGTCTAGTAATTTTGAATGGTGAAAGATGGAGAGGTTGAGAGGAAGATGGAAGATGTTGGGAGGTTGGAGAGAAGAATGGAGGCTTGTCTTCAACCCATGGGAACAACTTTGCACAGGAATAGAGAAATTAATTTTCTATTTTGGAAGTTTGTTTCATGGTTGTTGAAGATAATCCAAATTAAATAAATAGATTTATTTAATTTCATGTGAGTTTGATTTTTGATTTTAGGACTATAGAAGATTTAATTAAATATTTGGAATATTTAATTGTGAATGGACTTTAGAAGAATTAAAATTAAAATTGTGAATGGATTTAGAGGAATTAATTAAATATTTAGAATATGGAATTGTGAATGGAATTTAGAAGAGAAGAATATTTAACCTTTATTTGAATTAAACATTCAAGCCAAGATTTTATGATAATTAATATAAATAAATCATAATGTTTATTTAATTAATTAAGAAATGGATAAGAAAAGTGATTAAATAAACTTATTTATTTAATCGAAATGAAAGAATAAACAATATAAATAAATTATTGAGATTTATTTATACGTAGATTGAATTCAAAGATTTAATTAAATATTAAAAATATTTAATTAATTACCAGACTATTGTGATGTGACCATTTTTAGGTGTATACACCTTTAAATCACTAGAATCCTATGCTTTGATACCTTTTTGACAACTCTTGAATGTCAAACTCATATTTACTAACAAAAAATACACATCTTATTAATTTAACTTAATCACATTTTAGAAAAAAATTATAATTTTATTTCTCTGAATTAATGAATTTACATAAATAAAAATTAATATCTCAATTTAGACTACAATCTGTTTCCTCTTTATACTTATAAAATATTATAAATTATAAAATTCTTATATCTCTAATATTTAATAAATTTTATTATATCTATAATATCTATAGGTAAAAATAATTAAACAATCAATTGTCTTTCATGTATGGACACTTAAAATTTGTATCTTAAAATATTGTTTGAGAGAATTAAATTAAATTTGATTGAAGAGTGAACATAAGGGATATTTATAAGGATCTTTGGCGATGCAAGGAGTGGTGAGCGAGAAAGGATGAGGAGGTGTTTTCAAATTTGAGGTTGTAGAGGAGGGTGAGGACGATGGAGATTCTGATGGCTTGGGCATTTTTCTTTCTTCTTTTGTTGTCCTCCAGGCATTGGTGTTGTGTTGGAGTTGGTTTTGGGGTGTCTCTGCCCCTATGATGTTGCGGCTGGCCTCTACATCTCAGAGGTTGGCTTTTGGGGGCATCATTTTCCCTTATGTTGTTATGCTCGACCTGTGGTTGGGCATGTGGTGGTTGGAAGCCTTATTTTTATCCTCCACCTTCTTCCCTATGGCCAGTGTGTGGGCTCATTTGTGGTCTGGCGTGGCTTTGGCTATCTCAGCCTAGTTTTTGGTTTGATGTTTGCTAGTCTTAGGGTCGACGAAGGGTGTGGGGGCTCTGTGTGCTCTTTTCTTGTTGTGTCTTGGCTCTCTTGATGTGGGAGTCTGGTGGTGGCAGCCTCTGTTTGGTGTCCTATTTTTGTTGCAGGTTGTTGGGGCTTTTGAATCTATTGATGTTGAAGTTTGGTTCGTTGTGCTTGGCGTTGTGGTTACATCAGTGGGGATTGGAAGGAATGGCTTTGGGTTCCCTTCTGGCTGTAGTGGCTCATGGTGGTTGGTGTCATCTACTTTGTGGTTGGAGTTGTGTCTGGTGGGTAGAGATTACTTCTTGACCTTGGTTTTCACGGTTTTGAAGGATGTCTTTGCTTCCTTTCTTGAAGCAGGGATCCTTCTTTTTTTGATGATGTTGGTGCAGTTTGGTTTGGTTGTGTTCCTATTGTTGAAACCTGATACCCTGTGGGTGAGGCTTGGTCTTTTCTAATTTTTCTGGGTTGAGCCCCAAGGGGTTTTGGCACTTTTTTTTGTTGGTTGGTCCCCCTTTCGTGTTTTTGAGCTTTTTCTCTTCAAAGGGGGTTTTGTTTGGCTTGGATCATGGTCTGAGCTAGTTCTCTTGACTCTCTGGTATACTCAGTGGTGTTGGCTTGTGGCTGAGGCTTGTAGGATGTAATTTTTCTAGTCTCTCTTACAGTCAAAGGATGAAGTGTTTTTCTATGCTATTAGAGTGGTGGCTCTCTATTGGTTTCTACAGGTTTTTTCTTCTATAGAGTTGAAGATTTCTCCCATTGAGGTGGATCCCTCTCCCATGGAGGTGGAGCTGGTTGTTGTAGTGGTGGTGGAAAGTGCTCTGCTCTATTGTTGGATCCTATTGAGGTGGAGTCGGTATGTGTAGAAGAGTGGTGTCTCTGGTAGTGATGGTTCTTGCTTTGTCCTCTCCTATAGAGGGGAGCTCTCTCCTATAGAGGTGGAGTATGAGTTGGTGTTGCAAGGCGTTTGGTACTAGTTAAAGGTTGGGGTTCTTCTTTTCTTCCTCTTTTATTTGGGTTTGAGGTCCCTACCAAGACCTGATTATAAAGGGTTTATGGTCCCTTCAAAAATTGTTATGGGGTCAAGGTCCCTAAAAAACTTGGTTAAGGGTTTAAGGTCCCTTAAAAAACCTTTGGGTTTAAGGTCTTAGTTTTAGTTTTTTTGTGGGTTTAAGGTCCCTGTAAAACCTTTGTGCAGCATGTGCTTTCTTGCTTTATTTGTAGTGTTGTTGTTGATGGGATGCTGATGGTTTTTGGATTATCTTTGATGCAACATTTTTCGCTTAGATAGGGTTTCTAGTCCCTTCAAAATTGGTCTGTAATGGGTTTCGATTCCCATCAAAACTTTCTTTTCTTCATCAAAAACATAAGGGATATTTATGATTACATGGAAATTAAACCTAAAAAAATTAATAAAAAAATTATTTATTTATTTTTTATTTAAGTGAATTTGAAGTCATTGTTATATATTTAATGTAATTTAAAAAGTTAATTGGTAATTATAGCATGTTGTGTATAATGATTATGTCAATAAGTAGGGCAAGCTCTTAAGCCTCAGTAATTGAAGAGAGATGAAATATAAAAAATATATAATAGGAAGAAAACAAGTGGAGGGAGGGGTCTACAAATTTTTTGTTCTAGCATCAACACATGCTATTGGTCTTCCTCAAGATTGTTTCCATAAAAGAAATTTTTTATGTAATACACCATCAATCACTTAATCTCACCTTTGAAAGAATGAATTTTTATAAATATATAATTTTTGTAATAAACCATGGTTGTGAATAAAGGTGCAATAATATTATGAGCATTGGAAAGTAGGCTCATATAATTATAAAACTTTTATTTCTAGTACAAGGCTCCAAATACTAATTCATGTATATCGATCAGAACACACATAGCCAAGTGGATAAAAATGATCTATGTAACATGTCTTGTTCAAGGAGTGAAAAGGGGAGATTCAATTTGAAAGATTTGATATGACTATTCTGAAAGTAATTATATCTTCTATTATATTCTCTTCCCATGGAAAAAATATAGTTGGTCATGAAGAATAAGCTCATTATATTTATTTGATGATAGTCCAAGAATTCATGTATTTCATATGCGTAGAAAATCTCTATTTTCCACTTTGTAAATATCTTCAAAGAGCAATTGGTAAATTTAATAAACTAACAATAGTATATAACAATGGAACCATGGATGTTTAAATATAGTCATTAAGTAAGTAGATTGTGTGTCATAAACACTCTTGAATATATGAGTAAATATGACCCATATTACAAGGATGTTGAAATAGATATTGTTTCGACAGTCTTGTTGCTTAATACCAATATAGGTTTTTCAAACATTTTATGTAGCTTTAAAATGATAATAGACAAACAATGGTGTAAAAACTTGAACTAATAGCAAGAGAGATGAATTTGACAACAAATTTAAGTATTGGTAAGAGGTTAATATTATGCATTTATAAATTTATTAAATATCATTATAAATACAAATTTCTTGGAAAAGTGAACTTTATCAATCCTCAAACATCTTGTTTACTTTTATATTGCTACATCATCCCTATGCAATTTAATCAAGATGAAAAAAAATTGGTAAGAGGTTAATATTAGACATGTACAATTTTGTAAAATATTGTTATAAATGAAACTTTCTCAATCTTGAAAGATCTATTTTTCCTTCATCTTGTTACATCATCCTTGTATCTTGCTACAACATTCTCCTACAATGGATCAAGCTACAAAAATATTGCTAAAGGTTTAATATTGGTTAGTTACACATTTATAAAATGTCATTATAAATAAATATTATTTGGTAAAGTTTCACTTTACCAATCTTGAACCATATTGTTTTCATTCATCTTGCAACATCACCCTCTTGTAACTTGATCAAGCCACAAAGAAAGTGGTAAGGGGTTAATATTAAACATTTACAAATCTATAAAATTTTGTTGTAAATAAATCTCAAGAGTTAGGAATGGGAAATAAAATTTGATAAGTGGGAATAGAAAATTGGCATATCACAAAAAAATATTGACAAGGATAATAGGTATATTAGGGTAGTTTACAAGTGTAATAAAATAATGAACAACTTTCAATCAACATAGTCAAATTATTAACAACTAAGCTAAAAATGACAATGAAACTATTATAGACACCTGGAATCATCCACATTCTAATGGCACCCGATTTTATCCCTTTCTAGCATTAATTAAATAAGACCAATCTTTTAATTAACCTTCTCAATCACTTTCCTAGCATTAATTAATTAAATTTAAATGATTTATTATTTATGCCCCTTCCCTCTATAGTCCACCCTTAATTAAATAAATTTGTATTCACCCTTCATATTCCTATCCTCCAAAACTTAACTAAATATAACTATGTATTTAATTCTCCCAAAAATCCCTCTCGTTTAATTAGTTGACTAAAACCAATTACTTAAATAATTAATCCACTTGCACATTTCAAAGCATGATTAAGCTATGGTTGAAGTTGGCATGCACTTGTCCTATACATCTCATTGCTCAAAAAATCCTCTTATCAAATCTTATCCATCCATTTCTCTAAGAAAATCTTCACCCTTCACATGTCTCCAAAAAAGGGATTTTTGGATTTCTAAAAAGCACCTTTTTGATCCTCACCCTTCATCATTTTCCTTGGAAATCTTGGCCATCCAAATCCCTTCAATATTAGCCCTTTTCAAATACACCAAATAGAAAGTTCCACTTGGAGGGCCTTACTTTCTCCAATCCTCTCAATCAACCTCAATTATTAATATCTTGGATCAATTTCAACCCTTAATCAATCAGCCATCCAATCTATAAATAGACCCTAAAAGATCACATTTTAAAGAAGCATTATAAATGAAAAGTCATGTTATTAGTTTGAAGATAAACCATGTTTCATCTCTCAAGAAAAATCCATTGGAGCACAACCACACACATTTTATGTGTGCAACAAGGAGTTGTGACTGAGAGAACTCTTGTTTTCTTTTACTATTTTTATGCAATTCCTTTGTTTAATCAAAGGTGCAATAATTATGGGTATAATATGATCATTATTTTAATCCTTTTTTTATGTTCTACATCTTTATTGTTCACAACTATCAATTAATTTGATTATTGATAAAAGGGTTAGTATTAGGAATTCAAAAATTTGAAAAGTGTTGTCATAATATATATGTTTGGTAAAGTTTAAATGGTAAACCAATATTTATAGTAAAATTGTTAGTGAATTTGATTATTAGTTAAGGGTTAATATCATACATTCAAAAATTTATAAAATATCACCATAAATAAGCATTTCTTGGCAAAGAGGCATCTTGTTTCCCTTCATCTTACTACATTATCCTTGTGCAATTTAAGAAAACTACAAAATAATTGTTACCAAGTTAGCATCAGACATTTTAAATTTGTAAAATGTCATAAATAAACATTTCTTAGTAAATTTTCACTTTGCCAATCTTGAGTACAATTTTTCATCATCTTGATAGGTCATCTTTGTATCTTGTTACATTGTGCTAGTGTAACTTGATAAACAACAAAAGAAATTGGTAAGGGATTAGTATAGATATTCAAAAATTTATGAAATGTCATCATAAATAAATATTTATTTGATTTATAAAAGAAATTAAGCTCTTTCTTGGTTTAAGATTTTATATTATGTGTTTGATTTTGATTTTCAAATTTTATTTGCATTCCTAAATTTCATTGAGATAATTTATTAATACAATTTTCACCTTTGTTAGACTTCCAATAGTATTAGATCTCCAATCCCACCCTCTTCTCTCTCCTACACCCAAAAATATATATGGAAGAATACAATTCCACACTCTCAATCATCTTGACCACAACACATATTGAATAATAACATTCCATACTCTTTGTCATCTTGAAAAACAACCATTCATCCTTAATATCGAACATCACAAAACGAAAATAGTTGTTTCAAAATTTGAATGTATTTCTATACATAAATACAATCCTAACACTCATCTCCAACTCCAAGCATAAGGATTACTTCCATACATATTAAAATCTATTCCAAAGAATTAGAACCGAGCAAAAGGAAAATTTACAAAATATTAGGAAATCCAAATAACTGCAAGATGAGAATGAAAAGAACATACCAAATAGAATAATAAGATATACGTATCTAATTAAAGGATGGACCCTTTGAAATAAAGAAATGGCTTAGCCTTGAACCTCTTACATTAAATTTTCAATCATGACAGAAAATTTGTCTAATTGTTCACAAGGCCAAAGGTACGATTTTTACTATTTGAGATGATTAAGCAACATAGAATTGAGTCTAGATTGTAGAATGTTTGGATATTAAAAAATATTGTATTTACTAATTAATTATTTGGAGCTCAAAATTTTCATTCTCAATAGCAAATCAAAAACAATTTGATAACAATATATTAATAAAATTTAAAATTAAGTAAAGACAAGTGATATTCTTATCATTTCATATATATTTCAAAGGAAAATAGTGTGTATAATATAATAGAAGAAATTATGTTTTTTTTTTTTTCATTTTGGCATACACAGTTGTACTACCTATAAATAATGCACATAGAATTAATTTTCTATATTAACATTTGCACATGAAATGAAGGAGAGTACACCCCCCCCATATAGTATATTACGGGCCATAGGAAGGTCGTGGGGGGGCATGATGAAATATTTTATGGTAACTATATTTGATTGTTTGATGGATTAGATGTGTTAGATATTCATTTCTAGAGCTTGACCATACAACTGCAAAGTCACGAGAACAAGATAAAATGGTAATAACAAGTATCACTAAGAAGAAAATTGTACGATCATAATATTGAAATTAGTGTACACCTAAATACTTTAAACAATATTTAAAATCCACTAAAAATTATAATAAAGCATTTAGTTAAATAATAATGTTAACTAGGTTAGTGTTCTTGTGGGAAGCTCTGCATAACACAAATAAGGAAAGGAGACTCATTATAGTAAAGATGCAAAAATATAACACTAAGATTCTCACAGTATTATTAAAAATTAGCATTCAATTATTATTTTTTCAGTTATTTTGAGCCACCTACTTTGATTTTTCTCACAAATAAGAACTTTTTATATTTCATATTTTACAAATTTGGTTCTTATTGGTACCCTTATGCAGAGTGAGGAGCATATATTAAAATCATGAGGTATTTTTCATGCTTGTTGTGTATCCCACTACTTGCATAAGTTGTAGAAAAAGTATCAAGAAAATTAAGTGTAACATGATAAAAAAATAACTTGTTCCTACATAATAATTTGAAAAGAGTTAATGTAACTAAGATACAAAGAACTTAGAGCATCATGTTAATCATCAAGGAAATTAAATTTATAACGATAAAAAAATAACTTATTTCTACATAAGAATGTAGAAAGAGTTGATGTAACTAACATCTATAAAACTTAGAGCACTAGTAACAATCTCTCCCTTTCACATGCAATTACCTCTCAAAACTTTATGCAGGTTTCTTAACTCCTTCCTTTTATATAAAGGACTTACAAATTCATAATGTGTCAAAAATTTCAATGTGCAACATGTTAAGGCATGGGATAGTTGGTGTGAACTGTCTTCTATATAAACACATATTTCTTGTCGATGATCATATATACATAATTCAAACTTGAAAGGGAGATGTTTTGATTTAAAAGGAAAAAATAGAAAATGACAAAACAAATCTAAGATCTAAATGGGTATAAACTCATGGAAGTTACTAGTTTTGTGACACCTTATAGATCTCTAATATGAAATTGGAAGTTGGCCAAAAACCCTCTTCCTACCTAAAGTTCAAGTTAATTATTTTCATAATATTTTACTACATAAAATATAAAATTTAATTGAATTATATCAAGAGGTATAACCCACATTGTAATGAGTAGGAGAAACATCATTTAACATCATGACCATGAAAGAAAAGTTCAAGAAAAAATATTTTGAGTAAATACTCTAGTAAATAAAGTAACTCTATAGTAAAATAAAGACACCAAAGTTTTAAAATATGTAATAAATTATTATATTTACTTAAAGAAGTTATTAGTACTTGTCTAAGCAAATAGTATTAGAATCAAGATTGTTTAATTGATTATTATTAATTGTATTTGTGAACAAATTAAAAGTTCAAAATTCTCAACTTACAATCAATACTTATTTTGGTAAAATTAGAATGCAAACTTTTTAACTAAAAATATTTGAAAAATAAATTATTTGAATTGACTAATATATTTTAATTATTATTCTAATCTTCACATAGATATAAATACCTTAAAAACATAAATATATATACTAATTTTAAATTGAATAATTACAATAAATTGTTAAATTTTAAAAATTTAATATTATGTTGTTTTATAATGAATATAATTATAAATGGATATATTTGTTTATTTGTGAATGATTAAAACCTCTTAAGATTTTTTTTTTGTACAACTTTAAACAAATGTTAAAAAACATTCAAAACATTTTGGAAAATATCTTTCAATTTTTATGCACTATAAAAGGTTTGGTCCTAAAATTTAGCTGGAAGACTTTAAAAGGTGGCCTAAAGTCTAAGGTTGAATTATAAAATTGAACACATGGGCTTATGAGACAAGAGGACAAAATCCAAATATTCTAAAAAGGCCACGTCACAATAGTAAAACCTTTGGTATGTTTGGGCAAGCATATGCTAACGGAATATACCCTTCATTATTACCTATAAAGATATTATAGATTAATTTATAAAAAGTAAATGGAAAAAGAATATATTTTAAATTGACTTATTATTTTTAAAAGTTTATTTAATGATACTTTTTTCATTTATATTTGAGTATGTAATGTGAATTGTATTTTCATAAGTTTGGTCATTTGAATTTTGGTGTTTTTTTATGATGTGGATATTCTTTTGATTGACATTCACACTTGTATTTGGTGTGAATTATATTTTTGAGAAGTTTGGTCAAATGAATTTTGGTGTTTTTGAGATTTGTGTTGAACTTTCATCTCTTTTTTCTTGTGTTTCTTTAGAGATCAACATTGTTATGCCTTCCAATATTTTAGTTTAGCATAATTATTTTTGTCGATTTAGGTTTGTGGAATGACTACTTGATAGGTATTTCATGTTTATTTTATGAGTCTCGTATTGCAAATTTGGAGAACACACTTGAGGATATTCTTTTCCTCTTTGATGATAGTTACAACACAGCTATTATCTCACCATTTTTGTCTTTAGAAATTGTTCTTTATGAGTATTCATAGAGTTTTGAATTGCTTTCACCTCATTACATTGAGTCATTCTTTAATTCTAACATAGAGATGCTTGAGTGATTTCCTAAGGCACCTATCATGAGACTTCTTCCCTTCTCTCTCTTCTTGGAGCTGAAGTTTCTTTTGCATACACCATTGGATTTGTTTCTTCTCAAGGAGACAAATACTTTTACAAGTTTTGGACACTATTAACTTTCATGTTTGTGCACTGAATTGGCACAAGAGTTATTTCATTGTGGGGGGTATCTATAGTCTCACTCTTTATTTCATATGTAGGGGTTATTGATTGTATATTTATGGTGGATGCAACCCTTGTAGGGACATCTTGAGTCCTTCCTTCCATCACTTGTACATGTTTGTTTTCATGCATTCTCTCTTTTGGAGAGGGAATTTTCCTACAAGATTTTATTCTTTATTTTATTTGTGAGATATTTTGTACATGGGTACCTAACAAGACATTGTTGTTGAGACCCATATTTATACTCATGCACGTGTTTTTTCTTCTTTAAGTTGCACTTTTCATTTATATTTTTGTCTCATTTCATATGATTGTGACACTTTTCATAATATTCACTTATCTATGTAAGCAATACCTCTCTTGTACATTATGTATCATTGTATCATTTTTTATTCATAATCAATAAATTAATTTCTTGCTACTCTCTTGTGGAGGGCTATTTCTAGTTTGCAAGTAGTCCTAACAATTTCAATCTCTATTGTGTGATTATTACAAAATGATGTACCTAACATGTCTTTATTCAAGAAGTGAAAAGGGAAAACTCAATTTGGAGGATTTTATATGATAATTATAAAATAAGTTGTATTTTTTATTCTAATCTCTTCTCAATGGAAAAAATAAGGTTTGTCGTGAAGAATACATTCATTATATTTAATGATAGTCTAGGAATTGATGTATTTCCTATGTATAGATCTCTATTTTCCACTTTGTAATAATCTTCAAAGAGCAATTAGTGAATTTAAAAAACTAATAAAAGTATGAAACAATTGAACCATGGATGCTTGATTACAATTGTTATGTATGTATATTGTGTGTCATGGATACTCTTGAATATATGATAAAACATGACCCATATTACAAAGATGTCAAAATAGTTATTGATTCACTAGTCTTGCTACTTGATATCAGTACAAGTGTTTCAAAAATGTTGTGTCATTTTAAAATGACAACAAACAATAGTGGAAAAACTTGAAACTCATAACAACAAAGATGAAATTGAGAATAAATTTGAGTATTAGTAAGGGTTTAGTATAGGAATTTATAAATTTATAAAATATCATTATAAATAAACATTTCTTCATAAAGTGAAACATCTAGCTTTCCTTCATCTTGCTACCTCATCCTTGTATCTTGCTATGTCATCCTACTACAACTAATCAACCACACAAAAAAATGCCAAAGGCCTAATATTTGATAGTTATAAATGTTTAAAATGTCATTATAAATAAACATTCCTTGGAAAAGTTTCACTTTACCAATCTTGAAAAATCTTATTTTTCATCTTGTTGCATCATCCTCTGGCAACTTGCTCAATCCACAAAAGAAAGTGATAAGGGGTTAATATGATACATTTACAAATCTATAAAATTTTGTCATAAGTAGAGCTCAAGAGCTAAGAATGAGAAATAAGGATCAATAAGTGGGAATGGAAAATCACCATATCTTAAAAAATATTGATGAGGAGAATAGGTATCTAAGGATAGTTTACTAGTGCAATAAAATAAAATAAAAATTCAATCAATATTGTCATTTATTAAACCCTAAACTAACAATAACAATGAAACTATTATACATACCTCAAATCATCGACATTCTAATCACACTTGATTTTATCCCCTTCTAACGTTAATTAAATAATACCAATGATTTAGTTAACCTTCACAATCACCCTTCTAGGATTAATTAAATAAACATAAATAATTTATTTAATTAATTTATTATTTATCTCCCTTCCCTATATAGTCCACTCTTACATTTATTTAATTAAGTTCACCCTTCATGTTTCTATCCTCCAAAAATTAAGTAAATATAACTATTTAAATTTAATTCTCCAAAAAATCTATCTCAATTCACTTGCACATTCCAAAGCATGTTTAAGCCATGGTCAAACTTGGAATGTGTTTTTAGACCATCCCACTTCTCCAAACGTTATCTCATAAAATATTATCTATCTATTTCTCCAAGAAAATCCTCACCTTTCACATGTATCCAAAAAATGATTTTTTGAATTTTCACCCTTCATCCTTTTTGAAGACAATATTAACCATACATTTATCCATTTGATCTTGGCCCTCTTCAATTGCACCAATCACAAGATGCCACTTGGAGACTTCTCCTCTCTCTAATCCTCTCAACCAACCTCAACCATTGATCTCTTGGATCAATCCCAACCCTTGATCAATCACCCATCCAACTATAAATAGTCAAGGAAACCATTTTCAAGAAGCCTCATATAAATGCAAATTCATGTTGTTGGTTTGAAGAGAAACTACATATTATATCTCAAGCACAAATCCATTGGAGCACAACTACACACATTTTGTGTGTGCAACAAGGTGAGAGAACTCTTATTTTCTTTTACCTTTTTATTCAATTCATTTACTTAATCGAAGGTGGAATTAGGTATAGAATAGGATTTAATTTCACTATTTGAATCCTTATTTTATATTCTACATCTTTATTGTTCAAAACTATTAAAAAAATTGATTATTGATAAAGGGTTAATATTAGGCATTCAAAATTTTGTAAAATATTGTATTAATAAACATTTCTTGGCAAAGTTTAAACCCTAAACCAACAATTACAATGAAATTCTCAACAAATCCTATTGTTGATAAAGGGTTAATTTAGTAAGCATTAAAAATTATAAATTTCATCATAAATAAACATTTATTGGCAAAGAGTCATCTTTTTTTCCTTAATCTTGATACATCATCTTCATATCTTGCTATTAGACAAGAAATTGGTAAGGGGTTAGTATTAGACATTTAAATTTGTAAAACATCATAAATAAATATTTCTTGGAAAAAAATGATTTTACCAATATTGAGGCATCTTATTTTCCTTCATCTTGCTAGATCATCTTTATATCTTGTTACATTATCTTGGTGCAACTTGATCAAACCACAAAAGAAATTGGTAAGGGATTAGTATTAGGCATTCAAAAACTTATAAAATGTCATCATAAATAAATATTTCAATGTTCTATATTTATTTGTTTTATGCTCTTTCTTGGCTTAAGATTTTATATAGTGTATTTGAATTTATTTTTAAATTTTATTTGCATTCTTAAATTTCACTGAGATGATTTATTAATAGCTTTTTATTTTGTATTAGACTTCAAACAATGTTAGTTTTCTAACCCTACCCTCTTCTCTCTCCTATGTTAGGATTGAGGTGTCATCTACCTTGTAAATCCTATGTTCTAACATCCTTGGAAAGTGTCCCTTGGCACTTAGGGTGAATTGGGAAAATATTTTGTAATATTAATTCTCACTATTGTTTGTAATATGTTTTTTCCACATGTGGATGCCTAGAATGGGATAATAAAAGATAAGGAAAGGAAAAATGAGTGACTGTTGGTATTCTCCAAGTGGGAGCTTGGAAAGAGGCAACATGTGTTTGTTGATATTCAATAATTTATTGTAATGTTTATCTTTCACGTTTGGGCACCCAAGTTGGAGGGAAATTATTGTAGACAAAATCAATGTCCTTTCACATTATGAGGAGGTAATCCAAGGTTTGGGGATGTTTTTAATGAAGTATCATCTTTGGAGCCTTGTTTGGGGCTTACATGTCTTCACAAGTCTATAAAATCAACCTCTTAGATGTAGAAAATATGAGGGAATGTGGAATTTAATTGCAAGAACAAGGATAGGTTGAGGCCCAAGGAGGTTTTTCATAGGTGCACAGGTGTTTTCATGTTGGAGGCAAAGAGGAGAATGGAAGTGATTGTATTGTAATCTCATTTATTTGAAGATAATGCATACTTGGCCTCTCTTCTTGGTGCAATTTTTTCCCGCAAGGGTTTCTCCATGTAAATCTTGTTTTATGTGATGCTCTTGTGTTGTTGATTTGTGCCTCATTGTTGTTATCTTATGGTGATGCTATTTTTTATATATTGTTGTTATAAGTTCACATAAGGCAGTGTTTATAAGCATGTTATGTTGGCTGATTTTTTACATCATAAAGAGGATGAATCTAATCATGGTAATTCCATATTAAGTCAATTTAATTTACAAATTTACATATAAGTTTCACATTTTTATGTTGATGTAGTCCAATCCTTGTATCTCATCCATTAAAGTCATTTTTGGATAGAGATTGAATTTCCCAACAATTGTTATATTAGAACCTGTTTATTTCTCATCATCCTACACCCAAAACAAAATATGGAATAACAACATTCCAAAAAATCAATCATGACCCAAACACATCTTGAATATTAATATTCTACAATTCATTTTACCTTGAATAACATCCATTCATCTTGATATCAAAGATTAAAAATAAAAATAGTTGTTTCAAAAATTGAATTTATTTTCACAAATAACTACAATCTTGACACTCATCTCCAACTCCAAGAACATGGAATAGTGTCATGCATGTTATAATATTTTCCAAAAAAAAAACAAAAGGCACAACATAAAGAGAGTAAATATTTACAAAGTATTAGGAAATCCAAACAATAGCTAGGTTGCAAAATGAGAATGGAAAGAACATACAAAATAGGATAATAATAGAAACATATTTAATTAGAGGATGAACCCTTTCAAATAAAGAGATAGCTTAGCTATAAACATTGTATAGAAAATAAATTTTAAAAAATTTAGTCATAACAAAAAAAATGTCTAATTATTTCACAAGGCCAAAGGTCCAACTTTCCATGTTTGAGACGATTAAGAAACATAGAATTGAGTAAATATTGTAAATATTTTAGGTATTAAAAAAAACTATTACTTTTACCAATCAATTATTTTAAGTTCAAATATCTATTAGTAATAACAAATCAACAACAATTTGATAACAAGATATTAATAAAACCAAAACTTAAGCAAAAGCAAGTTATATTCTTATCATTATATACATATACATATACATATATATATACACATACACATACACATACACATACACATACACATACACATACACATACATATACATATATAGTCTATATAGGAATTTAAAAACTCTTGCACTTACCAATCAATTATTTGAAGTTCAAAATATCCATTATCGATAGCAAATCAGCAACAATTTGATAACAAAACATTAATAAAGTTAAAATTTCAGCAAGGGAAATTGGTATTCTTATCATTTCATATATATTGCAAAGAAATATATTGTGCATAATACAATGAAAAAAAATGTTTTTTTAGTTTGTCATATAAGGTTGTGTTTCCTTTAGATAATTCTTATAGAATTTATTGTCTATATTATCATTTTCATATGGAATGAAGAAGGGTACACCCTTTCCCACCTCCATATAGTATAGTAGGGGTTATGGAAAGGCCTTGGGGGCATGATGAAAGATTAGATGGAAATTATATTTAATATTTCAATGGATTAGATGTGTCTGATGGTCATTTCTAAGACAACTATACAATTATAAAGGCATAAGAACAAGAGACAATAGCAATAGAAAGTACCATCGAGAAGACAACTACACAAGCATAATGATAAAATTAGTGTACACTTATATAACTTAAAAATATTTAAAATCCACTAAAAATGATTATGAAGTAAAGTTAAATAATAATGCTTAATAGTTCAATGTTCTTGTGGGAGGCTATGCATAGCAAAAATAGGGAAATGAGACTTATCATAGTAAATGTGAAAGAATATAACAATAATATTCTCACAATAGGACTAAAAATTAACATTTAATTATTTTATCAATTAGTTTGAGCTACTTAGATTTTTCTCACAAATAAGAATTTTTTAATTTCAAATGTCTAAATTTTGTGCCTTATTGACACCCTTACTTAGAATGAAGTACATATATTAAAATCATGAGGTATTTAAATGATGCTTGTTATGTATCCCACGACCCCCCAAAATAGTAGACCACCCTTCCTCGTTTGTGTTAGTCACTTGTCCTCCAAGCTACATAAGGTTTATGTAGAATATGAAAGGTCACAACAAAGTTTGCATCCACGTTGTACAAGTAGATCTTTTTTGGTGGGGAGCAGTTATAAACTTCTACTCAAATACTCTGATGCAACCATAACATTGATAAATTTCTTGAAATAAATATTAGAAAATGATAAATTAAAATGAATTGTAGTAGTAAGAACAAGGCCAATTTTTTACTCCCTTCACATTCTAGGGGAGCCCTTGAACAAATACTAGAAATTAGAATGGAATCATGCAAGAATTTACACCTACAAAAAGTCCATGAGAATCTCTCAACATAAATTATTTTGATCCTTTGTCAAAAAATAGTATAAAATATCTCCAACATTCAATAAGACAATATATTTTATAATAGCTTCCATTTCTAAGCCCATGAGATTATAAGGAAAATAGAAACCTACCATTTGTACAACTACATCAAAGGGGATTTGAGGTAATGCTTACTGTATACACCTAAAATTGGTCAAGACATTTAATTAATTAAATACTAGTTATTTAATTAATATTTCATCTACTTATAAATAAATTCTCAATTTATTTATATAGTTCTTATCTTCTAATACTCCAAATCTAAAATCACATTCCTCTAATTTAATTAAATAAACGAATTTCTAAAGTTTGTTTTATTTAATTAATTCTCACTAATCCCAAATTTGGAATTCAAGCACATGTCTACAACTTTTCATGCCACCTCACCAAGGTCACATGAAATTAAATAATTCTAATTTTTAATTAGAATTATCTTCAACAAATTTTCAAACACATGGCTTATTTCTCACACACTTCTTCAACAAACTTTCAAACACATGGTCTTTTTCTCACACACTTTATTCCCCCATCCATTTGGCATGTTGCCTTTGGTCAAGGGATTCCTTCATCCATTTGGCATGTTGTCTTTGGTCAAGGGAACATTCTTCTTGATTCTCTCCATCTCCACCGTTCATCCGTCTTGTTTGAATCTAGACCGTTGATCATTGCCACGTCACAAGATGCTTGGAAAAGCCTATAAATATGACCCTTTGCCTTAGTATTTTGCATCCCAAATTCGAGTAGAGTTATCATGCAGGAATAGCTTTGGAGCATTGGAGCATTTGGAGTCTATAGTTAGAATCATGTTTTGCTTTATAGTTGCATATGGAATCATGTTTAGATTTATAGTTAGCATTATAGAATCGTGTTTTGCTTTATAGTTGCATTTTAGATTATCATATCACTAATCATTTGAGCATATGCAAAATCATTTTAACTTCTTATCACAACATTCATATCACATAGTTTAGCAACATTATCCATTCATCATAATCTCCATTATCATAGCATCATAGCTTTCATCACATAGTTTCATATAGGAACTTAGTTTTCTTGCATTTTGAAGAGCATCTTGTCTCTCAAGTTGTCATTTTAACAACCATAGTGTACATACAAAATATGAGAGCCAAATGGTTTAATAAATCCTTGAGATTAGAGAATAATGGAATGTTTTAAAAAAAAAATTGCAACAAATAGAGTAGTTCTTTGATTCAAATCTTTCATGTAATACGTCTCATTGGTGTTTGTGTTGATTTACAAATAATTCCCACATTTCAAACACCACATAAATTGGCACCCACCGTGGGGCTTGACCCCATTTTTAACAATTTTCTGGAAAAGTTTTTTTTTAATAGGTTGGACGTGACGTTTTAGCACAACCGTGAGTTCTTTTAGCACATACGACTTTTGTTTCAATGCATACGATCAATCTTTCTACGCATATGGGGTCTGTTTCGGCGCATCCAACAAATGTTCTAGCGCATTCAGGGAGTCTTTCAACACTTTTAGTTAATACTTTAGCACATTCATTACTTATTTTAGTGCATTCATCAGTTCTTTTAGCTCATACATGAGTTATTTTAGCACATAGAGTAGTTGTTTTAGCGCATTGCAATGATATTTTAGCACAGTGGATGACTATTTTAGCGCATCTGTTTAAATTTGTAAAATCTAAGAATTAATTGGTGTTTTCTGCTTGCAAGTACTTTTATACGCTGGTCAAATAAAATTTTATCAAACTACTGATGAGTTATGTAGGGGCTGAAGTTATTTAATGCTTTCTTTTGATTAAGATAGGCATCTAGCTTAATTAGAAGGTTACAAAACACCATGTCTTATGTGCTTGATGAATGGTAAGCATATGCTCTCCCCTTAACTGGGTGGCCAAAAAGATAGACCCATTCATTTTTTATTTTGTTTTATCCATAGAGGGCCTGCCTTGTGGGAAAAAGTAATCACCCAAGGGAACGACCCAACCGGTAACACACTAAAACCAAGCGACTTCCAATCGGGATATAAATGTGGGTACTTGATGAAAGTTCAAGTATCACGAGGATTGTTCCGACAAGAAGGGAAACAATGGTCTCTTGCCATATGGATGACCCCCCACAAATGAAATGCCTATACTAAAAACCTTTGTTGTAACAAGGCCAAAATCCTTATTCTATTTACTGGTGCAAGAACGGTTGTTTTGAAGCCATCCCACATTTTTGTGGCTTTTAGTAGAGATACGAAGTATGCCATGGGATATTCATGGGTATTAATGTTTGGCTACCTCGAGAAGTGAGTGTCATGGAGGAGAGCTAGTGGGGTCAAACATCTAATCATCTGCTAGAAATAGGCACAACTGGAGTAAAATCCAAGAGGGAATCTAGTGAATATTGTCCTACACAACCTTAGGTTGTACATGTTTTATATGTTTTAGTAATCTGTTTTCAAACAAATTTCAAACAAAACATCACACAATGGAAGTGAAAACCTTGATTCAAAAATCATCCATTTCAACTTACAAGCTAGAAACCAAGCAAAATCCATTGTTCAACAAATTACACCTTGCTAACATTCAGATTCATGGATTAAAAACAAGACAGATTGCCAAAAACATTGAAATTTTCTAGAATAGCACATTTTTCCTCTATTCCAGCGCATCCAGTCAATTTTATAGTGCTTCTGTGCAATCTTACAATGCATCCACCTTCTGTTATAGCGCATCCAGGCA
Source organism: Sequoia sempervirens (assembly GCA_007258455.2). NCBI lineage: Eukaryota > Viridiplantae > Streptophyta > Pinopsida > Cupressales > Cupressaceae > Sequoia > Sequoia sempervirens. The sequence continues at coordinate 41,821,085 of VDFB02252616.1, read as the reverse complement.
ATCTTATAGCACATCTGAGCATTTTTGCAATGCATCCATCTTCTATTATAGTGCATCCACTGCATATTTTAGCACATCAACCCTTTGTTTTAGCGCATCTATGCAATTTTCTAGCACATCAACCCTCTATTCTAGTGCATCTATCAAATCTCTTAGTGCATTCGGGCTCTATTTTAGCGCATCCATTAAATGAAAAAACCAAGAGTTAAATTCATCCCCCGATTCATAGTTTGAGCCAAAATTCAAAAAATAATTCAATCTAGAATCCTTCTTCAAATACCACAGAGTCTAAACTTGTCAAAACTAACATCTACAAGTGGAATTCTCCAAATTAAACCTAGATCTAAACATCTCAAAGTTCCTAAATCATCAAACCTATCACATCTTTGATTATTAGGCCTAGTTTCATCATCAGGATTTATCATCCTCTCATCACGAAATGAAGCTATATAATCAAACCAAACTTAGTCTCATCAATAGAATTTTTCATTCTATTAGACTTAGTTGTAATCCTTGGCACTATTCCAAATAAAGATCAAAGTCTAGTCAAAGTATAACACTTGTATGCCTGTACAAACAAGATCACAAAAATAGAAACTCGAGGAAAAAGAACTAGAAACACAAAACATTGAAATGCAAAACACCATGGCTGAAGCTGAATAAAATCCTTTCCATGGAATCCATAACAATGAAGGGAAAGAAATAATCGAGGAAGATATCCAACATGTTGAACAAGATCCAAATTTCCACAAGTGCTTAGAAAAGATTTTCGAAAGAAATGGGGAAAAATACCTCCTTATGCTAGCCAAACAAGGTGTCAAATTACTTGATGATTATAATGTGAATCAATTGAAAGCACCTCCCAAAAAACCTAAAAAAGAAATAGAACAAGTGTTTGCCCTAACTCGTCAAATGAAGAACCTTCAACAACAAATTCTTGACATGCAAAGGGGAACCTCAAAATGATACTTGATCCAAGACATTTGTCCATATCCTTTTGATCAAGATATCCATATAGTCCCTTTTCCCAAACATTGTGAATTCCCAAAGTATGACAAATACAATGGAAAAGCAGATCCAATTGATCATGTGAGGGAATTTAGAACCGCGAGTCTTGAATTTTTTCATGAAGAAAATTATTTGATGAGGTTGTTCCCAAGAAGTCTAGGTGGATAATGCCTTGAATGGTTTTCCAAACTCACACCACCAATCAAAACCTTTGAAGAATTGGTAAAAAAATTGATCACCCAATACTCTTATAACATCCAACATGACATAACAATGAAGGACCTTTGCAACTTGAAATAGAAAAAGGGTGAATCATTCCTTGTGTTTTTGCAAAAATGGAGAAGGTTATTCACAAGATATTCTCATCCTGTACCTGAAAAAGAAAAGATGGAAATCTTTATTGATAACCTAAATGACGAGATGAGCTACAAATTGGAATTGCAATGTCCACCCACATTCAAAAAATTGATTGAAAATGGGATTAAAAGCGAAGAAGCTTTGGTCAAAAGAGGAGTCATAAAACTTTACAATGACAACACATCAAACTCCTCTAACAACTACAATAGCAGTGACAAACCAAAGTTTTGGCAATGAAACAAGAACATGGGTAATAATGATGGCACAGTTAAAAACCAAAATACAAAACTTGTATTCAACTTGACAGCAGCAGCCACCAAAACTAATCAGAACAATAATCCACCCAACAACGAAAACAACAACCAAAATGTCAACCAAAACAACAATCAAGGTAATGCTAGATCAAGAACACCATCATATTGCATGTCCCCAATTTGAAGAAGGTTCACACCTTTGGGACAATCATCAGAATCAACATTAAAGGAACTTCTTGAAGCTAAAGTCATAAAATTACCAGAGGCAAGAAATTGGGAGCCACAAGTTAAGCCTCCATGGTGGAATGATGCACATTTATGCAAATTTCATCAAAACAAAGGGCATAAAACCAATGACTACATGCAATTGAAACACTTGATACAAGACTTGATTGACAACAAGACCATATTTGTAGAAGGACTCCAAACAAACAACGATCATGGAGCGTTCAAGAATCCTCTACCAAACTATGAAAAAGGGGAGTCCTCGTCATTGAACACCAAAGGAAAAAATGTGAACTATGTTTATGACACCACTATTCTCCATATTGAGGTGGCTGATGATCAAACCCATGACAAACCAAATCTTACTAAAATTGATGACCCAATAAATGACAACATCATTGAACATGAACAAAACATCATTGCAACTAAAAATTTTCACCATGATATCGACACCACCTCACATCAAATCAATGACCTTGTGCCAATAGATCTGATCACCAATATCGTTACGAATGACAATCACATTAATGTCATCAAAATTAGAGAGAAACAAGACAATTCACTGATCAATGCAATCACAAGAGGACAAGCCAAGGTAACATTGAAAGGAGCTACCCCTTCCATGTCCAAAGCAACTATTGTTGTCCCTGCAACTCAATATAACATCGTTGATCAGTTGTAGAAGATAATCACTCAAATATCCATATTAGAGCTTCTCAAGATTTCACCTGCTCACAAGGAAATCTTAGAGCAAGCTCTAGTCGCCACCACGGTACTGAACAAATTGGAATTTTTCCAATTTCAAACTATGGTGGGACATTTGACTGCACCACAATGCCTATCATTTTCTGAACATGATGATGTATCCATCACCCATCCACACAACGCTACTCTCCACATCGAGGTCTTAATCCACAAACACCGTGTAAAATGTGTTCTAATAGATGGAGGAGATGGCTTAAATATATGCACTCTAAAACTTGTCTGTGCACTCAGATATTCTGAAAATGCTATCGATCCTAGAAGGAAAATCACAATAAAAGCATATGATGATGAAGAAAGATCCTCCCAAGGATTAATTGTCCTACCAATTCAAGTAGAACCATTTGTCAAAGATATAGTATGCCAAGTGTTGGTCAAATAATTGACATACAACATACTCTTGGGACGTCCGTGGATCCATGAGATGCAAGTTGTATCATCTACATATCACCAATGTTTGAAATTTCCTTTTAATAGACAAGATATCACTATTGCTGCTAATTCCAACAACCCCCAATACTACAACACACTCAGAACAACTTAGGACACTTTTGTGCTACACAAAAAGGAAGCTACAACTCCTGGTTCATCCAACAGTGAAAAACAACTAAATGCCTTGTCAAAGTGGGTGGAGAAAAAGGACCAATCAAAAGATAAAGGTATCAATGAGTCTACTCCATCAAATCATGAAAGTCAACTCAATACCTTACCAAAACAGGTTGAAAATATCCAATTAAAAGATAAAGGCATGGAGGAATACTCATTTGAGTAATCCTTGTGTTTATCACAACTCTCATCTTCTCCTAAGTCATATGGACAACCATCAACATCAAGACAACAATCATCACAACCAACCACACTCTTTGATGGAAAATTTGTACGAGTAGGCACCTTAGTGGGTTGAATCAGAAGACAAGGAGGTTTTGAATTAGTTGTACAAGGAGGAACAAAAATCACAAGCATCCACTTCAAATGTACTGACAGAGCAGTATGGCAAAGGAAAGACAATCTTGGAAAATATGGGATATGAGGGAAAAGGTCTTATTGGTAAAAGAAAAGATGACATCATAGAACCGATACAACCCACCACAATGAATTCTAAGGACAAGACAAGACTAGGGTACAAGGAAGAAGCAAAAGAAGAAACCAAACAACAAGTTGTCAAGAGAATCCTTCAATTGAGAGATAGTTCTAAAATAGATTCTAATGAATATGAATGGGATTCCCTCTCTAAAGAGTCTTGTCATGATAAGGAAACTGATGTGGTACAAAATTATACACCAACACGTACGGAGGGATAGAGCTTGAGTTATAGACCACTTGAAATTGGATCACAACATATCGATGACTCAAGTGGAGACGATCAGACTTCGAGCGAGATAGTTCACTTGGAGGAGAATGACATCATAGACCTCAAAATTTCCATTGGAAACTTTGATGACATCACCATCATGACACTCATTCCTTCTGACCTTAGCCAATCCAATGATCCCTTGCCCTTAATACACCCCGAACTGATTGACTAGGATGAATCTAAGCTGCTAGATCTACCCACCTTTTCGAATGATGATGCCATTGTAAACTTTCTTTGTTTGGATAACCCTAAAACATGTTCCATCATCGAAACTCATAACAACGCTTTAGACAAGGGGAGTTCCAAATCTCTCAGCTACAAAACAATGAACATTAAAAATAGATCTAATGGTGAAAACCATTCAATGGCAGCATTAAATCAAGAAAAAATTAAAATAAATAGCGCATCTAATGGGGAAACCTCTTTGAGGCTCCAATAGATGGGAGATTTGACACTCTTTCAAAGTACTATTAGGAAAGGTCTTCAGTGTTGATAAAACCAACACAATCCATCAATGTTGGTACATATCAAATAGTCAAGACATTACATCTAGCAGCATCAATGATAGAGCAAGAAAAGCCAAACTTCACTAGGTTCTTTGAAGAAAGGCAAATCAACTTTGCATGGTCTTTTGTTGACATGCCCTGTATAGATCCAGAACTCATAATGCATCATTTTTCACTACCACTTGGAATGAAACCAGTCAAGCAAAAGTTAAGAAAAATGCATCCTCATATCGCTCTCTTGGTGAAAGTTGAGTTGAAGAAATTGTTAGATGTGGGATTTATCAGACCTATTGACTATGCTGAGTGTATCAAATATTGTTCCAATTTCAAAACCGGATAAAAGCATCAGGATCTACACAGATTTCAAGGATCTCAACAAGGCTTGCCCAAAATATGATTTTCCTCTACCTAATATCGACATCATCGTAGTCTTGACTGCTAGACACAAAATGTTATCACTTATGGATGGATTTTTAGGGTATAATTAGATAAAGATAGCACCTAAAGATCAAGACAAAACATCCTTCACATGTCCTTGGGCATTTTCTGTTGGAATGTAATGCCTTTTGGGTTGAAAAATGCCAGAGCCACATATCAGAGAGCAATGAATACCATATTCCATGACATGATGCATACTTTTATGGAGGACTATGTAGATGATCTGTTGGAAAATTCCTACACCGGAGAAGGATACCTACAAATTCTAGACAAAATCTTCACCAAATTGGAGAAGTTCAACATGAGACTAAATCCCAAGAAATGTGTGTTTGGCATCACATCGGCTAAGCTTTTGGGATACATTGTGTTAGCCAAAGGTATTGAGGTGGATCTTGTAAAGGTCAAAGCCATCATGGAGATGCATCCTAAAAACATCAGTCAACTCAGGTCATTACAAGGAAGATTCCAATCTATCTGGAGGTTCATCGCACAACTGGCTGACAAAACTCACCCTTTCAACCACTTAGTACACAAGAATGTCTCTTTCAAGTGGGATAAGAAATGTGAAGCCACCTTCAATCAACTCAAGCAATATCTGATGACACCATCAATACTAGTACCACCAACTAAAGGAAATCCATTGATACTTTATATTGCAACAATTGAGATATCTTTGGGAGCTTTATTGGCACATGAAGATTCTACAAGAAAGGAAAGGGAAATCTATTATATCAGCAGGACCTTGAATGGTTATGAGATCAATTACACCTTCATTGAGAAAGCCTGTTTGGCAGTAGTATTTTCTACCCAACGACTTGGAAATTACATGCTAACTCACACTATTAAACTCATAGCCAAAATTGATCCCTTAAAGTATCTACTCAACAAAGCTGCCCTAACATGAAGACTAACTAAGTGGGTCATGATATTGAGTGAGTTTGACATCTAGTACATGGACAAAAAAACCATCAAGGGTCAAGCCATAGCAAATCAACTAGCTAAAGCACCATTGCAAGACAATCATCCAATGAATGTTGAATTTCTAGATGCGATGTCCTTACAATATCTACACAACAATGGATGTTGTACTTTGATGGCTCTTATACACAACATGGATCAAGTGCAGGAATCTTGTTTATCTTGCCACAAGGACATACCATTCCCAAATCCTACAGATTGATGTTTCCTTGCACCAACAACACAGTTGAATACGAAGCATTGATCATTGGAATCAAAGTAGCAGTCGAATGGAAGATCACAAAGTTGCATGTCTATGGTGATTCCCAGCTAGTCATTAATCAGGTGAACAGTGATTACCAAATAAAAGATGAAAAATTAATGCCATATAAAATAATGGTTGATGACTTCAAAAAGTACTTTGTGGAGATAAAATTTGAGCAGATTCCTAGGGGCAACAACAAAGCTATTGATGCCATGGCTACCATTACTTCTCTCTTACAGATTCCTGAAAAGTGAGCTCATTATGAGTTCATGGTAGAACAACTGTTTAACCCAGCCTATGACAATCCCAAATCCCAATTCATCTACCATCTAGCTAAGGCTGACACTTCTACCTACAAGAAAATTTACACCTATCTAAAAGACAATACCCTCCCACCTGATTTATCTCAGAACCAAAAATGAAATTTCATCCGACAAGCAGCTCGACACACCCTAATAGCCGATGTGCTTTATCAACGAGGTCTTGATGGTACTCTCCTTCAATGTCTAGAATGTAACGAAGTTGAAACCACTTTACGTGAGGTCCATGATGGTATATGTGGCACACAATCAAGTGGCCTAACTTTAACTAAGAAACTCTTGTGTTTGGGGTATTATTGGCCAAATATGGAGGAGTCATTCCAATATGTCAAAAGGTGCACAAAATGTCAAATCCATGGAAACTTGTTACATGCACCCACATAAGAGTTACAACCTTTCGCATCAACATGGCCTTTTCATTAGTGGGGATTGGACCTCATAGGAAAGATTTATCCATCTTCATCCAACGGACACAATTTTATCATCACAACCATGAAATACTTCACAAAGTGGATTGAAGTGGTTCCCCTAACCACCATCATAGGAAAGAAAATCTCATCATTCATCCTGATTTATATCATCTGTCGGTATGGCATCCCTCAATCCATTATCACGGACAACGACTGACCATTCAAAAATCAGGATGTCCAAGAACTTTGTGAGAGGTTCCATATACAACATCAGTTTTCTACACCATACTATGCCCAAGGAAACGACCAAGCAAAGGCCTCAAAAAAGACTATCCTAAAAATATCGAAGAAAACCGTCAATGAGGCTGGATTGGCATGTTCAACTAAACCCTGCTTTATGGGCTTACAAAACCAGTATCCGCACCCCAACAAGAGCAACACCATACGCCCTAGTCTATGGATCAGAGGCCATTCTAGGTCTATTAAGGTTGAGCTATTGGATGAGCGTCATCAACATGCAGTGGATCACCTGAAAACCTATCAATAGAGGATATCCAAAAGTTACAATCACAGAGTAAAGCGTAGAACATTTTAGTTGGGTGATTTAGTCCTGAAAGAGAACCCCCGTAACCAACAAGATCGAGAGAAGGGGAAATTTGAACCAAACTAGCTAGGTCCCTTTGTTATTGTGTCAATCTTTGAATTAGGAGCATATTAGTTGTCCACACCAGAAGGGGATTTGTTTGATGAACCCCTCAACAACTTGCATCTCAAAAAATTCTACACCTAAATCATCTAGTGCATCAGAAAGAGTCCTGAAAAATACAAAAACATCAGAAAATGTCCTAAAAAATGGTTGACTTGATGAAAACCTAGCAAACAAGCATCTTGGTAACAACAACAAAAATTAGAAAAAGATCAAAAATCCAAAAAAATCAAAAAATACAAAAAAAAGTGAAAAATCAAAAAATCTAAAAAAAGTGCAATAAAAACTAGTGAAAACCTGGCAACAAGTGCTATTTGTGATAGGTTAGCTTTTCCATCTATTTGAGCATGTTGACCATTTGCTTTCACCATTCATCCGCCTATCAGTGGAAGGCTTCATGTACATATCCTGGCATCATAGTCGTGTCTCACCCTAGATTGGGGGCAAAATCCTGAACTCATTAGGGGCAATAAACTTTGAGCTTGAACCAACAGACAAATAGTAGTAGTACAACACAACCCAAAACAATGATCATAGTGCAACTCAACATTAAACATCAATCACACAAACATGAACACATCAACCATCCATATCAAACAACCAAATCAATCAAACCAAAAGCACACTTCAAATGGATGATTGTTCCTTCTAAATCATGGCTTTATCACAGTGGCATGAATGTTCAACCATTGAACTTTGAATTTTGTTATCATATCTCTGGAGCACCTCAATGATGTATTGAACTAGAGGAGCCAGGAAGGAGTATGATTTTTCTTTGTCTGCTATCTAGGAGTTGATCATTATTACTGTGCAAATTGTCGTGGGACGTGCTCTACAAAGTATCACTAATGACATTCTGAATTTGCATAGGAAAATAGTTAACTATTGTCTGTTTATGCAAGCAATACTCATGTCATCTCAGTTTAATTACACCTAGACACTTGTGTTAGCTTGAAATATCAAAAATCATGGAAGTAGTACCCAGGTCATCATGGTCTAAATATACCATCAATGTTTGTACTCACTTTCAACATTTTAAAGGCTCAATGATGATAAAAAGCACGACAAATCAGTTGTTACAAATAACAACATCTGCATGGTTAAGTTAGATTGCATCCATGTTAGCTTTCATTTGTATCTATAGGGTTTCCAAAGCTGCAAAAATTTCACAACGATGTTATCTCTGGCACTAATGTATTGAGTACACTTAACATTACCAAAAACACATCATTCTCATCATTTGCATACATCAGTTGCATCATCATTTGCATACATTAGAAAACATTATCACATCATTCATCCATCCATGCATCACATCATAATATTTGCATCAGAAAACACAAAAATACATGCATCACATCTCATTTACATAATCAAAATCATTTCATATAGTTGCATTAAGAAAGTGGTCCACTAAGCTTAAATGAGTGAGTCTCTTTAGATTTCCAAGAAAGTTGGGAAATATGTTAGGTTTTGTGAAGCTTAACTTAACAAATAATCAACTGATGGAAACCTTCCCACAACTCTTGGAAGTTGGATAGATTCACTTATTTAAGCTTAAGACCCTAGAGGTTTTGAAGTCTTGCAAACTCAATTAAGCATAATAATTTGCATCTCATAATCACAATTCATCTTACATATTATAAAACATCATCCATGCGTCATCCCATCATCATTACATCCATACATAATTAATATAAACATTACATATCATCACACATCATTTACATAATTGAAATCCATTTCACATAGCGTAGGCATAAATCCATAAAGCATATAGAATCATTAAACATAATCATCATTACATACATAACATAATCATCATGGCATACATTAATCATATCATCATTGCATACATCCCATAATCATCATCACATAATCACATAAGCATCATCCTATAAACATCATAAACACATAAGAACTAGGTACCATCACATTATCATACATTCATCCATTCATTGCATCATCTATTTGCATGAAAAAAGTACAAAAACATAAACTGAATCACATTTCATTGGCATAATAGGATCCATCACATACATCATTCATAAAGCATCATAGAATCATAACATATTAGTTGCATCATCATTTGCATCCATAGCATATCATATCATCATCATCATATAGCATAAATAATAGAAATTAAATGCATCCATCATAATCATCATGATCATCATCATATAAACATCATATAGACACATAGATCATAATCATCACCACATATCATATAACCTCAAAATCATAATGTCAAAATGTACAAGGATATCCAAAGGTATAAAGAGATACATCAATATTAAAAATGGTAGTGTATCATAATGTCTGAAATCAAAGACGTACAACATCAATGTCTCAATTGAAATCAATGAGGTACATCATCAATGTCTCATATACATCGATGTATACATGGCCAAAATACATCAACAAATTAGAAATCAGAGCTATGTCGTGCTCCCCCCAAACGGTGCTGGCATCACATGACTAGGACCTCCCCTACTAAACGAACCAGTACTTCCCCCACCTGATAGACCTGGATCAGGATCTCTCCTATCTCTAAGAAGTGGCTGCATAACACCCATGCTAATGGTACAAGACTAGGACCTGCTTGACTGAGACTGTGCAAAACTCTCCCGCCGCTCGGGAGGAACTGCATCATGATATCAAACTCTATAGAACTTGGCCTCTTGAGCAGTACGTCGTACCTCTCTAAAATAGTCTGATGACTTGACAACCACTGCAACCTGTTGTATCTCTTAGTAAGGCCCTCAGCCTGCTCCACCTGCTGTCTCAGGGCATCCCTCTCTATAGTCAGTGTGTCAATCTACCCCTACATCTGTCCATGTGCCTATCCCTAGGCTTGAACCTGGGTACGCTGGGACTGCACTTGCTATACCTACTTCCTAGTTGCATCTTGCTCTGCTGTCAACACAGTGATCTAACCTTGGGCTTGTGCTAGTAAAGCCTACACCTGCTCTAGCTGACCCTGCAGTGTCAGAACCTATACTTGAAGTGTAGCTATCTATGTTTGTTGCTGCTGCGATGATAGTCTGATCTCCACACACTATTAAGAGGGGGAAACTAATGATCGCCTCTTGCAAGGCACTCTCATCTCTACAACATTTGGCCCTGGTCCTCTGCCACCCTCAACTCCTCCCCCATCACTCTCATCACCATCACCATCATCACTGTTATCCTCCTTCTCCTCCTCTAGCAATGGCATTAGCTCTTCCAGAATGGTGATCTGTGGGAATGGGTGTATGAACATGTACTGAGCATACTCCTTTGATGTCAGAGCATCGATGATATCTGGATGAACATCCCAAGGGATGACCTGTAAACCCTGGAAATGTTGAACTGCTGCATCATAGGACAAAACTGATCCCCAATCTATAGCATCTTGTCATCACCGTGCATAATGGTCCACTCCCTGGGGCATCCCCTGCACTCTGCCATATTGTCTGAGTATCTGTAGTAGCAAAAACCTCTCAATAATAAAATAGGTCCAGCCAATCAGATAAATTGACTGACACAAAAATGGCATCTCCATGTCATCCTTAGGCCATTGCTTGCAATCCAGATAAGGCCTCCATACTATAGACTCGAGATCATCTAGGGTCCTCCTCCAGTACTCGAGTTTTCCCAACATAGGCTGAGCAAGTCGACTGGCACAAATGTGTGCATATGGCCTCATGGCTGGCCGCTATTTGTCTCCCACTAGCCATGCAACTGCTATGTGCTCCCAGGCCCAAACCTGAAGCAATGTAACCCCTGCTGATAAACTCTCCCCTCCAAAATAAACAACCTAATGCAAATCATGGTACAAGTGTGCAAGCATACAACAACCTCATGCATATCAAGTTCCATGAGTAATCATGCTCTCTAGGATCTGCCCCCATCCAATTGACTGTCCCTTTGACCTGTGATCAGGACAAAGGAACCCTCCAATAAATCCAGCTAACACAAAAGGAAATGTGGCATACGCATCAACCATGTCCCTCTAGGGAATCTCATAGCTGCATATAGTACCATCCTCAAATACCCTACACAGTGCATCAGTCTCGCCATGCTCCTGAGAATCATATAACACAAGCTTTTCAACCACAAGTATTCGCAGAATCCAATAGACATCCTTTGGAGTAAATTTGATCTCACCAGTGGGCAAATGAAAAGTATTATGCTCACCATGCTACCTCTCTATTAAGGCTTTCAACAAACCCCTGTTGATCCTAATCTGGGGCATATCAATCAGGAATGATAAACCGCATCGTGCAATGATAGCTACATCAGGCAATGTCAGGTGTGGAATCAAATCCCATGTCCTGGGAAAACACTCTCTAATCTGTAAACTCATCAAAGGCTCCTATAATCACAAAATCACAAATTAGTCAATCAATCAATCAATCAATCAATCAAAATCAATCAACCTATCAATCTAATCAGCTCTAGTGAGACTTTGATCAAATCTCATAAGCATCAATCAATCAATTCAACCTCACCTATCATGAGGTTTATCAATCAATCAATTCAACCTCACCTATCATGAGGTTCATCAATCAATTTAACCTCGCTTATCATGAGGTTTATCAATCAATCAATGCACCTCACCTATCATGAGGTTCATCAATCAATTCAACCTTGCCTATCATGAGGTTTATCAATCAATCAATGTACCTCACCTATCATGAGGTCATTTTATCAATCAACCTATAATTGATCCTCACCTATCATGAGGTTAATTATCATCATCCTATCATGGAATCTCACCTATCATGAGATCAATGGATATCTAACCTATCAACATCACCAATCAACATCAACACAAAGGCTAACGCGATCGAACATCATCGACATCAAGGAGTCTAGTCAAGAAAATCATTAATGCGCTAGAACAGTCTTTCTATGCACTAGAAAACTCTATACACTGGAAAAATCCATCAAAATGCTAAAACAGAGTTCCAATGTGCTGAAAAATCTAATGTGCCATTTCATTTGATCTATGTGCCTGAACAGGGCTCCGATGCACCGATTCTGTCTATGCGCTATATCATCTAACCTATGCGCTAAATAAATTCCTCTATGCGCTAAGTTCATGAATGCGCTAAAACAGTTCATGAATGCGCTATTGCGGGAAACCTATGCGCTAATGTATTTATCCTATGCGCTATAATTCTAATCCTATGCACTAAAGTTGTTGATGGGCTAGAACAGTCGTTCTATACGCTATTGTGGTATTCCTATGCACTAAAATAGAATGATGCGATTTTAAAATGTGAAAAACAAGCAGGAAATTAATTGCACAAATTACGAGGGACATTTTTGGGGTACATACCTGAGGACCATACGCCACCGAGCAGTTGTGACGCCTGACCCGCTCAAACCGATGCGTGTGGTAGGGGATCACCATTTTTCTCCAAAGTGCTAGATTGCTCACTCACTCTCAAGTTTTCAAAATCCAAAATGCACAAATGAACTTTTTAATCACACTTTTTAACCTTTTAAGGTTAATTAAGTGGCATTTTTATGGGGATGTTTTATTTTATTTTCAAAGGGGCTTTAATTCATCAAATCATCACCAAGTGACTTTAACATCATTTTTAGGAGATAAATCATTTTTTAATCATAAAACTTTTAGATCATCATCAAATCATCGAAAAATCATCAATTTTTTTTTAAATTTCAAAAAAATCCTAAAAATTCAAAAATTCACCGATTTATCTCCCGAGGGGGCATATATCCATCATCACTTGAAAATCGGCATCTGGGGCATTGAATTTGTTTTTCTCAGCATTAGTATCGAATTTTTCTTTAAAGCAACGTGTAAACACATTACTTCAAAGAGGGGCAAAATGTATACACCTAAAATCAATCAAGACAATTAATTAATTAAATACTAATTATTTAATTAATATGTCTACTTATAAATAAATTCTCAATTTATTTATATAGCTCATATCTTCTAATTCTCCAAATCTAAAATCACATTCCTCTAATTTAATTAAATAAACGAATTTCTAAAGTTTGTTTTATTTAATTAATTCTCACTAAACCCAAATTTGGAATTCAAGCACATGTCTACAAATTTTCATGCCACCTCACCAAGGTCACATGAAATTAAATAATTCTAATTTTTAATTAGAATTATCTTCAACAAATTTTCAAACACATGGCTTATTCTTCACACACTTCTTCAACAAACTTTCAAACACATGGTATTTTTATCACACACTTTATTCCTTCATCCATTTGGCATGTTGTCTTTGGTCAAGGGATTCCTTCATCCATTTGGCATGTTATCTTTGGTCAAGGGAACATTCTTCTTGATTCTCTCCATCTCCACTGTTCATCCCTCTTGTTTGAATCTGGACCGTCAATCGTTGCCACATCACAAGATGCTTGGAAAAGCCTATAAATACAACCGTTTTCCTTAGTATTTTGTATCCCACATTCAAGTAGAGTTATCATGCAAGAATAGCTTTGGAGCATTGGAGCATTTGGAGTCTATAGTTAGAATCATGTTTTGCTTTAGAGTTGCATATAGAATCATGTTTAGATTTATAGTTATCATTGTAGAATCATGTTTATCTTTATAGTTAGCATTGTAGAATCATGTTTTACTTTATAGTTGCATTTTAAATCATGTTTTGCTTTATAGTTGCATTTTAGATTATCATATCACTAATCATTTGAGCATATGCAGAATCATTTTAACTTCTTATCACAAAATTTGTATCACATAGTTTAGCAACATTATCCATTCATCATAATCTCCATTATCATAGCATCATAGCTTTCATCACATAGTTTCATATAGGAACTTAGTTTTCTTGCATTTTGAAGAGCATCTCATCTCTCAAGTTATCATTTTAACAACCATAGTGCACATACAAAATATGAGATCCAAATGGTTTAATAAATCCTTGAGATTAGAGAACAATGGAACATTTTTAAAGATTTGTTTTCCTGCAAATAGAGTAGTTCTTTGATTCAAATATTTCATGTAATATGTCTCATTGGTGTTTGTGTTGATTTACTAACAATTCACACATTTCACACACCACACTTTGTGATTTTTTATTGCTAATGAAGAGAAAAAATTGTTGCATCCAAATAAATATGGATTAAAGAGTGGAGCTCTCCTCATGTCAAGATTTCCATGCCCAACACAAAAATAGGATATGAAGAAAAGTCTGTAACATTTATGGAAAGGTAAATTTAACTTTGGTTATTTTGATAAGAGAGATACTCTACCTATGGGCTTTCCTTAATTCATGATGGCTTCAAATGCAAATGATCAACTACATGAAAAAATTTATAATAGTAAAGTTTTATTGTAAACCTAGATAGTAAATGGGTATTCTAATTTGGTCAACTCAATAGTTAAAATTAATGTTTGATTTATATACAAGTATCAATAATTATTCTCTAACTCTAATTTTTTCAATAGGCATATTTAACCAATATAAAACCATAAAACCAACTACAAAATTGATCAAATATTAACCATAATAGCCAAGAGTAGTCTACTACACCATAGAAGAAAACCATGCTCACCCTATAGCCTTATATCAATATAACATCCCAACTACATATTATATCATACATAGAACGAACCCAAACAAATGTAGCCCATATCATTATATCACTACAACATCCTAACTACATACTATAACATAAACATCTTACCCACAAAACCAAAATAGAGAACACAAAAAAATTTAATTCTTAAAATGGGAGTTAGGGAAAATTATGTAGGCCTTGGGCACCCCTCTATGAATCCTTTACACTTATCACATGGGATCATCTTACTAGGAAAAGCCACCACAACTATATTGTTCAAATCTTCACTATTATACACTTTGAGAAAGGGGATTGCATCCATGGGAAGAAACACCTTCAAACCTTTTACAATCTCCTCCATAGTATGCTAAAAACACTATTTCCTAGATTCTTAGTAGCAAAGTGATCAAGAAGGAAATTGAATTATACCTTAGATTCATGAACCATGTCTTTTATATCATCATGTATCAAGTATGAAACAATTACATTTCATAGAAACAAACTACAACTTAACATTTGAGCCACATAAAAAACACTCTGCTACCCCCACATGTGTGTAGGTTCAAGCAAAGGATTCATCATAGCTAAATAAATCCCTACACATAATGATCTCTTCATATCTTTAAGAAGCTCCTAGATCCTCACTACCTAATGATGAATCTCTAGGTTTTTATTTCTTTCTTTATAAATATAAAATTAACTATAATTTCCTTACCAAAGACATGCTCTTCCATTGCTTCACATTCTACTCCAACAACATGTACCTTCCCCTTACACCTCTCAATTTTTCCCACTTTCATAGACCTAGTATCTACAAAGTCCACACTATATGTCACCAAATTACATAGTCATCAAACTCCATATACATTCCAACTAATATCCCCATGTTCTTATCTCTTAATTCTTACCATCATCTTCACAAATAATTGAAGCCTCATTTACTTATCACAATTACCCTTCTCCCATCTGTCCTTTCCATAATTCCATCTAATACCTATTAGTCGGTGTCATTATTTCTTCTTTATAAATAAATATTCTAGTAAATAAAATAATTTTATAGTAAAATAACATAAAGATATTAATATTTTTAAATATATAGTAAATGACTATAGATATCTCAATTACATCAATTTGGAACTATTTTATTTATTCTAAGAGTTATTTTATTTTACATTAAAACTATTGTATTTACTACATAGATGGACTTTATTTTTTATAATACACTTATTTTACTTTTGCTTATAACTTTTAATAATACTTTTGGAAAAGTCCTCATTCATTATTTTGATTTTTTTTAATTTTCTTTATACTTTAAAAAGTGTAGTATAGTTTTAAAGTTTTTATTCTTTGAGTAAATGTTAAAATAAATAGTATCTATATATTTTATTATCTACCTACTTATCTATTTACGCGTTCATGAATTTATTAAGTACTTAATATAGATATTAAAAATGATATTTATATTGAAAATAAAACAACTATTAAGTAAAATTAAATAATTTGTTTTGGTTTAACTTTTAAATTTTTGGACATGGTTTCTATGATTTATTGCAAATAACTTGATATTTTATTTTTTAGGTAAATATTTTTAACATATTTATAATGTTTATTAATATTAATATTGTGTTTATTATTAAATATAATTATTTGATGTGTAAATAATTGTCAAATTTAAGTTAAGAGGTTTTTATGTATAAGGTCACAATATGAGACTCCATGCTTGAACTATATAATGCCTTTGTGCATAATAAAATAGTAAAATAAAGTAAAAACATTTTTTAAATAGGAAGAGATATAATATTGAGGTGCTTGCCCATCTTAAATAAGAGATCTAATATAAATACCTAAAAACATAAATATATAACTAATTTTAACTTAAAATTAAATTGAGTAATTATGACCATCTTGATAAGGCCCATAGGACAAACAATCCTATCAGGTGGAGTTGTCCTAACAAGGGATGAATAAAATTCAATTTTGATGAAACAACTAAAGGTAACCTTAGTTTTTTAAGGGAAGGGGGTTGTGCTTTCAAAGATGTTCATGTGAAACCTCTTTGCATCCTAGTGTACTATTTTGGGATAGATTCCAACAACATGATTGAAGCTAGAGCCTTGTTATTGGGTTTGAGAATTGTGAAGGACACAGGTTGAAATTTATTACAATTGGAAGGGGACTCCAAGATTTTTATTGATTTTAGGAAGGGAGGGGAGTGTAGGAATTGGCTCCTAGATGCTATCATTTTGAGGCCAAGGTGTTTGCTAGCTCCTTTAATATTTTTCCCTACATTCATATTGGTAGGACTAGTAATTCCTTCCTTGATTGGGAATCTAATAAGAGAGTTGGTTTTATAGGGATGGAAGGGATGGCCTATGAATGTTGAAATGAGTCCTTCCCTCCTGATGTGCTTCTACTTCTTGGCACGAATATTAGTGCCTTGTGACCTAATAAAGGGTAGGTGAAAGGGGTGGTATTTTGTAATGGTTGTTAGAGATCATGAATGAAAAATGAGATGGGATATGTACTCTCATGACAACTTCATTTAAGTTATTTATATTAAATGATAGTGCGGTTTAAGGCTAGTGATACATTTAGTTTTCTAGGTGGTAGGTTCTATAGTTGTGAGATGATGTTTGCTTCAAGGGATTAGTGTAGGGGGTCTCATTTTTTGTGGAGATGACTAAGAATATTTCTATGAAGGAGAAGGGGGTTGGGAAAGGAAGTGAAAGGTTTCTAGTGAGGAGATTATTGAAAAAATTATGACATTTTTGGAGTGAGAAATTAAAAACCCCGATCTTAGGCACTAGGTAGTTCACATTTGGGAGCTAGCAAAGGATTTTGATGGGGCATTATGTGTTAGTTTTGATTTTCCATGATAGATTTGTTGTTGGACTTGAGACATATGCTTGGGTAAAAGAATTTTTCGGATGTGGCTCAAACACTCAGTTATGCCTCCTTGTTGTCAAATGTTGTTGGTTCCTTTCTCCATGATAATTTTGAAGATGCCATTCACCAAGCTAAGGCGTATTTCAACTATGAGATGGATCATCTACATGCAAGGAAGATGAGACATACTTATTTGCAAAAAATGTGGAAGATATTTCAAAGGATGTCAAAGTTTCTCTCCTAGTACAAGAAATTCCATTCTTCTTTAAATGTTGCAATGAGGATGAGTTTGTGGATGAGGTGGTGGTCTCCCCTTCTAGTAAGGGTGTTTCATATAAAACTTGCAATGAGTTAAATTGTGGTGTTAAAAAAGCTTGATGGTGGGCTAAGGCCTATGTAATTTTCCTTAGCCCCTATTGGACTACTCTTTTGTTATTGGGTAGATGGTCTTTCTTCATCTTGTTGGTTAGTCCATTGGCTGCTAGTTTGGTTGATAGTTTGTTCCATTTGCTAGACTTTTGGGCACTAGTTTTTTATCATCTAGTTTTGGATTGAGGGTTTGGACTTGTTACTTGTTACTTTTCCTCAATTAATTAATATAAGTTTTGTTTGATTTGGTTATCTCATCAACTCCTTAATTTATATGGTAATTCTGAACCTAATTGTCTTTGATACTAACATATGAAAGATAACTATTTTTTTTTTTATATATTTCTAGATCCCAACCAATTTTACTAAAAAAAAATGAATAATTACTATCAATTATATATAACAAAAAATAAATAATTAAATTTAAATAATTAATATTATATTCACTTTTTAAAATGATCTAATTAATTAATTATAAACGATTTTTTTTTTAATTTATTTAAAAAAATCTTTAAAAATTAAGAAATTTTTGAAAAATATCTTTCATTTCAAATTAAATACATTAAAAAAAAAAGTTTGATCCTAAAATTTGACTATGAGATTTAGACCTAAAGTCCATGGTTGAATTATAAATTTACACACATGGACTAATGAGACAAGACCGTTGATTAGCAACGTATGCAGTGGAATATGCGAGGGACAAAATCCAAATATTCTCCGTCTAGAAAGGCCACGTCACAATAGAAAAATCTTTGGCATATTCTAACGTAATATACCCTTCGTTATTATAAACCTTGCTGCTCATTGTGCTCTCTCTCTCTCTCTATATACAAATAAATGGAATGAAATTATATTTTAAATTGATTTAAAAAGTAAAATAAAAAATAATTGTAATCTGTAACAATTTTTAAATAATAATATTATAATGATCAAAGAGTTTCTATTAATATATATATTTTAAATATATTTATTTAAAAGTGTCTAAAAATCTTAATTTTAATTATTTTTTATTTAAGAATTTTTTATTTTATTTTATTTTATTATATTGTTTGTTTTTTATTTCAATTTTATTTTTCAAAAAATTATTATTTATTGTTTTGGTAATTATTTGATTTTGTTTTTGTTAGATGCACAAGACAAAATTGAGGGGGAGGGGGATGTTAATCACATGAATACTTAAAAACATTCAAACCGTCGATATCTTTTCAAACCCTTATCATGCATTAGCAGAATGTAAACATATGAAATAGTAATGCAAACACATCAAGCACATTAGAACACCAAATTTATGTGGAAAAACCAAGAAGGAAAAAACGATGGTGAGGATTAGCTCACATATATATGAATTGCAACATCGAATACATTTAGGCTCACTGCCCAAAAAAGGAAGAAAGGCTCATTGTTGAGTGGCTCACTGCCAAGAAGATAGAAGATAGAAGAAGACTATAACAAAGAGATTCACTATCTCAAAGCAACAGGAGAAATCCACCACTGAAACTTTATGCCATTTGCAACCTTCGGCTCACTGCTTCCAGTAACTTCAAGCACATTGAAAATGTAGACCCTTTTGCTCACTGCATCAAAGTCATAGGCATTAAGCTTGCACTCAGATCACTACACTTAATCAAACTCACATCCTTCGCACACCTTCTACAGACCCATACTCATCGTCAACAATTTACCTTACTTATATATCATCCATGGCCTAAACAATCTCAATTAGGTTAGCCTTAATGAAATGTATGCACCTAAAGCGTGCAACACCAAAATAGGTCAGCACCAAACACTTCCATGGTGGAAAGAAGTGAAGGATAACCACACAAAGGGTTAACCAGGACCCAAATCCACATCACCACACTACTCAACACATTCACAATCCATGAGGCACCTTCACAAATAGCCCTAGCATGCTAGGTTGCCAAACTTAAACTAACACTACAAGCGACCACATACATGCTTCTCTAGGGCATGCGGACCACACAACAACACTTCATAACATCCATACAACATCTCAAAATATTCCAACATCATCAAAATATTCTACAACTCTGTCACAACCACCTGAAACTGAGAACACCATTATTTTGTGCAACCAAACACACTACCACAAAACACAACTCACTAACCAACATTGCAGAACACCTCAACAACTGAAAAAACAAGGGAAGGAAGTTACAAACAACATAAGCTCATTCCCAAATCTGTAAGACAAGAGGCCTCATTGCGGATAAATGCAGAGCAATCTCATTTCTCCTAGACAACCTTTTACACAGACAAATAAACTACCAAACACAACTTCACTGCGAAACGATCCAAAACCTAAAACAAGTTGGATATATAACCTCTGAACATCTTTGATTATCATATCCAAACCGAAAAAGCATACCTTCAACCATGAAGAAATGTGTAGCACAACACTGAACACACCTCTATCACACTACACACTCTTTTATTCAAATTTTCTCAAAAGAACTTGGAAACCAAGTGAACTTACTGCAACTGCAATGCTTATCCATCAAGGCACCAATGGCAACACTGATGAAAACACCACAACACCTTCTTATCAAATCACAACACATCCATACTAGCACAAGCATATGACAATAATCTCCCCAACTATGAAAACACCAACATCCTTTCAACAACTCCAACACATAATATCCATACAATTGACATCAATGACCAACACCAACAACTGTTGACATCAATGACAACACCAACAACATACTTGCAACATTTTTTAATTTAAAAAGGTAAAAATTTATTAATCAAAAGAAGGAGATCATACATAGCCAACAAGGCCACCTGAGCCCAGAGAAAAACCAACCCAAACATCAAAAACCACCCCAACAGAGGAAACCAAAACATAACAAATCCAAATGCTAAAGACTATTAACCATCTCTATCCTCCAAAACCAACCTATTTAAACTTTGGTACTACTCTCAGGAAAGATTCTCACAGTCTTCAACTCTCCAATCCCCCATGTGAACTCAGAGGCCCATTTAGCCAAACAATCAATAACCTTGTTCCACTCTCGTGGGATATGGAGAAAGGAGACAAACTCCAAAGAAGTATTCAAGAAAATAATCTATCGCACCAACCCCACCAACAACTAGTTAACCCCTTCCAATCTCTTATCATTCAACATATTAACCAAAATTTAGGAATTTGATTTACAAATAATTTTATGCCTACCAAGATCACAAGCCTTTTCAAGAGTGAAGAGGATAGAAAGGCCTTCCACAAGGTTGTTAGAGTGTTGACCCTTTTAAATAGAAAAGAGGAAGGACATAACCTCAGAGTTGTCTCTCCCAACTCCTCCAATTCTAGAATGCCCTGGATTACCCCTGGAGGATCCATTCATATTGATCTTTAAAATTCCACTAGGGGGTGGAGTCCATCTCCCAACTCTCATAATTTTCTTTCTTGGAGGGCAACCACCTCTTCTCAAGGAATGACTCAACCCACCATTAGACAAACCCAACCCTTTCATCACCTCAACCTCACCACTTTCTAAGGGGATAGAAAGATTGCATTTAGCATTCATCGTCTCTTGAATCATACCTAGAATTCTCAGTCATAGTTGATGAACCACCTATTTATGCCCTTGGAATATTCGATTATTCCTTTCTAGCCAAATCTACTAGAGGATGCACGAGGGACCAATGTTCCATGCCACTTGAAGAAAGAAAGCCTTAGCTGGAGGCCTCCCTAAGCTTCTCCAAAACTCAATAAGAGATGAAGCATGAACACAAGCTTGCTTCCAAGCTCCCCACCATAAGTGCTAGATGTTTCTAGAAAAGACACACTGAAAAAATAAATTGGAGGATTTCTCACAATTGCCACATAAGACACATATAGACGGTCCTTGAAATCCTCGCTTTCAGAGGTTTTCCCAAGTGGCATTTGTTTTTACTTTAAAAAGTGTTGTATATATATAATTTTAATTTTTTATGTACAAATCATAAATTTATGGCATATGTATTTACAAGAATAGATTGTTGCATCCACTTTTTTGTGCTATGTGCATTTCATAGATCAACATCTTTGCTTTGGATATGTGCACTTTGAAGTCACACATCAGTTTTCTTGGGATGTCTATATTTTACAATTCAATGTCTCTTCTCTTGGAAACACATCCCTTACTTGTATCATTGTTAATCTTTCATCTCTCAATTTTTTCGTTTTTATCAATTTATTAATGAACTAACTTATTCCAACACTCAACATTCTCAATTTTGTAGGTTTTTTAATTTTTTGAGCAATTTCACTAACTAATTCTATCATGTTATTACATAGATATCTTCTTGAATGTGTTCACATTGTTTTCATAGTGTCTACCCTACAACAACATCTCTACAACATCAATCAACATGTTTGTAGATATTTGTTTTGCTACATATGCTTTCTTTGGTTCCTTTTTTGCTCTACATCGATTTCTTTGCATTGTATTTTAATGTGTCTCAAGGAAAAAACTAGTGAACATTAAATCTTCCTTTTTCCATCCATTTTTCTTCATTGTATACGCTTTGTGTTGCAACACATGCACCTTTTTTTAGATGTGTGTGTTCTGCAACTATTTTTTATATCTTTTTGAAATGAAGGAAAAGTGAAACCCTAGATCCTTCACTCTAGGATTTCAATGGTGCTTTTCCACAACATTTCATTTAAGATTTGAGGTAGTAGGGGTTTGATGAATTTGGAAAAGATATAAAATTGACTTACAACCTGAAAGGTGAGTCAACCTACCCTTGACCAAATCTGAAATGGACTTAAGGATGGAATGGAATGAAATGACTAGGCTAATGATGCAAATACCTATTCTAATGCAAATATAATGGATACAAAAGATCACAAATAAATTTAGACTGCAAGAATAAATTGAGTAGGACATTGTATACCTAGCATACAAATCTAGGGCTAAGAATTGAGGACTAAGTCACCTAGGGTGACTATGTACTAGTTGAGAAACTTCAGATCTATTTTCACAGTCCTCTGGTGCCAGATCAGAACCTTCATTTTTTGCTTGTCACACTGTCGGATCACTATCAGATATTGTTGTAACTGAGTTTCCATTCATTGTCAAGGTATAGGGTTTGAATGAAACAATGAGCAATTAACCTTAAAAATTCTCTCAATCTTCTTCAAAATTGAAACCTACACATTCAAAGAGAGAGGAAGGGTTGAACCATTTAGGGGCTTGCCTTAGTCAAACCCTCTGTTAGTGTTTCCACTTCCACAATGTCAATGCCAATGAAAGATAGCCTATCCTTTTGAGGGATAGGGATGAACGATAAAAAGGAATGATGAATCAACAATGGATTGCAACTCACCACCCTCCAATGACTTTCTTGAAGGACTAAAGTCATACAAATATCCTCAAGGCTTGAATGTTGTTGGCTTGATTTGCTTGAAGACTTACAAGGGTTAGATTTGACAAACAATATGATAACATAAACATGAATAAACTCACATGCACCTTCACATGATGCTTTGACATTGAATTGCTACAATAAATCTCTGAAATGCTACTCTTGACTTGCTTGATAATGCTAGATGATTTCAAATAATGCAATAACTAGGTATTTATAGGAATTTAATGTAATTTCCTAAAAATTAAATCTTGATAGCTAATATTGAACATTTGAAATTCAAATAATAAAATGTCAACACTGACATATTCAATTTTGGAGGCAAAATAGGGGGACTAAGTCACCCTAGGGGACTATGTCCTAGCCCTATTTTGTAGAACTTAAGGTGTCGAGGATAAAATATTAAATGAATGAATTTGTTTTCTACTTGCAATTTGTCAATAAATGTTAAAATAGGCCACAAAATGCATAATTTAGGAAATTGGGTGTACAATTAGGTCCATGCACTTAAGGGGGAGCAAAACATAGTGTGAAATTGTCATGGGTGACAATTTACGATGCTACATTTAGCCCCCACTTTAGTGAGAGTATGAACTTACACTCAAACTCACACTAAAGTAGAAAATATGTCAAGAGGGGTCTGATTGTCCAAATGCTGAAGAGATAGGATGACAAAGAATCTAGGGGGAGTGCACAAGCCCCCAAGATTCAAGATCCCATGGCAAACCAACATAGACACAAAGGAACACACACATATGTAATACAAAAAGACAACATACACAAACATACATGACAAAAACATGAAGCATACATGACAAATACACATATATAACAAAGCATATAAATAGCAACAAAATGAAAATGAACACGAAGCAAACACAATACAAACATTAAGAAGACACACAAGAGACACACAACAAAATATAGGGTTAGTATTAAAGGGATTCAAGTTGGTAAGGCAAAGAAACATCAATCTTAAATTTGTCTCAAATACCGAACGTCATCCATCGAATAAAGGAATGCTTCCATGAGGACTAGCAAGATATGTTATGCCAAATCACTCATGAGATACATGGTTCTACTAGCTAGCATGCTCCACTATGCTAGGTGTCCATGCAATATGATGGGTTCCACAAGGCTAGCAAGCTGCATTATGCTAGGTGTCCATGCAATATGATGGGTTCCACAAGGCTAGCAAGTTGCATTATGCTAGACACTCATGAAACATATAGCTCTACTATCAAGCAAGTTGCATTATGCTCGGCGACCATGCTAAAATGGGTGTTCAAGTCCATGACCCAACAAGTTGCATTATGTTGAATCCATGAACTATCTTGCCAAAGCCTCACCTAAGAAGGTGCATAAATGACAAAATCAGCTAAGAAGGTGTAAAATCTTGCCTAAGAAGGCGTATAAACTCACCTAAGAAGGAATAAATGTCCAAGACAAAGCTAAACCTCAAGGGGTGCTATAAGCAACACCACCATAAAAGGTGTTTTACAAAAAAGAGAAAGGGGCATTGCTCAATACATGAAAGGTCACACCTTAGGGAACACCACACGTGACATCACCACTAAGAGAGGACAAGTCATGTAATAAAAGATCATACTTTAGGGAATACTAGCCGTAGCATTACCACCAAAGGGAACACCCTATGCCAAGAGAAGTCACACACTTAGAGGATATCAAGCCCAATATCACCACAAAGGAGACACAACATACATTGAGAAGGCCACACTTCAATTGAAAAGGTCAAACTTTCTAGGAGATGTATGTTATCATCACTAAAAAGGGACCATTCCTTATGTAGACAATAAGCGGGGGACTATATGCCCCCCTTAAAATGTTAGTGTACTTGCTACACTTATATTTTGAGGAGATACAAAGGGATCCCTTGCTAGAAGGAATGCACCTAACACAAGGCTATCTAACCCCTTGCCCCCCAAGTGTAGGGACAAAGATGAGCCCAAAAAATGAATGATGATATGTTGCTCCTTGCAAGATGAAATATGATTGCATAAAACTTAATTTATACCTTCATGCATGGTAATGAGTATTGTGTGATACTACAACTACCACATGGCAAGGAGCAACAAATAATGCTATTTGTCTTTGGAGACTCTTGCATGATTAAGTGAAGATCTTTGTGATTTTTTAATTATTTTTGAAGGAGAATAGCTAAGAGACCTCTTGTTGTTCCTTGCATATTAGGCTCTACGAGGACACAAATACCTTGTTCTTTTACACCACATCCTTTTCCATTATAGCCAAATTTTTGATAACCTCTTCCATAAATGGATTATATTTCTTTCAAAGAAGGTGGTTTTTCATAATCACTTTCATCATTTGTAGATGTGTAATTTGTGTCCTCCTTATGGCTAACAATGTTGATTCTATTATTTTTTATGACTTAGAGATAGGTTGTGTTGATACCACTGTCAGCCTCCTACAATGATCTGATAACTCAGCACTTACAACCATGATTCAGAGATTGGACATCTAACCTGAATAACTACTTTAATCATCATGAAGGTGCATTTAAATTGGCAACCCAGGGACGTGAACTTGAAATGGGCCAACACAATATGTGCACTAGGAACTCTTAAGTAGCCATTTCTATTATACAGCTAAGAAACACACAATACTGGAAGTAAATTGCTTGAAAAGGAATGAAACAAATGCTCAACATCAATCAATGACTATGCTAAGCTAAAATGCATAACAAGAATAAAAGATCTGAGCAACAAACAAGAAACTACTCTATGTGCTTTGGCTACAAGAAAAGACACAAAATGGACTTCTAGTGGCTACAGGAACAATCGATGCCAGATTTCTAACTAAGTACTAAACATAAAGTAATACTAAACTAAGAAAACAGATTAATCACCAAGTGGCCCCCCTTGGATAAGTATCCTCTAAAACTAAAGAGAACTTAGATGCTCGAACTCAGAACTATATTTTATTCATTGTAAATCATGCATACAAAAGAGTAGTGTATTATTGAAACTGAAGTACAATATCAAATCGTGTAACCTCTTCCTCTACTATTATATGACTAATTAGGAGGAAGGAGCATCAGATTATTATGTATGCCAACAACTAAACAAGGCAGTCAAATCCATGACTAGGAGGACACCAATTAGGGAAAATAAGGAAAGTGGAGCGATGATGGTTACACATGCATGGAATCCAGTTAGACATAGACTCAACACAAAAGTAACGCCTGTGCATGCTCGATCATTAAAGTCCACTACATCAAGGCAGTTATACTCGACTACATGAAGAATCTTCTGCCATCAGCCTTCTTTGACTTGGAGCAATTCCTTTGCTGGACGTTATGGTGCATGCCCAGTTGGCGGTGTCTTCCTCAACTTAGCATATTAAATCTGCATGGCAAGGTCAGTACGCATAATAACTACACATATATAACCACCTTAAGAAACATTCATCAACCACATGCAAAATCAATATAGATAATTCAAATAGTATGCCAAATGTCATTAAAGCTTGCAGAGATAGGATTAAGTCCAATGTCAATGGTTTGAGAGAAACATTATACAAATACCAATATTTAACATTAAATTCCATGACATATATCAACAAATAACTATAGATTCTACCCAAAATTGGACCAAAAGCTAGGCTCATCACTCCCCCCAACCTAACGTTTTGTTGGTCCTCCAACAAGGGAAGAGTTGTTCTTCTGCTTGGTCAAAGCTCTTAAATTTGCAATTGATAGCTGTCCAACATCAATGGATGTAGTGCATGAATCAACATCCTAATAGAATCCTCCTAATCTGTCAAATCTGCTTCATCTTTGATTTTCTATAACAATGTCATACTGGTAGAATCTAAAGTTTGGCACGGGCCACATGAGAATGGGTGGCTGGAAAGTCAGGGGAAGCCAAAATTGTCCCTTCATTCTCACAATCTAAATGTACCTATCAATTCTTTTTAGTGTTGTAGCATAATTGTGGATGGAATAGGGCTCAACCTGTTTCAGCTCATCAGTTAGACTATTCCATCTCTGTGATAAATATTTTCTCATGGTTTCCTCTTTTGTTGCTATCTTTACCTCATATTCACTATAAACTACCTCAATCCAAGGCAATAATGTTGCCATAACTAGGTTTGAGAAGCATTATATGCCATTCTTTGTAAATATCCCTTGGGTTGCTTTACTCAGCCCTAACGGGCAGAGGGATATCAGAATCTAATTGCTTGTAAGCTTCACGTTGCTATCCCCAACTAATCTCATTTTGTACCCAAGACATAAATGCCCTTAATTGGACATCCCCAACACACAACAATAGATTACAATCATGGTCTTGAGTTACAACATAATTGTGCAAATAAAATTCACACAATAAATTCTTCATTTAAGAGGAGGCAATCCTATAAGCATTGAAAAACTCAACAGGGGTGTCAATAGACGGATTTAAACCTGAGGCAATCTTTGACAGCTTAAAAGAGAGGTATTTCTCTTTCAAGAGCAGAGCATAGACCATAGGAGGGGTCCTACATTCCAAAATCTGTGGTGCCAAAGCTGCCATATCATCCACCCTCTGCTTCAGGGTTGCAATTTTTGCATCCTTATCTTCAATTTCCTCATCCCTCTTTTGAATCTCCTTCTTTAATTTCCATTTTTATTTTTTCCATTCTTCCTCCCTTCTTTGCATTTATTTCCATAAATTTAAAATTGTTGCATGTACTGTAAAATTAGGAGGATTATGAATTCCTACCAATATTTTTGTCGATGGTGGCTCCTCATATGCACTATCTACATGGTCTCAGGCTGTCTAGTTATTTCTGGGTGCAGGGGTACTGTTTCTTCTTTCGCCTCTTGCTGTAGGGACTCTTGTTCTGGTTTGGGTTGTTGCTACAGGACTTCCTGCTCATGTTGTAGGAAATCTAATTTTCCTCAAACTCCTCTGCAATGTTAGCAAGATTAGCCAATGTTATATTCATTGCTCTCCTAAATATGTCTTCTTCTTCAACATTATCCTACCCCATTGGAGCTTTAGGGTCCTCCTGTGATGTCTCACCAGGCTTAGGGATTTCCTGTGGAGGTGTACCAAATGCAAGCCCAGTTGGTCTTGATTCCTGGGAGGACTCTCACATTTTTCTTTGGCTGTAGGATGAATAGTATCAACCTTCCTCTTCTTAGAACTTGACACTTTTCTTTCTGTCAGTTGCTTTCTAGCCTTTCCTTTTCTTGTTTCCATTTCTCTCTTCTGTGCCCTAGTTTTCATTAGGGTGCCAAGTGTAATATCATCATTAGAAATGGAGGAAGAGCTTTCTTTTTTTGAGTGCTCAGTTTCAGAAGAACTAATTTATATGGTTTCTTCTGTTGTAGGAAGATTCACACTAGAGCCAACACCAGAGGTTGAAGCGCCAAGAGTAGCTTCAACTGCGCTCAATCTCTTGTTAGACCTACGGGGTTGAGGTAAAACCCTAGGTTGCAACTGCTTAGGTCTAATTTGATCAACATTTATAAAGTCATCCCAAGTCATTCCATCATGCAGAGACTTTTCAACCAGTAATTTAATAAGGCAATGGTGGGAAACAAAATTATCCCTACCTTTTTGGGTCTTGGTCACCATGATTGAGAGAAGATTGTAGAGCACGTTAGGCACATTCATCCTCCTTCCGTGCCTCATGTGATTCAAAAGCTTGAAGTGCACAAAATGAAAATTTGATAAGTGACCCTCACAAGTGATGTATTTAATCACATAAATGACTATATGCTTCTATGGCTCAGGCAAAGACATTCTCTTTGCACCCTGTTTATCTATGCTCAATGGTGGGTCGTTTGGCTCTGTAAATTCAGCCCTAGCCAATCTAGCGTCTCTGGAAGTAGGATAATTTAAATCACCATAAGCAGGTAACCCTATTACCTCTGCAATTCTATCCTTAGTTGCCACAACTTCCAACCCTTTTACTGTGGCTTTTCCTTCAGAAAACGTTTGGGCGAATTCAATGGAAATTCCTTCATCAAAGCCATCTAGCTTTAGGAAGTAGTCTAACCATCCACAATTTCTAAATCCGGCCAGGCATTGTGCATCCTGTAATAAAATATCATGCACCATGGGTTCATTTTGAATTAACCCACCTCCCATTGTCTGTAATCAAGCAAATGCTTTGCAATTTCTTTCACTCCCGTCTGGAAACCAAGTTCACCTTCCTATAATACTTGTTGAATTTTTAGTGCCAATATCGACTGATTTCCCTTTTCTTTTGCTTCACCTTTTTGCTCGCAACTCAAAATTACAATAGAGTCAATAATGGCAAGGAAAGGAGTGATAAAGGAGAATTATGATGGGAAGAAATGGTAGTTGCAGTTAATGTCACTTCACAATGCAAGCTGTCCTCTCACTCGGATTTCAAATCAACTCATTTTAAATTTTTGACGTAGCCTAGCATAAATTGACACATGGGAAATAAATTTGCGTCTTTTTCTTTCCCCTCCCCCCAACCTAAATTTGGACATGTGTCCACACATGAGACATGGGAGTAGTGATGTGACAGGGAATGATGACATTTTATGCAAATGTCTATACTAACATATAGTGATTAAATGAACGCACTTAAACAATGATTAAAGATAGGAATTAATGTGCACATACCTAAATGTGTGAAAGATTTGCCACAACGATTGTGTAGAAAGTACCACTCACCTTGTAGAGAAATAAATTGAGCAATTAATGAAGTGAAAGTGAGGTGAGGTGGAATGAAGTGATAGAAGAGAGAGAAAGGTGGTGATGGATGGGTGGATGGGTGGATGATGAAGAAATGGACTTCCATGCAAGTGAAATTCTTTGTTATGAAAATTACGTACCTTAATTAGCTAGAAGGAAGGATAGTAGGTCCATTTCCTTCGGCTACAGGAAGCTCGGGTGTTGAATGCTAGGTGAATTGCTGCAGGAACTCTTCTTGGAAGCTGGCTTGTGATATAATATGAGGTGATGACCATTGACAAATAATTTGAATCTGACAAGGTCAATGGTAGTAAGTTGAACAACTCCATTAGGAAAGACCTCAACAACTTCATATGGTTCTAGCCACCTTGTTTGTAATTTTCCTTCATTGTCTTGGTATCATGAGTCATAGAGTAGGGCCCAATCTCCTGGTTGGAATTTCTTATCCTTGATAAATTTTTCATGCCACTTGATTCTATGATTTTGCACTACTTCTGTATGTTGCAGGGAAAACATTTAGCTGCATGATTCTTTCTCTCTATAGCTCAAAAATATCCATCCCCAAATTTACTACAGTCCTAAGAGTCTTATGTTCAAATTCAACTGGCATCATAGTTGTCTTTCCATACAACAATTCAAATGGGGTGAAGCCTGTAGTTGTTTTCCAGGTTGTCATAGAGGCCCAAATAGCTTCTGGTAATCTATTTGCCCAATCCTTTCTTTGAACAACTCCTTTTTTAGTCAAAATGGCTTCAATTTCTCTGTTGGTCACCTCAACTTGGCCATTAGCCTAGGGGTGATAAGGAGTAGACTTTATGTGCCTTATGTTGTACTCATCAACTAGTGCTACAACAAGGGTTGATGTGAATTGTGCCCCTTGATCAATCACTATTTCTCTTGGGACTCCATATCTCGTGAAAATCTCTTCATAAAGAAATTTTGCAACTTTGTTATCTCTTGCATGTTTCATGGCCTTAACTTCTACCCATTTAGTTACTTAATCAGTGCATACTATTATATAACACTTACCATTTGATGGCGGGTCAATGGGTCCCACAAAATCCAATCCCCACTTGTCAAAGGGAGTGATTACTACCTATATGCACCTAAAAATGGTCACATTATAATAAGTCTGGTAATTAATTATATACAAGTTATTTAGTTAAATCTATAATTCAATCTACATATAAATAAATTTAATTATTTATTTATATTGTTAACTTTTATAATTCTTCTATCTTAATTAAATAAATAAATTTATTTAATTATTACCATATTTCATATTCCTCTTAATTAAATTAAATAAATTTTACAATTTATTTATATTAATTATCATATTATTCTAAATTTGAATATTTGAATTCAAATAAGGGAATATTCCTTCAAACACTCTTCATCTCATAGTTAAATTAAATATTATAAATATTTAATTTAATACCATTTCTCACTCCACAAATAATTAAATATGTTAAATATTTAATTACCTTCTAAAATCATCTCTCACACATAATTAAATATTACTTATTTAATTATGCGAACTTCTAATTTCATCCCCACATATAATTAAATAAATTAATTTATTTAATTATGAAATTCATTTCAACTCATTCTTCAAAACGATAACCTTCCTTCGGATCTGAATGAGAAAAATTGAAGAAGAGGAAACCTTCTATCTTTCTCTCAACTTTCGAAAATCTATTATCGTTCATCTTACCAAACTGAATCTCAACCGTTGATCTTTTCCAACTAAGTTTTTGCCATCAAAAATCTATAAATCTACCTTTCACAAACCATTTGGATCGAATCTTCTTCTAGCATCTTCACTCTGTCAAAATAATTCTTCAATCGCCATCTATCATCTTCATCACATTGTTATGCTGCAGAATTGAGCAACCAACATTCCTCTATTATCACCCTTCAAAATCCTGCATCCTTGTGCAGGTGGAGAAGAGCAATGGAGAAAAATCGAAGTTAGCGTGGAGAATGGTTTGCATTTGTGATTCGTATTGTGATTTCCTTGTTATTTCGTACTCTATTGTGCTTGATAGGATTTAATTTGTTTATTGTCTTCAATGCATTTAAACCTCCTTTTATTTTATTCCTATCTACATTTTGGCGCCCATTGTGGGGCCTTGCCCCATTTTTAACATTTGTTTGTAGGTTTTATGACAGGATTTCGCATTCTGGAATTCGGATTTTCGGCAAAATTTTCCATTTAGCGCATCTAGAAGTTTCTGTAGCGCATCGGGGGGTTTTTGTAGCACATCCAGGGATTTTAACAGTGCTTTTGCAGGTCTTTCAGTGCATGTAGGAGCTGTTTTGGCACATCCAGGGACTGTTCCAGCACATACACGGAACAAAATGGCGCATATACCATTCCATTAAAAAATTTGTAAATTTTTTTTTTTTTTTTTTAGTGCATCTGGGACTTCTTTTAGCGCATCGAAGAATTTTTTTAGCACATATGGGACTTTTTCTAGTGCATACAACCTCTGTTTTAGCGCATATATCACTGTTTTAGCAGTTTTTTTAGTAAATCTTAAAATGGTCGTATCTTGGTCATTTTTTGGTCTTTTTCAAAGATTTTTTTTTTGAAATGGGGTAAAATTTCACAAGCTATCCAATGGTGTAGGTGTTTATCAAATTTTAAAAATTTAACACTATTTTAACGCATATGGAACTGTTTTAGCACATACAGGGTCTGTTTTAGCGCATATACCTCTGTTTCAACAGTTTTTTTAGTAAATCTTAAAATGGCCGTATCTTGGTCATTTTTTGGTCTTTTTTAGTGATTTTTTTTATCTGAGGTAGAATTTCATAAGCTATCCAATGGTGCAAGTTTTTATCAACTTTTTCAGAGTTAAAGTTATCAAATTTGCATATATTCTTTAGCACATATGACTTTTGTTCTAGCAGATTTTTAATTTGTTTCTTTCATCTTGGAAACTTGTTGGTGAATCATACAGAGCTAGAAAATAATTGGGATCAATCAAAACAACAACTTGGAAAGAGAAAAATAACCAGGTGCACTCGTCTCATCTTTCATCTCATTAATCTTGTTTGTCACACATTTCAATTTGGGACATAAAATCAAATCTTGTTTGATCACATCATTGCAATTGGTTTAAAATGAATCTTGTCTTCAATGACACTTCAAAAATTGGGTCTAAAATTAATCACTGTCTTCCTACACATTTGATTTGGGATCTAAAAAGAACGAATGCTTCATTGCTTTCTTGCACACATTTCAATTTTCTAAGGGTGAATTAATAATTGTGAGTGTGAATCAAGTGTGTGTGATCACAAACACCTCACTTGGTTTGCTTATGTCAAACCCTTCCTAGGAGGCCTGCTAGGGGATTTCATCACCCCTGGGGATGACCTCAATCAAAGTGTGAATCGAAAGACACGCTTGTTTGGGAGTTAAAATCTTGTCACTCTTGGCTAAGCCCCAAAGAACTTTATACCTTTGGGAAGTGAAGGTGAAGGGTGGGTTACCCCTTTCTCCCAGCTGTGTGGCAAGATTTTGCTTTCAAATCATCCTTGGTCAAACTTGTGCAGACTAGCTTGAGACCTAATTGGCCATACCCACTTGACTAGTTCTAGGACTTGTTGATGTGTCTTCTTCAAGTGTGTGCTTAATAATCAGATTCATAATTTCAAATTCAAACTTTCTTATGTGTCTTGTGTGTGTGACTCATGTGTGTGCATGTGTGATCATTCA
This sequence comes from Sequoia sempervirens, assembly GCA_007258455.2. Lineage (NCBI taxonomy): Eukaryota > Viridiplantae > Streptophyta > Pinopsida > Cupressales > Cupressaceae > Sequoia > Sequoia sempervirens. Next base: position 41,786,919 of record VDFB02252616.1, on the reverse strand, counting down.
TTTAAACATTTCCAAATCAAGCTAAACACCAAACACATAAAAACAAGTCACTCTACACGTTCTTCCAACACATTCATATCCAATCACTTTCATCCTAATCATTCTTCTTAGCCACATCCTATCCATTTCATCCTAATCAATCAAGTCATCCAATCTAATCATTCCACATCATCACCATCACCAACCTAGTCCTAGTCACCACTTGTCAAAATGGTCATAATCATAAACAAGCCCAATCCTAATCATAAGCCCAAAATCATAATCCAAGGGGGCTATCCCTCTAGGCCAAATCATGAGACAAAACCTAAGCCCGAGATCATAATTCAAGGAGTCCCTTTTTATAGTTCAAATAATGAAACAAAACCAAAACCTAAAATCATACTTCCAGGGGCTCCTCCTACCACCTCTAATGCAACCATTGACAAGGGGAATACCAATCTAGCACATGCACCATATAACTTTATCATACCATCCTCCAATCAAAACCAAAACCCTAAGCCAACACCTTCCACCCATACACCTACAAAGGATGTGACCCAAGGGCTACAAGCAGGGAATCAAATGTCACCATGCCATTCAATACATATTCTTGAACATACAAAAGAGTCATAAAACATCATGCCAAGTCCTTCAAACCAACCATGTCATCCACAACCATTTGATCCAAGTCACCCTCTATCATGCTCCTATGTTGTTGACCATCAAGAACATGACAAGTCTTTCCATGAGAAATCCCCTTCCACCTCCATTCCAATAAGTCATGAGGTATTTCAAGAGAACAATCCTAAACATGAGGAAACATTACCCCATTATCCACATAAAGATCAACACCCTCCTAATGATTCCATTCATACCATACTTAATATTATTCATGATCAATCTTCCATTTTTTATGAAGACCCCTTTTATGATCAAGAAAACCATGATGATCCTCTTAGCCAACTTTATGCATTCCATGGTCAAGAGCTTTCCACCTCACCCATCCATGATGCAAACACATCCACTTCCTTTGATGAGACATATGCCTCCCAAGCACACATAGAAGATCAAACAAATACATTGGATCTAAGTGAACACAATGCTAATCAAGATCCTAATGAGCCCCCGTCGCCCACTATCGACCGCATTGCAAGTCCTCCATTCTATCCTATTGGTCTCTCCACCCTCATTCGAAAACAACCATTATCTTCTCCATCTAATAAGGAACTCATGTCTAGCGTTCCACCTACACCTAGTCCCATTGTCCATTGCACACTCCAAAACATGAACCACCAAGGTAAAGGTCTAGACCTTCATGAACAAGATATTTTGGAGCATATACATGTCAAAGTCCCTTCATGCTCTTATGGACTTGGACCTACACCCCAAGGACAACAAACTAAAGATGTTGGTACTTCCTCCATGCATCCCAAGTCCAACTCCTTTCATCATAAAGCCTATCGTATCCCTAAAACATATGTTGCCATTCCACCTCCATCATCCTACAAATGTCAAAAGCATGTGACCATACACCTTCCACCATCCACTCTACCACCATTGCTTCCAACTCCTAATATCCCTCCATCCACTTTACCACCCTTACTCCCAACACCTATTATTCCTACCATTCAATCCTCTTATATATTTATCCAAAAATCCTCTAAACATCTTAATCATGACCAATCAATGCACACATTGTATAAACATAAAGCTTCCACCCATTCCACCATACCCATGGGATTCAAAAGCAATAATTTCAATGCCTCTACCTATAAAGTAAAAAATCCTAAGGGTTCCCGTGCCTTAGGACATCAATACAAAAAGTCAAAGAAAAATCCATCTAAAAAGTTGTATAAGCCCATACCTCCAAAAGAAAAGGCCAAAACTAAATTGGTTTGGGTCCCTAAGAAAACAAAAATCAAGTCAAATGAGGCATCTACATCACAAAAATCCCAACCATCCACTTCCACCTCACATTCTCATTCCATTCAAAAATCTAAAATTTCTAAAACCCACAAGCAAAATAAAAATCATAAAAATACTAAGTCTATGTGGGTACCTAAAACATTTCATCCACCACCTCCTAAGCAAACATATCCATTGCTTCCTACACCTCATCCACATCAAAATATTCAATGTTTATCATAGTGTGTGTAACCATTGGTCATCGTTCCCTTCCATTTCACAACAATTCCACATACCTCCATCTCCCCACCCTTCACTCATTATCCTACATATCTCCCCCATCATCTTCCTATGGTCCATGCTTTTGGCTAAACCTCCCCATTCATCTTTTCCATAAGTCCCATATAATACATATCATCTTCCCTACATAATCTACATCATCATCCACTATTCCCCATCCATTCTTACATAAGACTTTCATAATCTACCATCTACCTAATCCATCCCTTTCATGTCATCTCTTACCAACATCTATGAGCATAATAACATTTGACATGGTCCATGCAATGACATCCATCTAGTGGGACTATCACCTTTCACGGATCTAGACACTTGAGTCCCTCCTATCCATATTCCCCTTCTATCAAAAAAAAAAAAAGTAAAGAGAAATCCCTTCGTCCAATGGTGAAAACTTGGTAAACAGGCACCCTAGATAAGTACCATGATGAAAACCTAGCAAATAGGTGTCATGTGTAGGTTGATCTTCTATGCCACTTACACTTGGGGGCACACTGTCTTATCTATCCAACCTATCCTTTTCATGTCTTATCATTTCCATCCTACCTACCATCTTTAGCCATCATACATACCTCTCATATTTAGTCCACTTATCCACCCTTCTTCTTTTGATCTTGGTGAAGATATAGGGGAAAAAGGTTGAAACATGTTTTTTGGGTACCTCTTGACATACCTCATCCTTCCAAACAAGCCTATCATTATCCTATTGCCATAAGCTTTGTCATGAAAAATCCTAAGTCTTGTACCTAGAATGGGGCATGTTATTCCTATGCAACATAGTCTTTGGAAATCACATCCTTGCTCTCTTATGATGCATACATCCATTTCATTCACTATTACTTATCCTTTCCATCCATACCATCTACCCATCTATCATGAGCATTTTATCCCTTATCCCATCACCCACCCTTGCACCTAGACTTGGTTTTCCCCTTGTCATTGGTATCTAGCACAAAGGCCACTCAAATTTTCATCCTTTCACACCTCCAAACATTTCAAAAAATCCAAAAAAAACAAAACATTTCAAAAAATCTAAAAAACATCAAAACATTTCAAAAAAATCCAAAACATTTCAATCAGAACATTTCAAAAATCCAAAAATCAAAACATTTCAAAATCCAAAACATCAAAACATTTCAAAATCCAAAACATCAAAACATTTCAAAATCCAAAACATCACAACATTTCAAAATCCAAAACATCAAAACATTTCAAAATAAAAAAAATCAAAACACTTCAAAATCCAAAAAATCAAAACATTTCAAAACTCCAAAAACAAAAATCAAAACATTTCAAAAATCCAAAAAAAATAAATAAAAACATTTCAAAAGTCCAAAAAAATCATAAAATGTCAAAAATCCCAAAAAAATCAAATAGCCAACAAAAATCCAAGCAATAAAATCAATCCATCCAATTAATTCTTCCAATTTCATCTACTTAATCCATCACCTTAATCCGATCATTCAACCATTCAACCAAATCAATCATCTTCATCAAAACCATTTCATCCAATCAAATCAATCGAATAAATCCAAGCAATAATTCAAATGTAAGTCAGTCCTTAATCCATACCAATCAAGTTGATCAATCTTGTCAAATTATCTAATCACATCCTTTGGTCTTGATCCTAATCTTGTCGTAAACCAAATCAACTAATCAATCAATCAATTATCATCATCCTTGTGTTGCTCTAGGGACATGTCGCTCCCCACAATGACAACACTATCATCATCATTATCAATCAATCAATCAATGGTTTACAGCTTGATAGGGGCAATATCTTGTTCATTTTTGTATCATTTGTGCATGCTTGCTTGCTTTCTTGTGTGTGTTATCATTTTATCTTGCATTTGTATCAAATCTGTATCATTCTAGCTAATATTCATATCTTGTGTATGTTGGAGTAGCTTTTTGCACTATCCTTTGCATCTAAGGTCATATCATACCTTTTGTGCATTAGGACTTTAATGCTCTAAGTCTACTTCCTCATACGTCTAGACAAGATTGTATTATGCTGGGGCACGTGACGCATCGTCACCTTGGTCCTTATATCTTGGTGCATAACGTCTAGTGCTATATCAAACATCATGGTTGCTCACCTTCATTGCAGCATAACGTATCATTCCTCTCCTTCATCCACTTCCTATCTTACATCATTTGTCTTATCCCTCCCTTTATCATTTCATTTCGAGAGCCTACCCTTGTTTGTCCAACCCGCTTATCCTCTCGAGGGGGCATCATCATTCCATCGTCCTATCTTTCTATCATTATCCATTCTCCTCTATCCATACCTTAACTTCTTTGAAATGATGTTACTCGATACAAATCTCATCATTTCGAACATCATCTCAAAGAGGAGCAAAATGTATGCACCTAAAAATGGTCACATTATAATAAGTCTAGTAATTAATTAAATACAAGTTATTTAGTTAAATCTATAATTCAATCTACATATAAATAAATTTAATTATTTATTTATATTGTTCACTTTTATAATTCTTCTATCTTAATTAAATAAATAAATTTATTTAATTATTACCATATTTCATATTCCTCTTAATTAAATTAAATAAATTTTACAATTTATTTATATTAATTATCTTATTATTCTAAATTTGAATATTTGAATTCAAATAAGGGAATATTCCTTCGAACACTCTCTTCATCTCATACTTAAATTAAATATTATAAATATTTAATTTAATACCATTTCTCACTCCACAAATAATTAAATATGTTAAATATTTAATTACCTTCTAAAATCATCTCTCACACATAATTAAATATTACTTATTTAATTATGCGAACTTCTATAATCATCTCACACATAATTAAATATTACTTATTTAATTATGCGAACTTCTAAAATCATCTCTCACACATAATTAAATATTACTTATTTAATTATGCGAACTTCTAATTTCATCCCCACATATAATTAAATAAATTAATTTATTTAATTATGAAATCATTTCAACTCATTCTTCAAAACGGCAACCTTCCTTCGGATCTAAATGAGAAAAATTGAAGAAGAGGAAACCTTCTATCTCTCTCTCAACTTTTGAAAATCTCTTACCGTTCATCTTACCAGACTGAATGTCAACTGTTGATCTTTTCCAACTAACTTTTGCAATCGAAAATCTATAAATCTAACCTTTCACAAACCATTTGGATCGAATCTTCTTTTAGCATCTTCACTCTGTCAAAATAATTCTTCAATCGCCATCTATCATCTTCATCACATTGTTATGCTACAAAATTGAGCAACCAACATTCCTCTATTATCACCCTTCGAAATTTTGCATCCTTGTGCAGCTGGAGAAGAGCAATGGAGATAAATCGAAGTTAGCGTGGAGATCGCTTTGTATTTGTGATTCGTATTGTGATTTCCTTGTTATTTCGTACTCTATTGTGCTTGATAGGATTTAATTTAACCTCCTTTGATTTTATTCCTATCTACACTACCTAAGGGAAAAGTGGCATCTCATTAGATCTGGTTGGTCTACCGATTCTTTGACATCTATCACATTTTTTGGTATACCTTCCTGCATCCTTGTGGAGTGTTGGCCAGTAATATCCTGTGTTCAAAATCTTCATTGTTGTCCTCTTGGCTACAAAGTGTCCTCCACATAGTTCATTGTGACATGCATGAAAAATGTCATATGTCTCATCCTCTCTCACACATCTCCTTATGACATGGTCTAGTTCGGTATAAAAAAAACATCCAACAATCCAAGATAAAAGAAAAGATTTTTCAATGAGTGCCCTTTTCTCTTTTGGAGAGAAGTGAGAAGGAACTCTACCTGTGACCAAGTAATTAGCTATGTTAGCATACCAGGGTGTTTGTATATTGAAAGAGAATAGATTCTCATCAAGGAAGGAGTCATCTATGGGCCGATTATCTTCTGATATAGTTAGCCTTAAAAGAAAATCTACAACGACATTGGCTTTCCTTGGTTTATCCACAATGGTTATATCAAACTCTTGCATTAACAATAACCATCTTTCCAGTCTACTTGTGATCAAAGGTTTATTCATGAGATATCTAATGGCTGCATGATTAGTGTGCACAAAGATTTGGTAGCCTGTTATGTAATGTCTGAATTTATTTAGTGCATATATTACTACCAACATTTCTTTCTCTGTCACTATATAATTGAATTCAACTCCTTGTAAATTTTTGCTAACAAAGTAAATGGAATTTTCAACAGCTCCTTCTTTATGTCCTAAGACTGCTTCTATGGCATAATCTAATGCATCGGTATGGATGTGGAAAGGAAGTTCCCAATTTGGTCATTTGAGTACAAGAGCATGAGTTAAAGTTGCCTTCAAGTTAGAAAATGCCCTGTCACAAGCTTCAGTCCACTAAAATTCAACATCTTTAGTGAGAAGAGTGTATAATGGTGCTACTACCTTGCTGAAATCTTTGATGAAATGCCTATAATATCTTACATGACCCAAGAAACACCTAACATCCTTTTATTTTGCATGTGTGAGAAGATTTGTGATTACCTCAATCTTTGCAGGATCTACTTGGATTCCTTCGTGGGAGATGTAGTGGCTGAGAACTAAACCTTCTTGCATCATCATGAAGCACTTTTTACTATTCAAGGACAAGTTTTGATCTTTACATCTCTGTAGGACTCTCCTAAGATTTTCCAATGCTTGATTAAAATTAGCACCAAAAGTGGTGAAGTCATCCATATAAATTTCCATGCAATCATGAGAGATGTCTGAAAATATGCTAATGAATGCTCTCTGAAAAGTTGCAGGTGCATTGCATAAGCCAAATGGGAGCACCAAATAGGCATAGGTCCCCCATGGATAGGTAAATTTAGTCTTCTCCTGGTCCTCATGTGCAATTTGGATCTAGTTGTAGCCATTGAATCCATCTAGAAAAGATAATTATTGATTTCCTGCAAGTGTGTCCAAAACTTGATCAATGAAGGGTAAAGGAAAGTGATCCTTCTTGGTGGCAACATGAAGTTCTCTATAATCAACAAAAACTCACCATTTCCCTCCTTTCTTGGGCATAATCACTAATGGAGACACCCACTGACTATCTGGAATGGGGTAGATAAATACTGCATCTAGTAATTTCTACAATTCTCCTTTCACAATTTCTCTCAGTGGAAGGTTGATTCTTCTTTGTGGCTGTCTTACTAGGGTGCAATCATCTCTGATATAAATTCTATGTGTACAAATTTTAGGATCCAGACCCTTCATATCATGATAATCCCATGCAAATGCATGCTAATGGGTTCTTAATAAGCTTGCCAATAACAATTGTTGTTCTCCACTTAATTTACTATTAACATTTAGATACTTTCCCTCAGACACCTGTACTTGTGTGGTTAACTCTAACATGGCTACTTCATTAACACTTGGTACCTTTAGTTCATATGGCAGCAACGTATGGGACATACCTGTTACTGCAGGAAGTCTGTCTGCAAGAACAGTTACTGCAGGAAGAGTGGTTGCAGAAAGAACATCTACAGGAACAGTGGCTATAGGAAGAGCAGGAAGAAGTGTCCTAACTAGAGTAGCAGAATGAGAAGATGATGCTTCCTCCACTTCACAATGGTTCTGAATGATGTTAGCCAATACTTCATCTTCATCTTGGAGCTGCATGAAAGAGCTTCTACCTAGCATCATAAGTTGCACCACAGAGTTAACTTCCTCAGCCTCTTCACCAACATGTGGCCAAACAAGATTATCATCATCATGAGATGGCTGAGCAGGTGGATAGAGAATAAAATTTTTAGTGCTCCTCCCATCTGAAATGGTCATATGACTAGAACAACATCCAATGTATGCATCTACAGTTTCCAATCAAGGTCTTCCAAGAATAATGGGATACCCGCCTAGTGTAGCTTCAGGAGAAAGAATCATAAAGTCTGTTGGGTATTCCGAGGAGTCTAAAACTACCACAAAATCTTCCACTACACCATCAGGCTTAATAGTAGAGCTGTTAGCAAGCTGCAAGACAGTAGGAGTAGATCTCATGCTTGCAACATTTAGTTGTTGCAGGATGTCTTTGGTCATTACATTTATTGCTGCCCCTAAATCAATCAGAGCATTCTTTGTTTGGACCCCATTGATAACAATTGCTACTAGAGGACTACCTGGGTCATTATACTTGGGAATAGTCACTTTTCCCAACATGATGTCAGCTAGCTGTCCCACCACATGGACTATAGTTGGGTCTTTCTTTTTCCTGCCAGGATTCTTGAGGCATGCTTCTTTGATTGCTTTGTCATAGATTGGAACATCCTTTATGGCTTGAAATAGAGGTATCTAGACACATATATGCTTCAGCTGGTCCAAGATATCAAAAGTGGTATCCTCCTTTTCTTCCTTCTTCTTGGAAACTTCCAATCTATGAGGAAATGGTGGTTCTTGTGTAGACTGCTTGACTTGGACTGGTTCAGGTACACTTGGCTGAATGGTATCATTCAGAGATTCCTCCTCCTCTTCCATAGGAAGCTCAGTGATGATGGGCTTGGAAGGGAATGGTGGTTCTTGTGTAGACTACTGCTATGGTTTGTTATTTGGGTTGGGTGTGGGTTGAGCTGGTAGTTGAGTAGGTTTAGGTGCATTTGAGCTCAGATTAGCAGGTGGAGGCATTATAGAAGGCTATTGGGGCTGAGAAGGTGGTTGCATGTAACTGGTTTCCTGAGTAGGCCATTGCTATCCTCCTCTCCATTGATTTGTTTGCTACCAATTTCTTGAAGGTGGCTTCCAATTCCCTTGAAATTGCTATCAATTCCCCTAAGGTTGCTACCACTGGGGTGGAGAACTCTGATGATTGGGATAAGCATTTGGAGGGTTACTCCAAGGTTGTGATGGGTATCCTCCATAACTGGATGGATATGGGGGCTTCCATTAGTTACCAGAGGAATATAAATTAAAATATGGCCCAACATAGGATAGTGGATCTGGTGGCATACCTTGTCTTGGAGCCCAAGGCTTCCTTTGTGCAACATAGTATACTTGGTCTTCTTCAATCTGGATTGGCTTGAAATCAGGTGGAACCTGCTTGCTTTCAAGGTTAGCTACCATCTTACATCTACAGTCTCTCTTCTTTTGTTTGCAGTGGAGGTAATACTTTGTCAACATTGCCTCTGCCTTCTCTTGCTTCTTCTTGGCCTGAAGTGTATCTAGATGAGTAGCTAAATTATTTATAATGTCTTGCTTGAAGTCTTCCAACAAATGAGTAGTCTCCATTCTTGAAACTCCACTGGTAGTTGTCTTACCCATGGAAGGTTGGTAAGCTCTCCCTTTCTTTGAGGCTTCCCTAGAGTAGTTATGGGATATTTTCTTGATATCATCCCAGGGAACTTGGGTGATATATCCTCCTCCCATAAGATCCAAGGCATCAGTGCAGCTATCATTGATTCCTCTCAGAAAAAAAACAACTTTTGTGAGTCTTCATTAAGTGTATGGTGTGGAGATTTTTGTAGGCAAAACAAAAATCTTGCAATGTAGTCTTCCAGGATCTCATCTTCCTTTTGCTACATCCTGAAAATGTCACCTCTTCTCATGTCACTACCTCTGCAATATTCCTTGTATTTCTCAAGGAATTTTGTCTTCATGTCTTCCCAAGTTTCCATAGTATCTCTACGTAGGCTCATGAACCATCTTAATGAATCTTCTTTTAGAGTGGTAGGAAATAGCTTAAGCATATGGGCATTAGTAGTATAATCATAACTTCTACAGAGTATGTCAAACTCAAATAAAAAGGTATCAGGATCCTCTGTGACAAGTCCATAAAACTTTGGGAGTGTTGAAGTAGGGATGTTCTTAATGTTGTCAACTTCATTCTGATGGGCAATGGGAAAAGGAAAAGTTGGTTGGTTAGGTTTGTTCCCATTTGCATCACCCATGCCTGCTTGATGTGTTTCCAAAGCACGGGGTTTCTCAAGCTAACTTTGATCTTCAAAGGAGACTTCAAAACTAGTTAGATTAAGATATGCATCAACAATGGGGTGTGGATTTTCTTCTTCTTCTTTTGGTAGATTTTGATACTCAACTAGCTGGAATGGATTAGGATTGTTAGGAAGGAATCTACCATAAGCATCCCTTCTCCTTCCTCTATGCATATGGTATTACTCACTATCAGTTAGCTCACAAAACAAATTGGTAACGAATAAGGGGGTCATTGCTTCCTAAATGAGGATATACTAAGAACAACTTCCAAAAACATTACAACAAGAAAACTAACAATGACTCCAAAAGATTCCCTAGTTTGACACCATCCCCGACAATGGCACCAAAAATGTCGGTCTCCTACAATGATCTGATAACTTAGCCCTTACAACCATGATTTAGAGATTGGACATCTAACTTGAATAGCTACTTTAATCATCATGAAGGTGCATTTAAATTGTCAACCTAGGCACGTGAACTTGAAATGGGCCAACACAGTATGTGCACTAGGAACTCTTAAGTAGCAATTTCTATTTTACAACTAATAAACACACAATACTAGAAGTAAATTGCTTGAAAAGGAATGAAACAAATGTTGAACATCAATCAATGACTATGCTAAGCTGAAATGCATAACATGAATAAAATATCTAAGCAACAAATAAGAAACTACTCTATCTGCTTTGGCTGTGGGAACAAACACAAAATGGACTTCTAGTGGCTGCAGGAGCAGTCGATGCGAGATTTCTAACTAAGTACTAAACAAAAATTAATACTAAACCAATGCTAAACTAAGAAAATGGATTACTCACCAAGTGAGCTCCCTTGGATAAGTATCCTCTAAAACTAAAGAGAACTTAGATGCTCAAACTCAAAACTATATTTTATTCATTGTAAATCATGCATACAAAAGAGTAGTGTATTACTAAAACTGGAGTACAATATCAAATCATGCAACCTCTTCCTCTACTATCATATGACAATTTAGGAGGAAGGAGCATCAAATTATTATTTATGCTAATAGCTAAACAAGGCAGTCAACTCCATGACTGGGAGGACACCAATTAGGGAAAACAGGGAAAGTGGAGCAATGGCGGTTATGCATGCATGGAATCCGGTCAGACACAGACTCAGCACAACAGTAATGCCTATGCATGCTCTATCATTAAAGTCCACTACAACAAGGTGGTTACACTCGACTACATGAAGAATCTTTTGTCGTTGGCCTTCTTTGACTTGGAGCGATTCCTTTGCTAGACATTATGGTGCATACCCAGCTAGCGGTGTCTTCCTCAACTTAGCATATTAAATTTGCATGGCAAGGTTAGTACGCATAATAACTGCACATCTATAACCACCTTAAGAAACATTCATCAACCACATGAAAAATCAATATAGATAATTCACATATTATGTCAAATGTCATTAAAGCTTGCAGAGATAGGATTAAGTCCAATGTCAATGGTTTGAGAGAAACATTATGAAAATACCAATATTTAACATTAAATTCCATGACATCTATTAACAAATAACTATAGATTCTACCCAAAATTGGAACAAAAACTAGGCTCATCAACCACTACAACTTCTTTCTCTTTTTCTAGTTTTGATGGTGAAATATTGTATCCTCCCATGAATTTAGGTGTGAAATCTAATGATCCCCAATCATCATCTAATAGCTTTGTTATAGATGAAAGGCACTAATCTTTGTCTTCAATTTGTAAAGGTTCAACTTTTGAAATTGGTATCAATGTGCTAAAAGGAGTTGTCATTCATGTTTTAGCTTGTAATTTTTTTTCAAATTTAGGATCAAATTTTATAATGTAATCTTTGTATTTATAAGTGTATTTCATTAAACGATGAAGCATTGAAGGAACTCCTTTCATCTCATGAACCCATGGTCTACATAAAAGAAGATCACATGAAATATTATTGGGCATGACATGGATGGGAGTTTGTAACACAACAGGACCAACTTTAATTGGTAATGTTATTACACCAAGTGGTTGTCTTCCCATATTATCAAAACCTTTGATTAAAAAAGTAGCTAGTTGGATTAAGGTTTTATTCGCTCCAATTTTGTCAAAAATATGAACACTAAAAATATTAAGCCTTGAACCATTATCAATAAGGGTACACCTAATCTCAATCTTGTTGATGGAAACCATTATCATCAAGGCATCATATTGTTTTTGTGTTTCCAAAGGGGGTAACTCATTTTGATGAAAGATGATATCTAAATTAGCTTCAAGCAAAGTTGCTACATCATTTGGTTGTACACTAGGAGGGACAATAACTTTTTGCAAAGCATTTTGAAGCATGCCGTGATAAATAGGAGATGTTTGAATCAAATCCCACAAAGAAATCTTGAATAGGGTATTATTACAAAGTTATTCTAAAAAATCATACTCCTTACCACTATGTTGAGGAATGTTAGGTGCAGGTGGGAGGTATGGTTGAGGTAATGGGATGGATGTTGGTGTTTGATTTTATTTCTTATTATTTCATGTTATATGTGTGAGAAACTGTGTGATAACTTGGTTGTTGTGGCACGTGATTATTAGTAAGTTGTTTTACAAAGTTTAGGATGTGGTCATGAGGTTTGGGAGGTCCTATAATGAGATGTGACTTAGGAAGTCCAATAATTAGAGGAATTTTAGGAGATTCAATAATTAAAGGAGTCTTAGGAGGTCCAATAATTAAAGGAGATATAATAGCCAATAGTGCTTTCATAACCTCAACAGAGTTAACTACTTGTTGATTATTTTTTAATGTCACCTTAACATCTTCATCTATGCAATCCATCTTATTATATTTTGAAAGAAATGTATCAATGATTTCATCCTCATGTGCCACAATATCTTTCCAAGTGGGAGAAGTATTGGGAGAGAAACAAACAAGATTCTCATGATGCTCAATGATTGGATCATCTAACACCAAGATACCTTCTTCACAAGTAGGCGAGGTATCAGAAGAAGAACAACTGTGATTGTCATGCTTGGCCTTGATTGAATATTCTTGCACCAAAACCTTCTCACAAGTGGGGGATATTTTTGGAGATGAATGAAGATTAGGCAAAGTGATATTAATAAATGTGTCAATGATTTCATTCTCTTGTGCCAAGATACTCTCACAATGAGGAGAGATATTGGGAGAATGACTAACATGCTTGTCAATGATTTTATTTTATTTCCTTAGATTGTACTCATAAGTAGGGAGATTATAATTATACAAACCATGCACTACCATATCAAAAACACATATTTAAAAGGGAAACATGTTGTCACTATCCCTATGGAAAAAATGAGCAAAATCAGATAGGTCTGAAAATAGAATTGCAAAAAAGAAACCAGATCTGAAAAGAGGACACACACAAAGATTTGTGTATAAAATTTTAGCTCAAAAAGTTTGGACAAGGGCACCAAGGTGACTATGTCCTTCATAGATTTTTATAGATTTCAAAGTTTAGCTGTTTTCTATAATATTTAAGGATCTCAAGTACGTATGCATATAGGTCTGACAATGAATTGTTTTCTAGAATTTCCCAATTTAATATTATGTAATTTAAAATGCAAGGGTACAACAATTTTTTTTTAAATTAAGTAATAAAAGACATTTTAAATGCAATTTCTAGACTTATGATGTAAGATTTGACTAATTCTAATATATCTAAAGCTGAAAATGATGGCGTTAATGCCTTTTTGAAACAAAGCAATGCAAATTTTCACTTTTTGAGCTATATGCAAGATGCCTAAATGAATGTATTGAACACTTTCAGATTTTATTTCAGATTTAAATGACCTAATGAAGATTTTTAAATGCAATTGGAATGTAGATATGATCTAAGATGACTGAAAATAATTCTATTGCAACCTATAATGCAATATTGTATGTAATTTTTTGAAATTTTATGCTTTTTATGATGCAAAAATGAATTCCTAAATGAACAATGCAACACAATGCAATGCTAAACCTAGATCTAGATACTTTTCCTCAAATTTTAGAAGCTATATAATGTTAACATGTCAGGTTCACCAAAATGAAATTAAGGAAAAGTGAAACCCTAGAAATTTCACTCTAGGATTTTAATGGTGCTTTTCCATAACATTTCATTTAAGATTTAAGGTAGTGGAGGTTTGATGAATTTAAACAAGATATAGGACTGAATTACAACCTAAAAGGTGAGTCAACCTACCCTTGACCAAATCTGAAATGGACTTAAGAATGAAATGCAACAAAATGATTAGGCTAATGATGCAAATACCTATTCTAATGCAAATACAATGGACACAAAAGATCATAGACAAATTTAGATTACTGGAATAGACTGAGTAGGGTACTGTGCTCCTGGCATATGACTCTAGGGATAAAAATTGAGGACTATTTTTCCTAGGGTGACAATGTTCTAGTTGAGCAAATTGAAATATGTTTTCACAGTCCTCTGGTGCCAGATCAAAGCCTTTGTTTTTTGATTATCGCACTGTCAGATATTACTATAACTTAGGTTTTTGTTTATTTTCAAGGTATAGGGTTTGAATGAAATAATGAGCAATTGAACTTCAAACTTCTCCCAATATTCTTCAAATATGAAACCTACACATTCAAAGAGAGAGGAAGGGTTGTGTCATTTAGGGGCTTGCCTTAGTCAAACCCTATGTTAGTGTTTCCACTTTCACAATGCTAATGTTAATGAAAGATAGCCTATCCTTTTGAGGGATAGGGATAAATGATAAAAAGGAATATGAATCAACAATGGATTGCAACTCACCACCCTCCAATGGATTCCTTGAAGGACTGAAGTCATACAAATCTCCTCAAGGCTTGAATATTGTTGGCTTGATTTTCTTGAAGACCTACAAGGGTTAGACCTCACAAATAATATGATAACATAAACATGAATAAATTCACATACACCTTGACATGATGCTTTGATATTGTATTTCTACAATAAATATCTAAAATGTTGCTCTTGACTTGGTTGATAATGCTCTTGACAATAATTTTTGCTCAATAATGCTAGATGATTTCAAATAATGCAATAACTAGGTATTTATAGGAATTTAATCTAATTTCCCAAAAATTAAATCCCAATAGCCGACATTGGACATTTGAAATTCAAATAATAAAATGTTGACACCAACATATTCTAATTTGGAGGCGAAATAGGGGGACTAACTATGTCCCAACCCTATTTTGTGGGACTTAAGGTGTTGAGGACAAAATATTAAATGAATGCATTTGTTTTTTGCTTATAATTTGTACATAAATTTTAAAATGAGCCACATATTGCATAATTTAGGAAATTAGGCATACAATTATGTCCATGCACTTAAGGGGGAGCAAAACATAGTGTGAAATTGTCATGGGTGACAATTCACAACACTACATTTCCCTTAGTATTCATACTAACTATCTACAAGTTGCTAATAATAATTTATTTTTACAATAAAATAATATATTGAAGACATTTTACAAACTACTAGAAAGTTTTTTTTAGGTTTGATAATCCAAGACTCATTTTCTTTAACTAGTCTAGTTGCACATTTTAATTTTTAAGGGTGAATGAATAATTGATTGTCTTATTTATGAGACAACTTGATGTGTATGCTCCCTCTCCACACTAAAAGGTGATCTTGGATATGAAAAAAACCAATTTATACCAATTGAATTCCCAAGGGAGTCAAGTTTTTAATCTCTCTCCTTGCATCACAAGGTGATCTTGGAGATTAAAAGCACTTGGTCTTCATTTCCCCCAAGTGACCTACCTTGATTTTCATCAACTAGGAAACAAATCAAATCTCGTGTTTTGAAAAGATATATAAGTTTGGGAGAGAATCAAAAGACTCGCACATTAGGAGGACACTTTTTATTACAAATAAGCTTGTAATAAATTCATAGCTTACAAAGTAATAGAGGAGAGTGGGTTACCCTCTCACACCAAACCATTAGACATACCCTCTTATTTCATGGAATCATGCCTCATGTACCTTAAAGTATAGCAAGAACATCATCAAGAAATATTTTCCATCCTAAATATGAACCAATGGTCATTTTTTTATCTCAAAGAGCTATCTACATACTATGATAAGAAATTAATCACCTTGTGCCCCTAGAAGTGA
The DNA here is from genome assembly GCA_007258455.2 of Sequoia sempervirens. Taxonomy (NCBI): domain Eukaryota; kingdom Viridiplantae; phylum Streptophyta; class Pinopsida; order Cupressales; family Cupressaceae; genus Sequoia; species Sequoia sempervirens. Next base: position 41,770,690 of record VDFB02252616.1, on the reverse strand, counting down.
TTTGGTAGGTCATGTATGCTCTCCCCTCACACTATAAAGATTTTGGATGATAAAAAATGGTTAGTGCCTTATCATGGGGCCTACATTCCACACCTAGTTAAGAAATAATGTTGGGATTAAAATTATCCACACACCTACTTGGATAAATTTAGGTTGTTCTTGTGCTTGGTGTGATTTTCTTGTCAAAGCCCATGAAATCACCCCTTAAATCCAAAATAATTAAACCTTATTCTATATCAACATCCAACCTTTGAATCCAATTCAAAAATTTATGAAAATAAAATCTTAAACCAAGGGTTGACAATTCCCAACCCCCATCCCAATGTAAACCATCAAATCCCTCATTGTACTAATCATAATCCCCTAGTCCTAATTCTTGTCATCATCTAAATCCCCAAATCCTAATCAAATCTATATCCATCTAATCCACAATCTAATATATCATCCCAATACCTAATTGAAATCACAATCAAACCAAATCAACCATAACATCTATCCATCCAAATCATAATCATAATATCAAGATGTTAAACCAAATTCAAAATCTATTTTTTGCTTAAGAACTTTACCTATCCTAAGTATAATCATCCAATCAAATTAGTCCTTGCTTAGGAACATTGCCTATCCTAAGTATATAAAATCCAATCAAATCAATTTTTCCTAAGGTCTTGATACCTTTGTTATTCACTTCAATCAAACCCAACTCTAATCCTTCAACATAATTCATTACTATAATCTCATTTAACATCAAACCCTTTCATCATCATTAATCCCCAACCATCAAAATTAAGCCCAATCTTCATGAAAATTAAAATAAAATGCCAAAATCCACTTGTAAATCAAAGGAAAAATAATTATTTAAACCATTCATCCTATCACCCTCATCAAAATGCCAAATTTTTTCCACCTCAGTCAATCATTCTAAACCTCCTCGTCCAAATCATAAATTCAAATTTTCATCCTAATTCATAATACAACCCCAAATCCTCATCATAATCCACAATCCAATCCAAAATCCTCATCCTAATCCATAATCCAATCCCAAATCCTCATCCTAATCCAACACCTTGGGTAATCAAATCCAAATCAAGCAAACATCCAAAATACTAGGTATTTTTTTTATATTGAACAAAGCAATAAAAGAATTACAAGGATAAAGCTATGAAGTCTAGCTGAAGTACAAAGTTAAACATACAATACCCAACCATAAAGGCACATATAGTAACAAGGTAGCATAACATGAAGACCATTGACAAACTAGCCAAAAGGCAACCAAAAAGACCAAGATTATATATGTTGTATGACATTTTTACAATGACTAAGATTATTGTCAAGCTGAAACTTCATAATCTGATTTTTAATCTACTGTAGTTGTTGTTTGACCTCTCCATTCTTCTTTCTTAGGCCTTGGATCTGCAAAAGAAAAGAAAATCCACTTGGAGAAATGTATTAGAGCAAAGCCTTAGAGTACCAGTTACTTGATGAAAATTGTTAGAAAAAAAAAGCATCACATCTATTCTTCCATATATTTTTTAAGATCACATGCCGAATAGAATCAACTATCACATCATTTTGCATATCAAAGCCTAGAATAACTTCTTTAAAACTCAAATAATGATTAAATATTGTTGAAAAATATTTTAACACAAGATACCATTATTTTCTAGCATAAATACAATCCCAAAATATATGTTTCAAGTTGTCAGCACCATGTCAAAAAGGAAAAAAAGCTAGTTGGACCATAATACATTTAGACCTAGCCCCAATAGGTAGTTTGCAATGTAAAATCTTCCAAACTAGCACATATGTGTCCATATCCACTTTTGATTTCCATATTTGAGCACTCATTTTAGACCAAAACTTGGAGTTGATTCTGCACTCCCACTTATGATTCAGACGAGGAGTAAGATTCCAAGAAGGGAGCACATGCATATACACTTTTTTTAAAGGAAAATTATCGAAGTGACTATGAACTAGCCATTTCCAATCTTTAAAGAAATAACAATCCATTGGAGTGCACAATTTCATAACCAAATCAAAAGGAACAAGTGACTTAATAAAAATAAAAAATTGCTCATATTTATTACTCAACCCATACTGCTCTTTGATACTATTCCAAGAAGCCCAACCATGTATATCAAAATTCCAAATATGTTTAAATTGTCTAACCCCTTTCTTGAATAGATGGTAAGCATGTCTAGGAAAACTAATCACTAATGGTTGATTATGATAAGTGATAAGTTTATTCCACCATATTGACATTGAGGAAAAACTGAACCCATTTTGTAGGGAAGATCCTCCCCAATTCAAAAATTTACAAACCTTTTTCCACACATTCCAAATAGATTAGAGAGGAAATGAAGCTCTGATTTTAAAGAAAGGAGGAAAGAGCATTTTGTCTAACCAACAAACAACTTGTCATTTATTCTTAGACGAAGATTCCATGATTCATTGATGAACTAAGATTTTCCATGGTTCATCTCCATTAGAAGCTCTGATTATCCATTTTGTAGTAAGACAAGTCCCTTGGGTAAGGGGATCTATGAGCCCAAGGACACCTTTTTGTTTGGGTTGAATGTAATGGGACCATGAAGAAGCAATAAACCCAACATTACCATCCCACTTAGACCAAAAGAATTTTTGAATAATTTTGTTCATCTCTCCATAACCTTGCTTAGAGGGCATCCAACAAGAGGAATAGTACACATGGGTTGAAATAAGAATCTTATTAGCCACCTATATTTTTCCAACAAGGGACAAAAATTTATTGCCAAAATTAAACAACTTATTATTGAGTCTATTTAAAAATGAAGCCCACATTTCTGAAAGAGAAACTCCCAAGCTGAAGGGAATGCCAAAATATCTAGTTATCTCCCCATGTTTGATTTGCCTCTACTCTTTGGGGATCCAATGAGGAGTATGACCAAGCTGAAACATCAAAAAATTAGTTTTATTATGACCTATAAGAGAACCAAAAACATCATAATACAACTATAAAATGTCTAAGGTATTGTTCACCTCTTCTTCTGAGTTATGTAGGAATGGCATGCTATCATTCAACAAAGTGGGAGTTTATTACCACCTTACCCTGATGAATAGAAATTCCTTTAATAAGTTTCATATGATAGGCCTTGTGAAGAAGATAACCCAAGGCATAGATTGTAAGAACGTATAAAAAGGGGGAAAGGGGACATCCTTGCCTTATAGATCATTGTAACTCGAAGGTATTCAACATAACCTTATTAATAATAAGGTGGGCATTAGCATATTTAAACAACATTTGCACATGTTTTAAAATTTGAGGACCAATGCCCACCCATTGCAGCATTTTAAGGATGAAACTCCAACAAATTTTATCATAAGCTTTGTCAAAGTCCAACTTGACTATCAAAGCATTTTGACCTAATTTTTGAGCCCAATCCATTGTCTCCCAAGCCAACATTAAGTTATCAAGGATATATCTTCCCTTTAAAAACCCAGTTTGCTCAGTTCTCACAATAATTTGTACAAGGGGTTTAATTATGATCACCAATGCTTTTGTAATAATTTTATAGGAAGTATTTAATAAGGTAATTGGTTGCCAACCAACAATAGAGTCCTCATTCCCCCCCTTAGGAATAAGTTTGATAAGACCTTTATTGATATTATGACTTAAGGAACCATTATGAAGGGCCTCTAAATAAAACAAATAAAAATCATCCTTGATATGATTCCACATAATCTGGTAGAATTCAGTTGGAAGACCATCATCACCAGGGCTTTTATTTGGTTTCATCAAGAACAAGGCATGTTCAATTTCTTCCAAAGAGAGGATGTGATCTAAAAATTTGCTATAATCTAGATCTATCACATTAGGGATATAATCTTGGATGCTTTCTTCCAAGGCTTGTTGGATACCAGTCCAATTATTTTCTTCTTTGAAAAAATTCCCATAAAAATTGTAGAACAATTTAATAATTTCTACATTATTAGTGTAATATCCATTTTCATCCCTTATGGTTTCAATTCTCTCCTTTTTATGTATGTAATTAAGGTAATTGAAGAAATATTTAGATCCCTTGTTCCCTTCCTTGATCTAATGCATTCTAGCTATGATTTTGGCCCCTTGCCCTTTGTACTAATCTAATTTCCACAACTGAGCTTCAATAATAGCAATATTCTTTTGAATTTTTTCATTATGAGGATCAAAGTTAAGTTTTTGTCTAGCATTTTCTAACTTCCCTTGGAGATATTTCTCTCTACGTTTACGTTTCTAAGCCATTATTCTTCCGAAGGATTGAAGAAACTCAACATATTGAGATATAAAAATAGTCCACCAAGCAATGCATGACTCTCCTTCCATAGGTTTAGGCATTGAGTTCCAAATTCCCACAAAAGCTTAAACACATTCTGCATTTTTAAGATGAGAGATATTAAGTTTGAAGGGGAGATGAGAGGAGATATCAGATTTTTGCAAAAACAAGGAGCGGAGCATATGATAGTGATCTAATAAGATTGTTGAATAACCCACCTACACCAAATAATCTAAAGAAAAATTGCCCAACTTTATGTTATGAGATATGTAAAACCGATCTAATCTACTAAGTTTTTTGTCACTGCTTGGTCTACAATTGGACCAATAAACCAATTATTGGCATGACTATGAAACTTATCATGAATAGGATCAACCACTCCAAGCGAGTTTCAACAAAAGATCCATTTTTTAAATTCCTCATGGCTAAGTTTAAAATAGTTGAACCAACTACAATCCTCATGTTGTTCCACCATGTTAAAATCCATTCCCAGCACCCAATCAACATTTGAAATATTTTTAGACATCTAATCCCATAGAACCACTCTTTCCTTTGGATTGTTAAGAGCATATATTGATTAGAAATCCATGTCTTGTCCATTAATAAAGGAGAGGGCCAAAACACAACTATGTGATGGGTTCTCTCCCTTATCAATGACATGTTTTGCAATCCAAGGAGACACACCAAGCACAACTCCACCACTACCCTCATTGTGTGAGGTATCAATAAAAAGATCTTTCCAAAGGCTTAAAAGAGTCACATCTAAATAATTGTTGTTGATCTTGACTTCTTGTAAGAAAAGCACATTAGGTTTCCATTTCTCTACAAAATCTTTGACTTTAAATTTTTGATGAGGGTGCAAAATCCCTCTCACATTCCAAGATAATATCTTGCAATTCATGATGAACTAGCTAGTGGGTTATCATCCTCTTGTGGCAAGACTTCAAAATGATTAGAGATGATAACTTTTTTTTATCATTGTTGCATGTTTCATTTAAACTATCAGGAGGAGACCTAGACCTTTGTCGAGAATTAAGATGACGAAAAATGGACTAGCTAGGAGATTTACACAACCCAGGAGAGAAAGGGTGGGAAGGCTTGTTAAGAGGAGGGTGGGAAATGGAAGAAAGAGATGGTTCCTTCCTCTTTCGAATAGTCCTCCACTCATCAGTCATAATAGCATCTTTGTAAAATGTGTTTTCCATAAGAGGAGGTCCAAAAGGAGGAGAAACAAGAAGAATTGTGTTTGTTTGTAGAGAAGACAATGAGGTGTTTTTAATGACTAGCTGCACAATGGGACTACTAGCTACCTTGGCTGGAGCAACTTGGGGCAATGATGAAGAGGACATGTATTTTTCCTGACATGACAATAATTGATCAAATGGCCATCTTGTTGGAAAAAAATATGCATTGGGATTATTCAAATACACTATTGGCTGATCCAACTCAAAGCTCGGACCAAACAATTTAGTGTTTTTTGGCAAAGGATTGTTCAAGTCAATTTTCACACATACCCTTGGATGAACTCTTAAGCTGGAAAATTTATTAGAGCTTTGTTTGCACTATATGAATTTCCAGAGTTGTGTTGCAATATCTTTTAGAAATGGTTTGAATGCTAGATTTAAGAAGGGAAGTTCCAACCACATGGGATAATGAGAACAAGAAGGGCCTTCAGGGTGAAAATCAAAGGTCCAAGCTTGCAAATAACAAATTTTTCCACATATAACCTATGTTCCATATTGTAAAACTGCTTGAGCATGCTTAGCAGACCTAAACATGGAAGAAACATAGCCTTTACCCAACCATCTAATGGATTCAATCACCCAACCTTTATTTTCCCAGTTTTGTTTAGCCCATTTGTAAAAATCTAACTCAGTAGGTATTCCTCTCAAGAAAAAAGAATGACATTTTGTTTTAATTTTCAACAATACAATCCACAACTTCATTAGGTAGCTAGAATTCTAGGGATTTACCTTGGATTTCTGTTGTATCTTCTCTGATTTCTTCTTCTTTTCCATCATTTGGAACAAGGGTTTCCTTTACTAGTGTAGTCTAACAATTTTTCTCTTCTTTTGATTAAAAAACACCCTCCATTGAAGCAATCTCTCTACTGGAATCCAATAACGGGGTTTTATTCATCAATCTAGCTTCTATTTTTATCCTCATCCCTTCCTTTACTCGTGATTCAAACTCATAAATGTTATTGTTTACGTCCATGCCATCACCCAACCGGTGAAAAACATTGCCCTTCACAACACTTTCACCCTTGTTGGCACCGTTATCAGTAATATCTCTTCCTTTGGCTAATTATGCAAAGCACCCACAAATTTGGGCAAAAAAAAGTAGCCAACACCACATTAATCAGTGCCCTATGTCTCAGAAACCAACAACCTTGACTTTTGCAACTAGGGTTTCGTTGCTTCTCCTCCCATTCACTCTTTTCTTCTAAGAAGAATCCCTCAAATACTAGGTAATTTTAACAACTCCTATCCACTCATCTTAAGCTAAACCCAATCCCAAGATGATCATCCCTTAATACAATCACCCTAAACCAAAACCCAATCAAAGATCAAAACCTTTGATCCAACTATTCTTTATTTTCGTTGACATTGAAAATGTAGTAAATATTATATATTTATATATTTTGATTTTTCCTAAATATATGCCATTTTGTTTGGATTTTTAGTAAGAATCATATATGACTTATATTCTATTTTTTAATAGAACATTTGTAGATATTAATATATATTTTAAATTTTTGATGCCTCTATTTAAAAAATAAATAACTTTTCTACTAAATTAAAATTTATTAGTTTATTATTATTATTATTATTATTATATATATATATAATAATAATATATATATATGGTTGACTATATAATTTTATATTTCTATATTTAACTGTGTTAGTTATATTTTTAATTTTATAGTTTTAAATTTTTTAAATATATGTTAGTTGTGTTTTGGTTTTTATAAAATGGTCGTGTTTGAGATTTCGTGTCTTACTTTTGTGAACACAAATTCAAACTAAGTTAAAAATATGGAGACATGTAAAATAAAAGTTGAATTCTAATGCTCACCTCAAGATTAAGAGAAAATGAAGTTTAAATAATAAAACTAAAAATAAAATATACTACCAAATATGAACTCCACTATTACAAGTGGATTTGCTCAACGAATGAGATGTGGTTGTTTGAAATATTCACTTAAAAAAACATGCAACATGTACCTATCAAAGATGATTGATTGATTTATGTTAGACAATGTACCAATTTATAGATTTTTGGTAGAGAGTATAGATGGCTAGGATTCTAAGATGAGATCTATAGTGGAGACTAAAAGAGAATACTTTCCTAGGATCAAAGAGAAAATAAAGGGTTTGAATTTAATTTGTTTGAGATGAATGACTAATATTGTATTTTTTTAAAGAATAATTTGTTGCAACCATAAAAAATAGAAGGGAAATGTATTTATTTCTAGAAATGATTGAGGGAATGGTAAATTAAATAAAAAAATATTATTTAATTTAATTATTCATACATGTGAGGTAGAAAATGTAGTAATTAAATAACATTAGATGTCACATTGGATTAGACTAATTAAATAATATTTATTTAATAAGTTAGTGATGAACTAGATCAAATAATTATTTAATTAATTAGAAGCAAATTAAATTAGTTAAATAGTATAATATAATATAATTAATTAATTAATGACAATGAAACATTAATACAAAATTATGTTAGGATTATTTTATGTGTCTATAACTATCATTGTAGAATACCTCTATGTATCAATATTTTTATGTGCTCTTTGTTGCATATTATTGTTTCTTTGAAAACTATGCAAATGAAAAAATATCATTCTCTAATATTGATCTACTATTTTGATTTTCCTTTTTAAGGAAATGATTGTTTCTTATTTTTTGATTGGTTCAATTGTATTTTTCTAATTAAAAATATATGCATTTACATTTGCAAAATTAGAAGGGAAAAATTACTCCAATCATAAATAGTGTCTAGTAAAAATTGAAATTATTTTTTAATGTTTCAATTTTATCTGGAAAATTACACATAGGTAACATATGATAGGAAAATATGATAGACTTATGGGTAGACATGTGTACACTGGCTACACCTACAAACACATATGAAACATATATCAACTACTCACTTGTCATCACTTCTAGTCAAACTCCTTGCCACACAATATTGATCATATTATAAAATTATTTTTGGGTTGTTCATGTATATCTATTTCTACATCTACTCATTGATTTCTTGTACTACAAGATTAATATCAATGGTTCTCATAGAGTGTGTTTTTGAATTAACGAATAGAGAAGATTGAATGTTGAAGAATCTAAAAAACATAGAAAATAGCAACCAAGTAATCAAAAACATATTAACATTATAAAAAAACATGAAGGTTTTCCTACTTAATTCCTTCATCTATATTAATAACATTTTATTTACTAAAACTATAAAAAAAAATAGAAATTAGAAACCTTGGGGAACTAATTATATTGATCTTAATTCTTAATCTTTGAAAACCTGCAATAATTATACCCCATTGTAAAACATGAGTGCAAAATCAATAAAAAACCAAGCAAAATTGGAGGTAAAACTATACAAGCCTACTCTCATTAAGCTTATGGAGCCCATAAGGAATCATGTCTATTTTATATCAAATCTTCATTAAAATATAATTATTATTGTATACTTTTTTTCTTGTATTACAAGAGAAGGCACGAGAATGGAGGACCCTATTAGAGTGATCGAATATTATGTTGTCTTTATTTTGGCCCTAGTCATTATTTTTATTTGTAGCGTTTACTATTCAAGAGCTTTTTAGAACACCCACCCCTTCAAACTTGGTTGTATGCAATTTCTCTAGCAAGATTCGAATTAGATGTTATCACTACTTAGGGATTATTCTTACTAGAAAATATCATCCAAACTTTACAAAGAGTCATAGAAGTCATAGTCTTGTTGCTTGCTTTAATGCTATTGGGTGTCATAGTCGTCTTAGTTTTTCCATATAGCCATAGTTTTCTCTTAAATATAAAAGAAAAATGATTAAGCTCCTTGGTGTTCTTCTCTAAGCTTTTGTGTTTTTAATATTTATTTTTATTTTTCATATGTACATCCACCTTTTTTTTATTTAGTCGTCCTTCAAGGGTTAGAATTAGCCATCTAATTTGTAGGTATAATTTCTTTGGGGTTTATATTTCTCTTTTGATCTAAAAAAATATTTCTTTTGAAATTCTTATGTTTTTGATAAAATAAGCATCATTTACAGGGTGTTGTACCCTTCACACAGAAAGCCCAAAGGGCCAAAAAGAAGCTAGTTCAAACTAGAACATGAACTAGGAGAAAAACAAACAGAAATAGCTGACCGACAGCTGTAGAACAACAAACAAGGATTAGACAACCCTAGAACTAGAGGGGATTAATCTAACTCCCTAAACCCAAGGCCGCAAAGAAGCAACAGATTTGGGGAGCCCCTTCTTCTTCTTCAGCACAACCGACCAAAAAGACTCAAAATTGAGGTCCACCGAGTGAGGCGAGGGGAGCGGATCCACAATAGCCATCCCAGGCGAGGAGCCACCACACAACGAGGGAGCCGACAACGAAGAAGAGGAGACGAGCAATCAAAGGACCGACAGAGTCGTTCAATGAGGGATGAGTAGGTTATGACTGAAAAACAACAGTAGATCGAGGCAACAAAGGTTTCGCAAAAGGGATAGCCGAAAGAGGAGCCTGGAAAGACTTCGAATCCTTGGGAGAAACAATCAAGGGAGGGTCACCCTCCTCGGAGGAATCATCCGAAGAGGGAGAGCCAATCGTGAGATGGTCTGAGAGAGCATTCTTCCACCAAGTAGCAACACCCTTGTGATGAGCAAGAGGGCTGTTGGTGTAATTAATTAATTAATTATTACACTAGCATAAGTTAACTTAGGTCTTGCATTTAATCATTTAGTCCTAGGTTGCATCATTTAATAAATGGGATAATATTCCCTTCCTAGTTTGTGGGATAAGATTCTTTCTAGAACTTATCTCAACATTTAATGATCATCACCATAGGGTTCACATGTTGTCACATGTTGTTAGATCAAGACACATGGCAACATCTCATGCATATTAGGGTTTATCTCTTGCCTATTTAATCAGGCATCTTGTTCATTTGTAATATATCCAATATCAATATAGATATCATATCAATCATCATATCAATAGAATCTTCAATTAGCATTCCATTGTTGCAACACTTCTTTTTTGGTTGATTATCTTTCATGGCTAAAGTCCTTTATTGAAGCTTCAGGGGCTATGCAATCCATCATCTCAACATGGTATCAAAGCTAGTCCATTGAAACATCAACCCTAGATCTAAGAAGTTTGGAGTGCAAGATTCAAGTAGGCTTGGAGTTTTATGTTGCAGGCTAGTTGGCTCTACCCGGGAGCCAAGCTTATTTCTGGTGCAGATCAGGCTCTCTCCGACCTCTCCATTGCGTCCAGAAGGCCTCAAAACCCACAAATCGCCTGTTCATTTGTCAAAATCGGAGACATCATCTGGGAGCCTTCGAGGTATTATCTAGGGTTTGCATTTTTTGTACAAATCCGTACATATTTGCAGAAAAAAATCTCCCTTTCAGGCCTCCATCAAGGCAAATTTTTTTTTAGAAAAATCAAAAAAATTATTGGCTATTTTGGGCAAAATTTTTCTATAGTTTTTCCAAATATTAAACTCTGCAAGGCGACTGGCAATTAAATTTATGGGTTGGCATTAATATTTTTTTTTCTGTGGCTATAGTTTGTTTCATCCGTCGGCATACAATTTTAATCGGCATTTTTTAATAAATTTTTTGAATTGCAAACATTTGCAATATTCAAAAAATTTCTGCCGACCGCAACCGCTTGCGTCATCCGGCATCACCCTCGTCGAACTCTGCGGACACCGACTGTTCCTGCGTCATCCGTCGTCATCCGGCTCCGCCACCATTGGTCACCGTCCGATCGCTGATGACGTCCTTCGGCCGTTGTCCTTCGCCGTCGGCCCCTGTCACATTGTTGCCGGCATCGACGGTTCCTCCGCTCACCGGTCATCGGATTCTTCATCGCCGGCCACCGCCCGTTCCTTGTCGACAGCGATCACTGACCGCAGACTCCAGCCCCAGTTCCATTGCCGACCATGGGCTCCGTTTGACTCCGGCATTGGGTTCTCCACCGGCCGCGCCACCATCTCCCGCCACCTTCACGCCACTCCGACGCCGCCATCCGGGTGGAGTGTTTATTCTTTTGTGCCAGCCAGCCCCGCGGTCATATCAACAACCGGGGGCTTATTTTTTAAGCCCCGGGTGCTCTATTTTTGCACCTTGTTAGCCAGCACACATTCAATCAGGCAGAATTCTTCCGGAGGCCGTATCTTCCACATACGATATCGAAAATTCACAAACGATATATCATTGGAAAGGTATTTCTGTCAACTTTCTAGTGGTGTGCCCTATTTTTCAAGATTCTACTATCATCAAAAATTCAATTCAACTGAATTCAACCCTCCATTCTGGACTCAAAAGCACACATCTTCGCATCAGATTGTCGGATTTCAGAGATTCCAGCTGCATTCGAGAGATATTTCAATGCATTTTTTATCAGTCCAATCATCTTCTTTGGTTTCAGCTCCAGGTATCTTTTTTTTTGGTTTTTTGATTCCTGTGACATCCTGAAGATTGAAGAAGAATTTTTTGATCTCAGAGGCATATTCTCAGTTGCATATCTATTTGGAAGTCTTCTATTTTCTATTGAAGGTCTGTGTCTTTGTATTTTGTGGAGAAATTTCATTATAGGGCTTGCATATTACTCTCCTTCTTTGGTTATGTTGCACAAGGGTAACTATCAGCAATGGCAAGATGGGATCTGCCACCATCTTCATTCACTTGATTTGTTGCCACATCTATTTGGTATAGTTCCTCATCCAAGTGAAGGTATTCATGAACTTGCTTGGAGTTGCAGCAGGTACACTATTTTGGAAATCATTGCTATGCAAGTTGATTGCGATGTTTTGAGATCTATTGATCATTGTGATTGTCCTCACATTCTTTGGATTAAGCTTTGGGAGATCTATGGAGATTCAGATACTCCACCATTCCCCGATGATCATGATTCAGAATGTCATTCTTCAGATCTAGTACCCCATGATGATATTATTGTGCAGGAAGTTGATTACCTTGATCTTTCTGAAGAGGTTGACAAGGTCCCTTTCCATGCTTCTTCTTCATCAGAGACAGTTGCTATCCCTTCACATTCAATGATTCCTTGTCCAGAATCATTGATTGAGGCTTCCACTATCATCATCCATCAGGACACATTCCGCTTTCCAGACTTGACATCATAGGATGGCTTTGTTTTAGGTATCACTGCCTTGGCTACTTCTATAGGTTTGGAGACAATTCTTGAGGGGGTATCACTCCTCTATTCAGATTTCACTTTGGAGAGTTGTTTTGAGTCTCCTCATTCTTTTGTCTCAACCTTGATTGGGAATTCAGAGACTATCTTGGAGGCACTTGGTTTCTCTTCAGAGATTTCATATCCGAGACTTCTTTCTTGTTATTCCATTTAGGATTTGAGGTTTCTTCAGCATCCACCATTGGATTTGCTTCAGACTTCTTTCATTGGTTTTGCGGACACTTCATTCAGGGGGGGCTATCAAGTATCCATCACATCCATCATATCCATTCTATCTTTGTCTTTGGATATTGTTCGACATCAGTTTCTGCATCATCCTGGTTTGTCACCCTCTTCATTGTTTGGGACTATGGCATTTTCATCATCAGGCACGGAGACATTTGAGCAGAGTTCAGAGACATCATCATCCATGTTCATTCTTCCTTCCTTCAATTCCTATCCAGAATGGGAAGCACCTCTCCATTTGCAGTTGGTTTTGTTTCTTCCGAAAGGGAGACAAGTTGTTTGTCGACATTGGATCTTGTTCTGTCTTCAGACACTTACCTTTTTTGCAGGTGATATCATCTTCTTGGGGGGCTATATAGTCTCTCTCTTTCCCTCCTATGGGGGGGCATTGCTTGTATTGTATCCATGTGATGGATGGTGTACTTGGGGGGTATTTGGGAGTCCTCCATCCTTCCCATCCTATCTCACATTTTTTCTTTTTCATCTCCTTTTTGGAGAGGGGTTTTGTTCCCACTTGGGTTTTCCCTTTTCTCCGATTGGGAGATTTTCTGCATCTTCATGTACATGGGTACCTAACATGGCCTCGTAGCGGGACCCATCATCATCTTGCATAATCATTGCATTTTCCTCCCTAAGTTGCACTTATGGGGGTGTTGGTGTAATTAATTAATTATTACACTAGCATAAGTTAACTTAGGTCTTGCATTTAATCATTTAGTCCTAGGTTGCATCATTTAATAAATGGGATAATATTCCCTTCCTAGTTTGTGGGATAAGATTCCTTCTAGAACTTATCTCAACATTTAATGATCATCACCATAGGGTTCACATGTTGTCACATGTTGTTAGATCAAGACACATGGCAACATCTCATGCATATTAGGGTTTATCTCTTGCCTATTTAATCAGGCATCTTGTTCATTTGTAATATATCCAATATCAATATAGATATCATATCAATCATCATATCAATAGAATCTTCAATCAACATTCCATTGTTGCAACACTTCTTTTGTGGTTGATTATCTTTCATGGCTAAAGTCCTTTATTGAAGCTTCAGGGGTTGTGCAATCCATCATCTCAACAAGGGCAACCATAGGCCAAATGACCAGTGAAAAAATACCTCCTACACCGAAAGGGGAGGCCCTCATAGTCTAGCAGCTATATCCAAGGTCTGTCCTCCACCATTAAGATCACATCACCATGGAGAGGTTTGGAGATGTCCAAATCAACTAAAATACGAGCCACCGTAGTATGCCCAAGATCCCAAGTTATAGAGTCCACCTTCAGAAAGCCTCCAATGGTGTCACCAATAGCTTCATAACAAGAATCTTCCCAAAATTGGAGAAGGAGATTTGGCAGTCAGATCCAAACTAGTCTGGTATTCAACGACTCAGTAAGAGGATTAAAAGAGCGAGACCAAGACCTGATGGACAACAAATGAATACCCCACATCCACACCCTATCCAACACATAGTCCTGCTCCTCAGTGGAGGCAAAGGTAGCTAGGAAGAACCCCCTAGCGCTGGGATAGAGCTCAATCTTCCCAGAGACAATAGGCTTCCAAGAGACAAAAACCCAATCATGGAGATCAAGAAGGGAGGGCCACAAGCCATTAAACTTGCAATCCACACCCTCTTTCAAATAGTAATCCTCATTTTCAACAACTTTAGGTCCACAAACCACAACAGGGGAAGCACAGGCATAGGGCAACGGTCTAACCCTTGCTGGAGCAAGCATAGATCGAGCACAATCCTTAGAGACTGTCTTAGTAAAGGACTTCCGAGGAAATCCCAAAGTAGGGCAACCACCAACAGGGAGAGAAGCATGAGGAGAAGGCAAAAGCTACACAACATCACCAAACACCTATAATGTTGACTTTGGAGGGATTTCATAGCAAATATCAGGAGCAGTGGGAGCCCCAGCCATAGAAGGGCTCCCGCAGGCCACCCTGCCACCCCCAACCGAAGGCACCAGAGCCATGCCCAAACCCTGCTTGCCATCACCATTCAAAAACAAATATCCCGTTGGCTCCCACCCAGTGCCGCTCCACTATTCGCTATTGCAATATTACTTTGTTTTCCTAAAATTCTTATGTTATTTTAGTAGATTTTTGAAAATATTTTCTATATATATATATATATATTAATTAATACCAAACTTCAAATATCAATATAGAAATCCATCTTAAATTCAATGAAAAAAATTCTTTTGTAAAATATTTGCATAAAGATAAACTATTGTAACCATTTACCTAAAGTAATTTGAAATGAAATTATTTCCAATTTTATTTTACACAAATTTAAATAGTGGAATATCATTGGTAATAGAAATTCCTCATGACTACATATTCAACCTAGAAAATCTCCTAAACAATACTTGTCTCCTCTATTGTTTAAAAACAAATCTCATAATCTAAGTGCCAACAACACCACCTTTGACATGATAAAGGCATGTCATAATTTTGTAACATTAGAAGTCATTTTACTTTATGCATTGCTATAAGATCAATTGTTGTTGAATTGTGTCATCTAACACACATTCAACCTCATCCTTTTCTATTATGCAATCTAATGAATTTTAGATTGTATTCTTTTATTTACCATTTTCAATACATTTTCATCTTGACATCAATAGTTTTTTTATAAATTTTATCCTATTTTTTTGGAGGAGTTGAATACTTTTTTCTCTATCTTATTCCTAGTTACCTATACTAGTGCAATTCACTAAACTATTATGGTGACTTATAGCCAATATAATCATTGTTAGTTGTATATGCATTTGACATCCAAGCAAGTGATCATATTCAAATGTGGTGGATATGCTCTAGGGCTAGCCATGAACCATTGCATATTCAATGGGTTGGAATCTATTGAGTTTGTGAATTCCTAGTGAGAAACATCTAGAGACCTTCCTCTTTCGAGACTTTTGTACTTGGACAAAATATTGCTCCAAGCTTGCTGTCCTCCAAAGATAGAGTATCCCCATCTTGAATACTCTAAAATATACACTAGATAAAATCATTTGCAAATTTATTTATTTATACTTTTCTCAAATTTGTATATGCCTAAAAGGAATAATTTTTAATTTTGTAAAGCAAATAGAATGAACATTGGCCGCAAAAATGATGACTACCTTATTTATGAATGATTGTACTCTCCCCCACTTATCTTATGGTTGTTGTCTCTCTTATGTATTATCTTTCATATTCATAGTATACAAACAACTATTGATATTTATGCACATGATTTTATTAATTTTATATTCATATAGTTGAATAGAGAATGGTGTATATACATAGTGCAAGTATAATTATGACCATGTGGACACAAATATAGCTATAATTGTCTTGTATAATTATTAGTTGTATATGAAATAAGTATTTAGATGCACATAGAATGATACACATATATGGTTCTATGCAAATTGCATGAATACATGTATAACATTTTGAAATTCTCCTATTGACTAGAAATAGATTTTTTTAGAAAAATTATAAAAATAAAATAATTGTATACTCCTAACCTTTTTATTGCCTAAAAAAAACTAGGGCATGACACATTGATTGGCATAGGTGATATTGATAGACTATCATATGATATGTAATAAAGCCACCATGTCAAACAATAGGTAACCATAAGACATCATAGTGCTTCTCATCTCTATATTGTGTCAATATGTGTTTAGTTGTAATACAACTTTAAAAAATAGACTATCAAATTGAAGGCCCCTATATTTTGACTAATAGACTAATGAAATATTCTTAAGATGAACACACCTTATAATTACCAAAAATTTGATAGTTCTTTGTAAAAAAACAACTTTTTATATATTATACACTATTGTTGATAACCCAAAAAAACTATTAATATCTACCTTTTGAAAGTAGCCGAAAATCATCCATTTCAAATTCATTTAATGAGTGATTTGGATGTGAGAAACTTGTCCATCATTTACATGATGGAGGTATATGTAGAAAGAAAGCCATAAATACTGCTATAAGTGATTTAGATGTGATTTGAATGTCAGAAACTTGTCCATCATTTACAAGATGGAGATATATGTAAGAAGAAAGCTATGCTACATGAATTCCTATATAGGGTTTTACATTGTTATAGCTGCATTGCAACTCATAGAAAAAATGGTTGTACTGCTGCAAGTAGCGTTCTCATTAAGAGCAAGTCTCAATCTCTGTTCTTCTAACAAACAGAGGTGCAAATCTTATAGTCTTAAAGGTTTCACATTCAATTATAGGGTTTCACCATGGATGCTTGCTTGGAGGGGTATCGATCCCATAACCTACCATTCTATCGTCTCTGAGATGCCATGCAACAATACCCACTACGTCGTTTGTGAATGATCCATTGCCCAGCTGGAGCAGTCATCCTCTCAAGGAGAGCATTCTATTTGATGGTTGTGATTTGTGAATGATCCATTGCCCAACTGGAGCAATCATACTCTCAAGGAGACCATTCTATTCGATGGTTGTGATTACGAGCATTGGTTCATTGTCGTGGAGTCCCTTGAGGGCAACCCCACTATAGTTGAGATTATTGATAGCTACATCAAGACACTTGCACAGGTCGTGTGAAGGTGGAGGGGTGGGGTCTTCTAATTTGACAGTAGTTTTTCAAAACAAATAGAATCGTGGTTAAGGACTGGTCATAAACATAGTAGTAGGACTGCAAGCATAACATGTTAGGTATGCAACGACTGTGATTATGTTCTCCATCCACTTGTGTTGACTAGATATTTAGCTAGGTATTCACCATGGTGCATCCTAATTATTAGAAATTTTTCTTAAATTTTACCATGTGTTGTAAATGTTGAAGGGTTGGTAAGTTGGGCAGCATTTGGTTGAGATTCTTAGTTTGGCATTATTTGTGTTGGCATGTGTGGGTGGAATTACTATAATACTCTCCATTTCTTTCTATGATATTGGGGATGGTTTACTTTTTTTATTGGAATGTGTATCTATTAGGGGAGCTCTTCATTAATGGACAAGCAATATATTTGATCTTAAGTATCATGAGAAATGGGTGAGTAACAATGCACACTACAATGATATTGGGCATGGCTTATTTGTTTATTGGAATGTGTATCTTTTAGGGGAGCTCTGTGTGTCTTTTAGGGGAGCTCTTCAATAATGGACAAGGAGTACTATTTTGACCTTAAGTATCATGAGGAGTGGGTGAGTAACAATGCACACTACAATGTGAAATGATTTAATGATAGATCGAGAAAATTTGAGAGACAAAGGGAAATAAAGAATAATGTTTTCTAGTGCACACACCACCACAAGTAACATGGAACACCAAACTTTGTACAATTTGGAAGTAATAACCAAGGTTGTGTTTAGATATGGAAGTTGTAATACTCGAATATGTCAGTATATAAAAAATATATATATATAGTAATTTATGTAGGTTTAGAAGTTTATGCTATTTGCTAATGCAACAAATTTGTTCTATTTATTTGACTACCTAAGTATAATAGACTTGAGTTAAGTTGTAGGCTTATGGTTGTGTAGGCTATTAGAAAGAGATGCTTTTGAAAGATGGATATGTTGCTTGTAATTTTATTTTATTTTCATATGTAGGGAAAATGATAAATCTAAATCACATATAAGTTATCTAGATTGTAAAACTCACAAATTGGTAATGGTTTCATGTCTAATTCATACACTTTTTAATTTATTAGTGTGAATAATGGTGTTTTAATGTTTATGAGGCTTTCCTAGTATTATATTGAAGAAATTATTTTTGCCTTATCAATCTAGAATTATGAAGTTTTTGTATGTCAACACATGTATAGTTTGGTAGTTTGAAATGTGTTTGTTTGAGATTTTTACATGTTTGTATGTGTCACCTAGTATTCTATTTGAGGGCTAGAATATTTGAATTCAAGAATTCATGTTTATATATTCTAATTGTAAAAAATCAAAATCAACTTGAAAGAGGTTGTTGGGTTGCAAAGTTGTTGCTCCACAATCCTAGAACTCAGTTCACCTTCAAGGCTAATAGTTTGTCATCAAAAATTTCATCAACAAACTAAAGAGGGTTAAAGGCCAATTGATGAGACTGGGTATTCTCTCCTACACTTTGAGCTCAACTAAGATTGAGGAGGGTATTCCTAGAAGTAACCTTAAAAAAGGTTTTTAACAAGTTGAGATGTAACTTGATTACAACAATGCCAAATATATCCAATGCACAATTGACCTCTTTAATTTTCACTAGGTTAAAGACTAACTAGCTGCATAAAAAACCTTGTATAAAGATGAGAAATCACCTTCCACATGCACCTATATAAAATAAAAGTATTTAATCCCCATGGATGATTTCATTTGACATTACATACATTGTGGCAAGGTCCAAACAAGCATGACATGATTCTCTGATGAATTAACTAATTAGGTTTTCTTAATATTATTCCTTGGTTTGTAATATTAAATCATGAACAACATGAATACTAAATTAAAACTAATGTACTCCTACTTCTAACAAGGATAGAGGGTGTTTAGATAATGAATGTTTAGTATTTTCCCAACATGGACCAATGCCTACTCCATTGGGCAACAAAGTCATGAAAAACAATGAGGAAATAATTACCATCAGACAAAGTATTAACATAAGTAGATGTTATTTGCATGTGACAATCACATATTACATCATATGTTCTATACATACTTAATAATCCATCTCAGAACTATAATAACCTATTTTTATTAAAGGAAAGACCATTACAATGACATTGCAACACATTAGAAGATTGCACTCTTCATCTAATCTCTATTACAATCACACCAACAAATATGGTGAAGGAAAATATATAGCTACAACTGTACATTTCCCTAAATCGTTACAAACTACCATGGAGACATACCATTATGTGGAGATGTGTATTTACAAATCCTTTCTACTCTTCACAAGATGCATTCCTTCATTTACAACTCAAATTAGTAGCATCTAATGCCCTAGAATTAGTTGTAGACCTTCCCAAACTAGAAAAATGACTTAGTGACCAACCCTTTGCATGTTAAGAAAATTGGTATTTATAACCCTCATATTCACGATGTTCAACAACTCATAAGAGTTTTGGATGGATGTGGAACTTGTGGATATCATGTGCAAGGTTGTACAAATTTATGGCACCTTCAATATGAATTCCAAAGATTATCGTGGAGAGATCTAGTTAGGAAGAACTCTAATGACCACATTAATGGTGATATGGCCACCCTTGTTGTTTGCAATTAAATCTACATTTCAAATTGCAACCTTTAGTTTGAAAAAAGGTTTTTGGGCGGGAAGGGACAAATTGGTGGATGTGGGGTCAAATTTGACTTAATGGGGTGATCGCTGAGCCATGTAGATAAGTGAAATAGGGTTTTGAAGGTGTATGAAACATAATTGGAGTTTCAATAGGTTATTTAGGTCTAGGAGGGACCTTCAAACAAAATCAAGATATTTAGGTGTTTGGTGGGAGTTTGGGTTCTAGAGGGACCTTAGGAGTGAAATTGAAGAAGGCTGGGGGTTAGGTCTTGTGAAGGATTATGGAACTAGGAGGAGAGGACCAGGGAAAACTATAGTGGCGAATAATTGAAATTGGGACATCCAAAAATGGTGAATAGTACAAGCTAAAAAGGAGACTGAATCACCAGGTTTTTACAAAAAAATAATTTTGTCTCGATTAATTCACCTATGCATTATTTTTCAAACTAATAAATCAAATTTGATTTTCCATGTAAACGATGTGTCATTGGAACTGATTCACCAGTAGTGTACAAATATTAATTATATTCGCTAGTAATATTATATTCCTACCATTAATTTTTGGGGCAATATTGCCACTAATAATAAATTACCATTAATTTTAGGGATATTTTAGCCTTGAATAGTGCTTTTATTTATTGCCATCAAATCATCAGTTAGCTTTTTAATCAGATGGCCGCAGGTTGATTTCATGACCTATATGCATGTGCCTTTTAAAAGGCTTGTTGAGGCCCGAAATTTGTTTTGGTCCACACGATTAGATTTAATCATGTGGCCCAAAATCTCAATAAGCCTTTTAAAAGGCACATGCATATTAGGTAGCAGAATCAACCTACAGCCATCTGATTAAAAAGATAATCCATGGTAACAATTCCACTTTTCATTTAGTCTTATTTTTAAAGTGAGATTTAAAAAAAATACTTAATTTGTGTGTGCTCCAATGCATTTTTTATAGTGAATTTATGCTTGGTGACGAGCATGTCGGGGCCGCTATCCTCGGACCCCACGAGGGGGTGTTCCCCCTCGACCCCCACAAGGGGACTCTGCCCCCTTAACCCCCGCAAGGGGCATTGCCCCTTGACCTCACCGGTGGCTGCTGCCCCCGGGCCCCTACTTCAATATTACAAAAAACAAAAAAAAAATGGGGGAATTGCGCCAACCAACTATACAAATTTTTAAAGGAGAGATTTTCCATTTTAATTAATCTTTTTAGTGATTATTCGCTAGGATTCGCTACTATGATTATTATTTTTGCCAATTATTCATTAAGATTCGCTAGGATTTTATATTTTTTTTAATAATGTGCATAGATTCCCTAGGAAAATTAATAATTTTTTCAAATAAAAGGAAAGATTCACCATGAAAATTATAACACTTAGCCAAGATTCGCTAGGATTTTACACCTTCGCCAAGGGGGGGGGTTTCTTAAAGTTATCCTTGCAGATTGGCAAGAAGATTTCTAGTTTAAAGTGAAGCCTTTTTTACCCATCAAAACATATTATTCATACCTTAAGAACATTGCCAACATCCTCCTATCGCCAATAAAATGGATATATGAGCAAAACTAAGTTTTGATGTAGTTTCTTACTAGGAGTTCAAATTCTTCCAAAAATTTGCAAAGATGAGCATATTGACATCATCCACCTTCCCACCAAGTCACTTCATCTCAAGCCTCACAGATTTTAAAATTTTAAAACTTTTCCAATTTTCCAATTGAAGTCGAGAAATGGTTAAATCTCAAAAGTCGTTAACAGTTTAAATTCAAAAATTTCACTATCAAATCCAAAATGAAGTCTAAATTATGCCTAGAAAAATGTTTTTCATGAAACCTTACCAAAATCCCAAAACAATATTTTTTAATTGACGCAGGATTGCACGTTCACACAGATGCTCCTGCATCACATGGGAGTTACTTATGCAACTCCTTTATCAACTCTATTTATTTGAGGTGCTTCTCTCATGTATATGAAGCATTCTATGCTTGAGCTCTCTCTCTCATCCTCTTTTTGTAATCTTCTTTAGGCTTTAAGTCATCTTTATAATATAGAGGTTTTTTCTTTGTCTTTTCCCCCTTACAAAATATTGTCTCCTCTTAGATTTTGGTGTGCTTGCTCATGGTTCTCATCTTGATGGTAATATTTTACTTCAAACGATTGCTCTTGGATTAGTACTTTCCATTTATCTTCTTTATTTTATTTATTATTCCTTTCATGGCATTAGAGCAAGGTGTTACTAATTCGTGTTTGAGTGAACATTATTGAAGGTTTACCATCCTTTGGAGCACTCACCTTGAAGGAACTCTTGAGAGACGAAGCAAAGCTTGAATTTAGTTTGCTTTGAAAATTTATGTTTTTGTTTGAATAATTTCACATTTTTGTTCTAATCCTTGTGCAAGAAACTAAACTTTTTTTAAGTCTTCTTTGTAATTTCAAGTTATTTTAAATAAAATACTTCTAGTGTATTTTTTTAGAAACACCAAAATATCGGGGTTATTCATTTTTTTTCTCAAATTTTTAATAATTTTTCTATATTAAATCTACATACATAGTTAAATTTGTGCAAATAATTTTTTAGAAATCCCAATAAAAGAGTTACTTTTTTTTTCAAATAACTGATTTAAAAATAATTCAAGTATTTTTTTTGCAACTTCATATTTAAAATAAAATTTGCATGCATTTTTTTGCATTTAAAAAAAAATCTTTATTTAATCTGTAAAATAATTTATTTTATTTTTTTAAGAAATTATATATCCTTTTTTAAAAAGAAAAAACTTTTATTCATAAAAAATCTTTTTTTTTTTCTTTTGAAATTTAATTATTCATAAAAAAAATCTCTCTGCTTTTTATATCTAAAATATAAAGAAAATGAAATAGGGGAGAGGACCTAGTAGTTGAACACCCTCACTTTGCGCTTCTAATTATCTTACATGGAAATTTCAAATCACTCCAAAAATTTTACAACTTACTTGGCAAGTCCTCTTCTTATAACTAAAGTTTCAAGACCACATCATCAAATATGATGCCACATCAACATGCTTTTTGTAAAGGTGTCCAAAAAGACCCCAAAAAAAGTGAGGCCAATACTTATGCATTCACAATATGTTTTATTGAGTGCTGATGTGGCATCACATGATTGGTTACTTTTTAGATCAAAGGAATACATTTTGTTTAATTATGGGTAGTCATCATCAACACTAACTTTAAAGTCACAACTATTGGTCCAATATTAATAAAAATATTGGCATCATATAAACAAATACTATCACAACTATTGAAACATGCTCAAGTAAGGGTCCTCTCCCCCACATAAGTTTGTTTTTTTTCCCTACAACCCTCCCTCTTTTGTGCTTTCTCTCCATAAAAAGTTGCTTCTCCTCCATATGTTGGCCTGCATAAATTTGAAAAAAAAATGAAAGTTTTTTTAAAACAAAACTTCACCCTTTATCCCTTAATAAGGCACACCCTATTTTGGGCTCTTCCCATTTTGAACTTTTCAACCTTTTAATTTAAAAAAAAAAATCAAAACTTAAAAAAAAGAGAGTACTTTAGTTTTATTATAAGTATTAATTTTAGATATTTTTAAAAAAACATAAAGTATTCTATTTAAAAGTATTAAATGTTATAAAGTTTTTTTTTTTTATTAAAAACAAGTTTTAAAATATTAAAATTTATTTTAAAAGTTTTTATATAGAATTGTTTATTTATTTAAAAAACAAATATATTAGTTGTTTTATTTTTCAAAAAAATATATTAATTTTATTTTTAAAAAAATGTTTTTTAATTAAAGCAGTTATTACAATAAATTTCAATTATTTCTAAAGTTTAAAAAATGGTTATTTTCTGTGAAAGAAAATAATTACTTAAAATAGTAGTTATTTCTTTTATAAAGTTGTGATTTTTTTTACAATTATGTCTACTTTAATTCTTGAAATTAAATTATATTGTTCTATCATTCTTGGAAAACACACATTTCATTTATATTTAGATTTAAGCATATTTTGGATGTTGCAATGAATTTGAAGTCAAAGACGGATCCATCCACATCCAAGGAGGTTCAAGAAAAATGGAAACTTCAAAATGAGGAAGCTCTTGACCTCATAGGCATTTCTATGTCTCTCGAACTTTATGTTCATGTTGGGAATTGTGTGAAAGCCTATAAAGCATGACAATCCTCCAAACTATCTATGATAGTTCAAATGAGTTGAGGAAGATCCAATTTAATTCAAGATCAACTTGAAGATTAAAGGTATATTGATTTCAGACTATGGATGATTTTTTGTTAAAATTTGATGCTTTAAATAGTCAATTGCATGGTTTATGAGTAAATCTTGAAGATCTTAAACTAATTCATCTTATTCTTAAAAAATGTCTTTCTAGGCAATTTCAACAATTCATTACTAATATTCATGTTCAATTAGCTATTTCTTCCTTAGCTAGTCAACTTATGATATTTTTAGAAATTTATTAAGGCAAGCAGAAGTAAAGTTGATTCAATTTGGTAATCTTAAAAATAGTGAGCATGCTTTTATGTCTAAAAATCATAAGTAAATTTTTAAGCCTCATAATAAACAATATAATAATCCTAAATCTTATCACAATAATACTAATGATCCTAGGAAGTATACTTCTTCTAAGAGGCCTCATTGTTCTTATTGTGATAAAGATGGCCATTGGTCTAACACTTGTTTTAAGAAACAAAATGACATAAACCCCATAAAGCAAAATAATCAACAACATAAACCTAATAACAATAAGTTTAACAACAATGCAAATCAAACTAGATGAGTTTTTACTTGTAGTTAAAATGCTTCAACACCTCTTGAATGGGTTATTGATTCAAGTGCTTCTCAACATGTTACTTCTCATAAAGAAGTGTTTGAATTCATGCAACCTGACATGTCTAATGTTCCACTTCAACTTGAGCATAATAATCATAGTTATAAAATAGAAGCATTTGGGGATGTGAATGTACCCAATGGTAAATTATATGATGTTTTATATGTTCCTAATTAAAGACTAATTTTCTTTCAGTTGCTAAGCTTTGTTAGGATTACAAAAAAGAATTTTACAAAAATATGTGATGTGTGATTGATCCAAAACAAAATCATAAAGTAATTGCTAATGCTAAGTTAGACAATGATAATTTCTTCAAATTTAATGAGTTTGCTCATTCTAAATATTCTTTACTATCTACCATTGATTTCAATGTTTGGCATGAAAGACTTGGTTATATATCCATGCTAACAATATTACCTTAATGCAAAAATCTAATATGGTAGAAGGGTTGCCTAGCATTGTTCCATCCAAAGTTGTATGCATAGAATGCATGAGTCGTAAGACCATAGGTGGCCCTTTCCACAAGGTCAAGCATGGAGAGCACATCGTAAGTTGCACCTCGTCCATAGTGACCTTTTGGGACCCATGGAGAATAAATCCATCCAAGGATCAAAGTATGCACTTACTTTTGTTGATGACTATTCTAGAAGAACTTAGATCTATTTTCTTCATAGTAAGGATCAAGTTCTTGATATATTTTCTGAATTTCATAAATTTGTTGAGAGGCAATTTGGTTTTAAAATCAAAATTTTTAGAACTGATAATGGTAAAGAGTACGTGAATAATACTTTTATGGTTACTTAAAATATTTTAGTATTAAACATGAGCTAACCATTCCCTATACACTTGAACAAAATGGTGTAGCGGAAAGGAAGCTGATGCAGGGTATCAACACCTTAATTTTGGTTTGCTTTTTCAATTTTTGTTTGGTGCTTAATTTTGACTTTTAAATTTTAGCTTGGTTTTAAAGTGTGGGGATATGCTAGTTTGTTTTTCCTAATTTTTCCATCCACCTTAGCACTGATTTGAAAGAACATTTGAATATGCCAAAGTTTTAAATGGTTCCACATACCCATGTGAGAAAAAGGAAAAATGATATATGCAAAATTTAAAAAAAAAACTTTCATAGAGGGGCGTGTGGAGAAAAAAGGCAAGAAATGGTTGCAAATTCAGTTTTAAAAGTTGCATCAATAGGAAGGAAAGGGGCAGTTTTTAGAATTTAGTTATGTGTTCAAAAAAAAATCACAAGTTGGGGCAACAATAGGAAAGAAGAGTGGAGAAGTTGGCGTGGAGATTGGGGGCAACATGAAATAAAGATCTAGACATAGATTTTAGCATAGAGAGAGGAAGCTAGAGGCGGTGTAGCATATGGTAGCAGGCATGGGAATTTATTTCCTTATTAGCAGCCTTCTGAAATGAAAAAAAATGACAAACATAAACTTTGTTTTGCACATTTAAACTTTTCAATGTAATCCTCTTTGAATGGCGGTGATAGGGATTCCTTTTTGCTATTTGGTTGTATAGTTTTTTGACTTATACTTGTTGGTCCAACATGAGGTTAATCAAGATAGTTTGAATGCCTCTTTGTTTTGCAATGAAAGAGTAAAATTGTCATTCTTGTGTATTTTTGTTTGGCATCATAGCCTTGTTGTGTGTGAACTTCACTTTGATTAGTGGAAAAATGGTGTGAGCTTGGAAAAGCTCTAGAGTTTCTTTAAAAAAGAGGACTCTATGTTTTAATTTTAGAGTTGAAGTTCATGTTATTGTTTTATTCTTAGCTAAATACTCCTAGATGAGTCTAGATTGGTTTTGGTTTAGAATTAACTTCCTGTCATCAAAAGCATAGGACTATTGTTGAAATGGCTAGATGTATGTTGCATGCAAAAAATGTGTCTTATAAATTCTAGGTTGAAGCAATGTTTTGTGCTACTTATATTATTAATACAACTCCTACAAAATCCTTAAAGTATATAACTCCTAAAGAGGCTTGTTTTGATAGGAAACCTAATCTTAAGTATTTATTTTTGGCTCAATTGCTTATGTTCATAAACCTAAACAAAAAAGGAAAAAAATGGATTCTTAATCTTCTTATCATATTTTTGTAGGTTATGATGAACATTCTAAAATTTATAGAGTTTATAATCCTATTACTAACAAAGTTAAAGTTGCTAGAGATGTATGTATTGCTGAAAATGGGGTTCATGATTGTTCTAAAGTGCATAACAATGAATCTTCTCGAAATTGTTATTGAGGATAATCCTCCTTCTATAAATCCTCCTAATGCATCTCTTAGTCAAAGTGATAGTGAAGATGAACATGTTGAACCTTCTCATCATGATTCTTCTTCAAGTGATGATACTCCTACAACTAAACAAAAGCCTAAATGGTTTAAAAAATTTATGCAAGAAAGTTAGGATATTTTAGCTATCTAATGAATCAATCTAAGGCTAGGAAGGAAAACTATTGCAATTATTCTTTAATGTATAAAGCTATGAATACAAATGATCCTCAAAATTATGAACAAGCTAAAGATCAACCTCATTGGTAAAAGGCTATGCAAGAAGAATATAACACATTAATTTTAAGTCAAACTTGGAATTTAGTTCCTTTACCTCAAGGAAAGAATCTTGTTTGATGCAAATGGTTGTATAAAACTAAGTTCAATGCAAATAATGAAGTTAACAAATTTAAAGCTAGATTAGTTGTTAGAGGCTTCTCCCAAGTGGAAGGTCTAGATTATAATGAAACTTTTTCTCCAATAGCTAAAATGCCAACTATTAAGTTAGTTCTTGCTTTATCTTCTCATATGCATTAGCCCATTCATCAAATGGATGTTAAAAGTGTATTATTAAATGGTGATTTACATGAAGAAATCTATATGTCTCAGCCTTTGGGTTTTATTAAGGAAGGTAATGAACATCTTGTTTGCAAATTAAAGAAATCAATTTATATATTAAACATAGTAAAAATGATATTATATGACCATTATTTTATATGTTGATGTTTTGATTATCACTTCTAATTCTAACAGTTTGATTAGTGATATTAAGTCTCAACTCAATAATCAATTTCAAATGATTGATTTAGGCTTATTACATTATTTTTTGGGGATGTGAATTTGGAAAACACTTAAACGTATTTTTCTTTCTCAACATAAATATGCTCAAGATCTCTTAGAAAAATTCAAAATGAATGATGCAAATTGTGTTTCTACTCCTTGTGAAGTAGGAAGTAAATTAATAGTTGATATGGAAACTCCTTTTGTTGATCCTATATTATATAGGCAATTAGTAGGAAGTTTAAATTACTTAACTCTTACTAGACCTGATATTTCTTATCGTGTTGGTTTAGTTTCTAGATACATGTCTAGACCACAACAAACTCATTTAAAGTTGCAAAAAGAATTTTAAGATATGTTAAAGACACTCTTAATCTTGGTCTCTTTTATGATACAAATTGTGAATTTTCTTTAAAAGGTTATACTGATTCAAATTTAGGAGGTGATCCTAATGATGGAAGATCCACTTGTAGTTATTGTTTCTTTGTTGGATCAAGTGCAATCTCACGGAATAATAAGAAGAAACAATCTACTTCTCTTTGCTCTACAGAAGTTGAATATAAAGGTTGTACCAATGCATCCAAAGAAGCACTATGGTTAAGAAGATTACTTGAAGATTTGGGTCTACCTCAAAAATATCCTACACCTCTATATTGTGATAATCAAAGTGTCATTTCTTTGGAAAATATTCTATATTTCATGCAAGGACAATCACATTGCTCTCCAACATCACTTCATTAGAGAGAAAATTGAAGACAAACAAATTTCTCTTTTGTATTGCAAAGGTGAAGATCAAGTCGTAGATATTCTCACCAAGCCAATTTCTAATGACAAATTTCTTCATCATTGTAAAAATGTAGGATTACAACCCATTAAAGGGTTTGATGTAAACTCCCCAAGTAAAGCTTAAGGGGGGTGTTAGAAATTAATCTTTACTTGGTTGAAGATTATTTATTTATTTGTGTTATTTAAATACTTGTCAGAATATTCCAAAGGAATCCCTACAAGTATTTTGTCTTATTTGAGTATTCTCTGTAGAAGTTGAAAAACCAACTTCACAGTCCCCAAGAACACCTGCAAGCAATCACCTATCACATGCAAAGATATTTAGAACAAAAAACAACAGAAGTTCTGTAAACCCTCAGAGCCAATGTGTGCAAGCAAAAATCAGAATTATTGATTATTGAATGAATTGTTTTACAAATAATACAAAAGCCTTCAAAAAGGTGATGATGCAATAAAGCAGGAAAAAGCAACCCTAATCTTATCTTGAGCAAAAAGATAGCTCAATAAGATAAGATAAGAATTAAATGATAATAATCCTAGGAAATAAATAATTACCTAAGTAAACTTATCCTAAAGTGTAATTAAATAATTAATTACACCAACACCCCCCCATAAGTGCAACTTAGGGAGAAGCAAATTATTATGCAAAGATGAGTCCTGGCAACAAGGCCTGATCAGGTACTCATGTACAAATGCAATGCAAACTAAATCAAACGGGGTAAAGGAGAAAACCACATGGGAACATAACTCCTCCCCAAAATAGAATGTAATAAACTAAGTGATGAAAGATGGAGGACTCCATGAGACCCCCCAAGGACACCATCCATCACAAAGATACATAAATGAATTCCCCCATAAGAAAGGAAGAAAGAGACCACAGATCCCCCCCAAAATGAAGTAATTCCAAAAGAAGTGAAGAAACTGCATCTCCTAAAAGAAGTGAGAGGGAAGAGGCTGAATGAAAGAAATATCTGAACGTGGAATAGGTGTAGCCCAAGATGTCTCCACAAAAGTAGGTGTGACCTCAACAAATGAAGAAGCCGAAGTAGGTGAAGACTCAATAGAAACCTCCAAAGATGTATGATCAACTGGATCATGCTGCACTGAAACAAAAAGAAGCAATAAGAGGTGGAGGAGATGGAATAGAAGGCTCGAGAACAGGATCCGAAGTGAGAACAACAATGTTCAAGAAGCCAAATCTCTCCTCTAAATGATGATGCACACACGAAGTGTGAGGAACAACTATAGGAATAGAAGCACCACCAGTAGAAAAATCAGTGAAGGAATACAACCGAGAGGAGTGATCCACTATCCCAGTAGCAATGACTACTCTACTCTCCAAGTCTCTGATGATAACCGAATCAGGTGTGAACTCCACAGATCTCCCATTGCCCCCATGTGTTATCTGATAGATGGAAAGAAGGTTATGTGTCAAGTGAGGGACACACAAGACATCCTGAAAGGAGTGATCCCAAAAACTAATAGACCCCTTCCCTATAACACTCAAGTAAGTGTTGTTTCCCATCAAAATGGGAGACATAGTGCAAGGCTCAAAGGAAGTGAACATAAACTGCGAAGATGCCATATGATGAGATGTTTCTGAATCTAGAAGCCATCTCCCTGATCTAATACCTAAAGAAGCACAAAGAGCATGTCCCTTCATATTTGATAAAGTATGTAAACCAGTTGTGCCTATGTTATGCTGCTCTAAAGAAGAAGAATGAGAGAAGAAGATGATGTAGACATTCTAGAAGGCAAATCAATCTGATGTTTCTGAAGAAGATGTTTCAGCTCATCAATGTCCTTCTTGTAACAATTATGTTCTGCATGTCCTTCCTCTTGCAATATGCACATGTAGACTTCTCCTTCCTAAATGATTTCCCCTTAGAAGAGGAGGATGAATCTGAGGACTCCTTTTGCTGCTCATGAGGTTTGGAATCCTTTTGTTTATGTTTCTTGCCTTTGCCTATAGAAGCCTTCTGATCTCTGGGCTCGTGAGATGCAATAAGTGCATGTGAAGAGGAAGAAGGTTTCACTGTGCCCATGCTAGTTAACTTAGTTTTCTCTCGAGTGAGAGATGAAGCAAAGTCATCAAGAGATGGCATAGTGAATCTCGTACCAAGTGCATCCATAGTGGCATAAAAGGTAGATACAAAAACTGAATAATCAGATCCAAGCTTAGAAAGGATGGACATTATCAACTGAGAGTCTTCTTTCTGAACACCACACTGTGACAATTGTAATCTAAGAGACTTGAGTTTGGTGAAAAACTCCTGGATGCTGTCAAAATCCCTAGGATTTAAGCCAATAAGCTCATTCTCTAATTGAAACCCTCTCATAGTATCTTGCTTCCCAAACAAAGACTCCAAAGTATCCCATACCTCATTTGGTGTAGTGCAAGATTCAATGTGGAAAAGGAGGTCAGATGAAAGAGATAGACATAATGTACCATAAGCTTCATCACACCTATTAAACCATTTTCTCTTTTCAGTAGCACCTGTAGGTTCAATTTATGTACCCATGGTTACCCTATAAAACCCTTTATGTTTCAAGTGAATCTCCATTTGTTTTTTCCAACCAAAATAGTTGAATGGAGTAAGGGGTGCAATGTGATGTAAATTCATGATAGAAAAACAACAGTATATACTCTCAAAATTAAAAAATAAAGGTTGTGGATCTAAAAAAAATCCTGATTTGCACGCTTCTCAAGAAATACCCCAAAAAATGAAGGCTGAGTTCTAATAAAAAAATCAGATACTTGGAGAAAATTCTACAAAAATCAGGTCTGAGATCTGAGAAGAGGTTGGAAGCAGCTTTCTGACGCCTATTTGTTTTCAAAAAACTGATAAACAAGGCAAAAGATATGCCCTCCAAAGTGAAAACACCAACTTTGACTTCAGAGGCAGAAAAAAGCATCAAAATGAAAAAATCAAGCAATCAAACCACCACCATCAGATCCATCGTTGAATCAGCTTTCCGGAAACTATTCGTTTTCGAAAAAATACCTCTGTTTGCCCAAGTTATGAGAATGAAAAAAATGCCTGTAAAAAGGCACTTCTCACTAACTAGGGTCTAAATTTCAGCCCTAAGGGGCTTAAAAGTTTCGGCCCCTGGTCCTCTCAACGACCAGGGGGCTGGTGAACTAGCTCCTGGGGCGGAGCCCCTGGTCACCCACGTGACCGCTGACCGCTCCTAGGAAATAAATAATTACCTAAGTAAACTTATCCTAAAGTGTAATTAAATAATTAATTACACCAACATTCTCACATAGTAAGAATGACTCATTTTTATAATTATTTTTTTGAGGAATATTAAGGCTTAAGTGTAGCCTTCTCCTTATGATGATTTTGACACCTTGCACACACATAGGATGGAAGGTGGAATGTATAGACATGTGAGTTACTTATACAACTCCTTTATCACCTCTAATTATTTGAGGTGCTTCTCTCATTCTACATATGAAGCATTCTATACTTGAGCCCTCTCTCTCATTCTCTCTTTGTAATCTTCTTTAGGATTTATGCCATCTTCATAATATAGGGGTTTTTTCTTTGCTTTTTCCCCTTACAAAATCTTGTGTCTCCTCTTGGATGTTGGTGTGCTTGCTCATGATTCTCATCTTGATGGTAGTATTTTAATTCAAACAATTGCTCTTGGATTAGTACTTTCCATTTATCTTATTTATTTCATTTATTATTCCTTTTAGCTATCAACAAGTAAGTTCTCATCACCCATCCTCAAAGTATATATATTCTTTCATAGAAAAATATTGTTCATCATGGATTTATCTTGGTACAATTATCTTAACTTTTCCTAGAGGGTTTTTGTGGGGGTTTCTCTAAAAAAATCAAGAGTACTAAATTTTCCAAAAAAATGAGGATTATGGATTTTTGATCTAACGTATCACAATCTTCATCCTTCATTCTTGGAGGTTTACTTGTGGAGACTACTCATAGATTGATCTATCAAAAAATTCTTCATCTTGAGTTTCTATAGCTCTAATTTTGTGACATTAAATTATTCCATCTTCAATCATGATGTAATTTCCATATCTCCAAAATTAATGATCTATTGTGCATGACTCCTCAAACCAAGATTTGTCTAAAAATTAATTATACCACCTAAGAAAGAAACTTGATAAAACTCTAATACCAAAATGAAAGGAAGTTGATTGGGAAAACACTTTCTACAATAATCAATAAGCAAAGAAATGCATGCAAAATATGATCTAACAATTTAAAAAAAAATATACACACAAAAATAATACCACAATGGCATAGTATTTCTTTTAGGAATACCCTTTAGAAAAACCCTACCATCCAAATATTTAACCAATATATTTATAGTACCATTTCATTCTTAATACATCAACATTCTTAAGCCTTCATAAGAGAAAAACCAACACAAGTTTGAATATTTTAGCAACATAACCCCTTGCAAAATTACAACATATGACATGTCCATCTTAGCTACCAATATATAGAAACTACAAAAATAGGAACCCATAAATGAAAAAGCATAAACCATGTTAGAATACCACCTCCAAAAATGGCATCCAAATCCCATGAAGAATTCAAATGCCCAACTCTTATGATGAGTCAACATGCTAATATTATAAGATCTCCTATGTTATCATAATTTGTCATAACCAACTCACCAAATTAGGTGATTCATTATCCCCATTCAAAGATACCTTATGATGCATAATTACATGCATCACAATGATTGTCAAGATTATAATGGAACTCCCTAATAAGAATGCTCTTACATGTCATCAAATCTTTAAAAAGTAACTCCCATTTGTGATATCATAAGATGTTAATGATATTAGATGCTTAAAATATCAATATGTGGCCAAAAAATTCCACCTCAAGGTGGGATGTTATCTTTCCCATATAAAGAAAAAATAATAAAAATATAACTAATTAATAAATACAAAACATTGGGATGCAAGGTTGAGATACCTTTCCCAAAAATGTTGTATTAATTTTTGAAGTATTCTCAAGAATCTTACCTTTGCTTGAGTGAATAAAAGAGATCCTATTGTAGTTCTATCGAGATCTTATGGAATAGTGAAATAAGTTTATGTTTTAATGCCCTTGTTTTAACCAATATATTTATATTCCCCCCTATAGATTTCTTTCCTTTGAAAGACCTCATGCAAATAACCCAAAAGAGCATTTTATTTCAAATAAGAATATGGTCCATCCCAACCAAGTGAACCACATCATACAAAGAGGTCAATTCAATTTAATTCTAACTTTTTCAATAAATATTTTTGAAATGAAAGTGATTCCAAGTTTAAAGATCATTTTTGGAGAATTAGACCACTATTTATTGAATAGTTAATCCAAGTTCTCATCTCTCAACCACATAGTTTCAAATTTAAAAGGGATTTTTGAGGCAACTTGCATTAGTGCAAAAGGAAAGGGAGATAGGAAAGTGATCGAAAGCTAGTATAGGAAATATTATACTTTCCAAATTCCTTTTAGATTTAGTTGATTGGGGTCTAGTAGAAAATGGTCCAACCTTTTAGTAATATAGTTGAAACCAATTCTCCTATTTTTCCAAGAAAATTCCCCCCATTGGGGGTGGGTACAAAAAGTTGGGGGGCCAAATTGTGGCCAACTCTTTAAAATAAATTGAAAATCCATTAACACGCTCATGTTATGGCTTAGTGTGACCAAGCCTATAATGTGCTCGCATTATAACATGAGCATGTTATGAGTCTTTATAAGAAAAAACAAGCAAATCCAAATAATTTTAGACTATCACATTTCTTCATCTGCGTCCTACAAACCCTTCCAAGGAATTCTTATGTTGTGGAGACCTCAAATTCATCAATTTTCTTCACCGAATCATTGCTATTTCTTTTCTAGAATGCTGCCACATCAACGGGAAGCTCCAAGGAGTAAGATTTTATCATTTTTTTTTGTGAATTTGTTGTTAAATAGGTAGATTTAATGTGTTTTTGATGTTAATTTCTTTAATTATCAGGAGTTGAAAATACACCTAATTCTCCTCCTCAAAATCCTTCTCCTCATGAACAAGCACACCAACAAAATCTTGATGAACAACCACAACAACAAACTCCTC
Organism: Sequoia sempervirens; assembly: GCA_007258455.2. NCBI lineage: Eukaryota > Viridiplantae > Streptophyta > Pinopsida > Cupressales > Cupressaceae > Sequoia > Sequoia sempervirens. The sequence goes on along the minus strand of VDFB02252616.1, from coordinate 41,735,664 downwards.
CAACAATTCCTCAACATCCTCCTGGAACTCAACAAAATCTAATGGGGGAAATTGAAAACAACAAAAAACAAATTGAGGAGTTAATTGTGAGGTTGAACGATCCTATAAGTTCAACCTTGGAAAGAATCACGCTTGCAAATCCACTTCAAGCTATTTAAACACATGTAGATGCAATTAGCAATAAATTAAGTGGTTGGGAAGATAAGAGGTAGATGTGCAAATATTTTTATGCAAATAAACTATCCTACACACAACTAAAAAATGAAAAAATTACAAAATATGACTTGTGTTCACTATTAACTAACCCACGTACAAATCAATTTCTTGACCTTACAAGCAAGAGGTTTCCTATCCATTGGTGCAACCACCAAGGGATAAAGGACAATTTTTGGAATAGGTGGTGGATGGTTTTTGACCATCCTCCTTGCAACAATAATGAGGTCCCCCAATATTTCTTTAGGAAACTCTACTGTGAGTTTGTTCTCAACAAAATCCCTAGCTATAAATTGATATGCAAGACTTTTGGGGGAGAGGTGGTGAGTTGGTGCAGGATAGACCAGGTGCATGTCTTGATCCTCAACAAGCAGTGATACAAGCACTCGCTAGATCAGCTTATGAGCACATTGCTATCCTTGTTGGATCTAAGTTGTGTTTATGGTTTGTCCTTGATGACAAAATCACTTTCAGTTGGTTCTCTTTGATGATCAATCTCAGATTGGATCCTTATGCTTTATTATGGAACTTCTTTGATGACATTGGCATTGGTTTACATTCAAATGGCTTCAGTTGGTTTTGATATTCTACATTTATTCATGGACAACCTTGTGTGTTTTCACAGTTGATATAGTTTGTTGTGTACTGATGCCTCGAGTTCCATGTGCAGACAGGTGGCATTCACTGTTTATGCTTTCAGATGTTTGTGATGATTAGTTAAGTATGAAGGTTCTTCAAGTGAAGGTATATCTTATGTTTATCACTATTGTTGCATATACTCCTTCACATGGTATTCAAATTGCTTGCTTCATTGGCAAAATTCAGTCATTATCATATGATAGCCTATCAGATTTCATTGCTATGATCTCTTTACAATACATCATATTGGGACATATATTTGTATTGCTTATGCACTTAAGGTCGATATCATTTTCACGATCTTCTGGGCTCACACATATTTAATTGGCTCAAAGGTAATTTTCCTTGGTGAGTTTGTTTTGATAAATGACTACATTCTTCATAAGCTTCCTACCCATTCATATATAAGAGAAGATAATGATTTTTTACTATGGGTAAAGTCATTAAAATTGACTTTGGAAAAGTCATTGACTGCCATCATTCTTCATATGCTTATGTCGACTTTATGAGATTACTTGTCAAATATCAAAATGTCACTTTGCAAGTATTATGTGTTATCATTTAACATGATTATGAGATAATAATCCGGTCAGCCTCCTTTGGACATCGATTTAATCATATTCATTTTGATTATCATAATGTCATTTTGACTTGGAGTGGACTTCAAATCTTTATTCATTTCAACATAATGATTCATTTGAGAAGAAAGCTTGTTAGTGAAAAATTCGTGGTCTATTTTTTTGTTGGGTATGGAACCCTAGCCTGGCCACCATCATGAGAGATTATGTTTCATAGCTGTTCTTTACTATTGTTGTTGGCTTTAACGGCATTGCCAGGGTGAAATTCATTTTTTGTTTCATCATTGAATGGTATGGCTGCTATGTTTTGGTGAACCTCATTGGCTGGAAGCTCGACCTGCATATTGATCTTCATTATTCAATGGAAGTCATTGGTTGGCATCGAATCTCTAGTATTTATTTATTGCTGCACAAACAGGTATCTTTATTTGGTGTTTTTATTTTGCAAATGGCAGTCTTTGGGCATTATTGTTTGGAAATCTCTTTATGGCTGGAGACATTTTTCTTTGCATGGTCAGATTTATGCAAAAGCTATTTTTGACTCATTCATATCAATGATTGTTGTGTTCATTATTTGAAATGAAATGGTTCAAGGCAGAATATTCTTTGAGAATTGAGAGTTTATGATTTTCTGTTTTGGGCAGTCGTGGTTTTGATGAGAATCTATCAGTTACAATTTGAAATCTCTTGATTCTGCGTAGAAATTAAAGGTTCATCCTTTTGGGTATTCAGAAATATTTGTTTGAGCATTTGGGTTATCTCAAAATAGTTTCAAAATGATGAAGATTCTTGATTTACTCCTGTCAAAGCTTTGATAAATCCTGTCAAAGTATTTACAGCCTATTGGATAGGCGTTACTCCTGCAAACATTTATTATTTGGCATCTTTCTTCCTGAAAATAGTATGAGGTTTCAGTTTCCTTTTGACCTCACTTTCTTTGAAGACCTTCTTAATGGTAGACATACTTGAAATGTATATAAAAACAAGTGTTGAAAACAGTGTAAGAACTCTAGCAGTAATTCTGGAATATTGTTCTTTGGCTGTATCAAAAATGTATTGAAATACTCTGTATTAAAAATCTAAAAAACAAGATGCAAAGATATATTGTAATACTCTTTTCTATGTAATATTTTAAGGATTCAATTTTTGAATTCTTAGGGTATTAGGTAGACGAGAAAAAACAGAGAGTTATGAGCTTAATTGAAAATAGAGAGATCCTCTAAGATATTATTATTGTTCAGAAATATAATTTGAGGGGTTGGTACTCCTTGAGATAGATATCTCTAAACGAGGGTTTGGTGCTCCTTGAGTGGGTGCTCAAAAATCAGCCCATAAGGCATTGTGAACAGTTGATTAAAAGATTAATCCTGGGAAGCATTTCGGGAGTGGTTTTTATACCCCAGGAGGGTTTTCCACTTGGAAAAATCTTGTGTCTCTTTGTACTTCTATGATCTCACTTCTTTACTAAGTTGTTTACTGCTTTGTTCATTGATTGCTTATTACATTTCTCAATTCTGGTTCTGAATGATTACATTCAACTCATGAATGCATTAATCATTTTAATATTGAGATAAAAATCTGAGCTATGGTTTATTTTTATGCAAATTGTTCAAATCTGTTTTGAAACTGATTCACCCGCCCCTCTCAGTGTCATTTTCACTCCAACAATCCCTTCCATCATGAAGGAGAGTGTCAAGGTGGACACTCTACAGTCTATTAGTTCTCAAACTGAGAGTATCATCCAATGTGCGAGTCTTGCAGTACATCGACAACTAGGGGAGACTTCGATGGGTAGGGTTCCACCCGTACATATGACCCCACATATAGTCAAGAGGTTTGTGCACAAGCTACATCTGCAACTTACTAGTTGGTGATGACAGATGTCATTTTGAATGAGGCTTTTGGCCTCGATACTCAGGTAAATGTTAGCATGTTCATTGAATTTAATTTATTAAATTTAATTTTTTAAATGCAAGATTAACTAATTTATTTTAATGATTGTAATAAAATTTTAGGGTCATAGTGTTCATACTGTTTTCACTGACCCTCCACTTGCTTTTTACTCCACTGCATCTACTACCGAGGTGTTTAACTAGGAAACAATTATAAATATTACACATGAATAACATTGTTATATGATTGGAATTCTAATATTTGATTTTGGATGTTGAATAGGTTAATATTAGATATTTCATGGAAACACCTACCAATGGCCGTGGAGTGTAAACCTTCTCCCAAGTAATATAATAAAGAGTTTGACTAATGAATTGTACTTAATAGATTTGTGTAACTTTTATATGAACATATCGTTGATTGCCTTGCATTGCACATATTTCAAACTCAAAGCATTACTTCACATTGCATAACTAATAACTAGATGTTGATAGATGAAAAAAATTCAATTACAACATAGTTTTTTAGAAAGTCAACATAAGTTGTTATGCAATTACTTCACTGCATCTAGCATAACTAATAACTAGGAGCAACTACCAATTGCATTTTCTTGTCATGGAATTCCATGAGACCACATTTTATTGAGGCATTTTTTCAAATAGTTCACTACCTTGTCTATGCTATGGATACTTCAAAAAAATCTATCAAAGCATAATAGTAAGCAAGAGCATAGACAAGGTAATGAGTTGTTTGAAAAAATGCCTCAAAGAAACGTGGTCTCATGGTGACGTCCATCACCATGAAACTGTGCATTTCTTTGAGGCATTTTTTCAAACAACTCGCTGCCTTGCCTATGCTACCACATTTTCCATACATGTCTACCAAAGTATTTTATCAAACAATTCACTTCCTTTCTGCTATGGCTAAAAGCCTAAAATAGGTGCTTTCCAACAAACTATGGATGCTTGGAAAAAATCAATCAAAGCATAATAGTAAGCAATAGCATAGACAAGGCAACGAGTTGTTTGAAAAAATGCCTCGAAGAATTGTGGTCTCATGGTGATGGAATGCCATTCCATCACCATGAGACCATAATTCTTCAAGGCATTTTTTCAAACAACTCGCTACCTGAAGCAATACCATAGACAAGGCAATGAGCTGTTTGAAAAATGCCTCAAAGAAATGTGGTCTCATGGTGATGTCCCATCAATATGAGACCACATTTCTTTGAGGCATTTTTTCAAATTGCTCACCGCCTTGCCTATGCTACCACATTTTCCAGACATGTCTACCAAAGAATTTTATCAAACAATTCACTTCCTTGTTGCTATGGCTAAAAGCCTAAAAATGGTGCTTTCCAACAAACTATGGATACTTGGAAAAAATTGATCAAAGCATAATAGTAAGCAACAACATAGACAAGGCATCGAGTTGTTTGCAAAAATGCCTTGAAGAAATGTGGTCTCATGGTGATGGAATGCCATTCCATCACCATGAGACCACATTTATTCAAGGATTTTTTTCAAACAACTCATTGCCTTAAGCAATAGCATAGATAACGCAATGAGCTATTTTAAAAAATGCCTCAAAGAAATGTGGTCTCATGGTAATGTCCATCACCATGAGACAAGATTTCTTTGAGGCATTGTTTTAAATAGCTCGCCGCCTTTCCTATGCTACCACATTTTCCATACATGTCTACCAAAGAATTTTATCAAACAGTTCACTTCCCTGCTGTTGTGGCTAAAATCCTAGTGTAGGTGCTTTCCAACAAACTATGAGTGCTTGGAAATTTTTTATCAAAGCATAATAGTAAGCAATAACATAGACAAGGCAGCAAGTTGTTTGAAAAAATAACTCAAAGAAATGTGTTCTCATGGTGATGGAATGTCATTCCATCACCATGAGACCACATTTCTTTGAGGAATTTTTCCAAATAACTCATTGCCTTAAGCAATAGCATAGATAAGGTGATGAGCTGTTTGAAAAATCGCCTCAAAGAAATGTGGTCTCATGTTGATGTCCATCACCATGAGACCACATTTCTTTGAGGAATTTTTTCAAATAGCTCACCACCTTGCCTATGCTACCACATTTTCCATATATGTCTACCAAAGTATTATATCAAACGGTTCACTTCCTTGCTTCTATGGATAAAATCCTAAAATAGGTGCTTTCCAAAAAACTATGGATGCTTGGAAAAAATCAATCAAAGCATAATAGTAAGCAATAACATAGACAAGGCAACGAGTTGTTTGAAAAAATGCCTTGAAGAAATGTAGTCTCATGGTGATGGAATTCCATTCCATCACCATAAGACCACATTTATTTGAGGCATTTTTTCAAACAACTCGTTGCTATGGATACAATCCTAAAACAAGTGCTTTCGAACAAGCTATGGATAGGGTAAATAGTAAGCATAATAGTAAGAAATATATAGTTCAATAAGTACTCAAAATTTTGTTGATTATCTCATACATTATAAGTCATGACTTGCATCACTAATCTACTTTTCGTGATTGAATAATTTGTTGTTTTATTTTTAGATGATAGAAGTAGAAATACCTCCAGATGTTGATAGGGTAATGGAGCAAGGTGTATCTTCTGCAATAGACAAATCGATGCCTCTCACGAGGGTATGAGGCAGATTAGTAAATTTCAAATTACATTCATTGTTATAGTTGTTAGTTAGTAAAAAATCAAATGATTATTGATTCATAGTTTAATTTATATTTGGATGTTTTCTATAGGACTTGGGGACACCACAACATGAGCATGTGAATATTTCACTTGAGGAGAGAGATCATGTTGAGGTAGACACTCTATAGTCTATTAGTTCTCAGACCTAGAGTATCATCTAACGTGCAAGTCTTGCAGTACATCAAAAACTAGGGGAAACTTCGAGGGGTAGGGTTCCACCCATACTTGTCAAGTTTGTGGGTCGACCTATACATATGACCCAACATATAGTCAAGAGGTTGGTGCACAAACTATGTTTGCAGCTGACCAATTGGCGATGAAAGATGTCATTTTGAATGAGGCTTTCAGCCTTGATACTTAGGTAAATGTTAGCATGTTCATTGAATTGAATTTATTAAATTTAATTTTTGAAATGCAAGATTAACTAATTTAGTTTAATGATTGTAATAAAATTTCAGGGTCATAGTGTCCATACTTTTTTCACTGACCCTCTACTTTGTTTTTACTCCACTGCATCTAGTGTCGAGGTATGTAACTAGTAAACAATTATAAATATTACACGTGAATAACATTGTTATATGAATGACATTCTAATATTTTATTTTGGATGTCGAATAGGTTAATATTGGAGATTTCATGGCCACACCTCCCAGTGGCCGTGGAGTGTAGACCTTCACTCAGGTAATAGAATAAAGAGTTTAACTAGAATTGTACTTAATAGATTTGTGTAACTTTTATATGAACATATCATTGATTACCTTACATTGCACATATTTCAAGCTCAAAGCATTACTTCACATTGCATAACTAATAACTAGATGTTGATAGATGACAAAATTTCAATTACAATATAGATTTCTAGAAAGTCAACATAAGTTGTTATGCAATTACTTCACATCTAGCATAACTAATGACTAGGAGTAACTACCAATTGCATTTTCTTGACATGGCATTCCATGAGACCACATTTTATTGAGGCATTTTTCATATAGTTCACTGCCTTGTCTATGCTATGGATGCTTCAAAAAAATCTCTCAAAGCATAATAGTAAGCAAGAGCATAGACAAGGCAATGAGCTGTTTGAAAAATTGCCTCAAAGAAATGTGGTCTCATGGTGATGTCCATCACCATGAGATCGTGCATTTCTTTGAGGAATTTTTTCAAACAGCTCACTGCCTTGCCTATGCTACCACATTTTCCATACATGTCTACCAAAGAATTTTATCAAACAGTTCACTTCCTTGCTGCTATGGCTAAAAGCCTAAAATAGGTGCTTTCCAACAAACTATGGATGCTTGGAAATAATCAATCAAAGCATAATAGTAAGTAAAAGCATAGACAAGGCAACAAGTTGTTTAAAAAATTGCCTCAAAGAAATGTGGTATCATGGTGATGGAATGCCATTCCATCACCATGAGAGTACATTTCTTCAAGGCATTTTTTCAAACAACTCATTGCCTTAAGAAATAGCATAGACAAGGCAATAAGTTGTTTGAAAAAAATGCCTCAAAGAAATGTGGTCTCATGGTGATGTCCATCACCATGAGACCACATTTCTTTGAGGCATTTTTTCAAATAGCTCACCACCTTGCCTATGCTAACACATTTTCCATAAATTTCTACCAAATAATTTTATAAAAAAATTCACTTCCTTGCTACTTTGGCTAAAATCCTAAAATAGGCGCTTTCCAACAAACCATGGATGCTTAGAAAAAATTGATCAAAGCATAATAGTAAGCAATAACGTAGACAAGGCAGTGAGTTGTTTGAAAAAATGCCTCGAATAAATGCGGTCTCATGGTGATGGAATGGAATTCCATCACCATGAGACCGCATTTATTCGAGGCATTTTTTCAAACAACTCATTGCCTTAAGCAATAACATAGACAAGGCAATGAGCTATTTGAAAAAATGCCTCAAAGAAATGTGGTCTTGTGGTGATGTCCATCACCATGAGACCACATTTCTTTGAGGAATTTTTTCAAATAGCCCACCGTCTTGCCTATGCTACCACATTTTCCATACATGTCTACCAAAGCATTTTATCAAATAGTTCACTTCCTTGTTGCTATGGCTAAAAGCCTAAAATAGGTGCTTTCCAACAAACTATGGATTCTTGGAAAAATTCAATCAAAGCATAATAGTAAGCAATAACATAGACAAGGCAGCGAGTTATTTGAAAAAATGCCTTGAATAAATGTGGTCTCATGGTGATGGAATGGCATTCCATCACCATGAGACCACATTTATTTGAGGAAATTTTCCAAACAACTCACTGCTCTGGATAAAATCCTAAAATAGGTGCTTTCGAACAAGCTATGGATAGGGTAAATACTAAGCATAATAGTAAGAAATATATAGTTCAATAAGTACTCAAAATTTTATTGATTATCTCATACATTATAAGTCATGACGTGCATCACTAATCTAATTTTCATGATTGAATAATTTTTTGTTTTATTTTCAGATGATGGAAGCAAAAATACCTCTAGACGTTGATAGGGTAATGGAGCAAGTTGTATCTTTTGCAATAGACAACTCGATGCCTCTCACAAGGGTATGAGTCAAATTAGTAAATTGCAAATTGCATTCATTATTATAGCTATTAGTTAGTGAAAAATCAAATGATTATTGATTCGTAGTTTAATTTATACTTGGATGGTTTCTATAGGACTTGGGCACCCCACAACATGAGCATGTGAATCATTCGCTTGAGGAGAGAGATCGTCTAGCGATGATAAGTGACTATTTTGTTAAATATATCATTTTTTATAATGTTATTTCAATATATTAATGTCTTTACTTGTTATTGTAATAGTTGAAGATTGATGAGGAACTAAACCCTAGGAGGATCAACCCTCTAGTTTAGGGTAAATGAGTTTCATATGTATCGCCATCCACTTGACCAACAAAGACCACTCGTTTGTTTCATTCACCTGGAGGGAAATGAATTTTGATTGGGGTCCTTTGTTGTATGCCTATATGGCATTTTTGGACATATTTTATATTACATATACTGTTGAGAATTAGTGCCTCAAATGTACTGGAATTTGGGTGATGTTTCGTCGGCTTGATAGTTCAGTTTTGAAGGGACCTTATTCATAATCCCTTCGATGGTCAGATAAAGCCTTCATAGGTTGATGTTATGTGTTACATCGATGAGACAACATGTTATTGAATGGACTTGGAGTCATGTCTCCTCGACAGGTCGATACAAAGTCTTGGCTCTTCTTCAGCGTGATAATGTGTTATCGGTGGGACTCTATCTTGAGTGTCCCCAATAGAACGATGGAGCATGTGAGTGAAGGTTGTCAAAGTGACTTAGCTATATTAGAGGGACTCTTCCTCAAGTCTCCTCGATGACACAATAGCAGTGGCGATGTCATGAGATCACAAAAAACCAAAACTATGGAACCTCTTGTCACGGGTTGTGAGGTTTTGGCCGAAACCTCCAACTTAGCAACCACAAAGATAAGCCAATGGAGGTGGGGACCTAATGGGACAAGCCGATATTGCATTGGGGGGATGTTACTCTATCGGTAGGACTATAAATAGTATCTCCTTAATGGACCGATGACTCTCATAAGTGAGACTCAAGGACTTCGGTGGGACTCTTATCTGTGTCTCTTCGATGAGCTGATAGAATTGGAGATGTAAAGTGAACATTGGCGGGACTTCCTTGTATCAATGGGAGACTGTATAGCAGCGAATTTGCACCCCTTATGTAAATTCCCCTTTTTACCTTTACCCACCTTAGAAAACCAAGTTCGGAGACTTAATTCCACCTAAGCCCACTGCTTGCATACCACTTGGCACCTATTTTGAGCATTGATGGAGGCATTTCTATCAGGGACACCCATGCAACACGTAGATGTCTACGCAACACACTTATGTCCTTGTAGATTCCTGCGGCTAAACCTATAGAGATGTTACTATTCTCATTGGAGATGAAGTTGTAATGCCCCCTTCGGCCGACCGACTCGAATATGGTTGTTTTTCTCCATCCTTCAAATTCATCCCTTCAACATTTAATCCAACTCTTCAACACATCAAGCTTCCATTCTTGCACTCACACATCCACTTTCAAGTTCTCAATCACTCACTTTCACTCACTCCAAGCATTCAAGCATTTCATTACAGCCAAAGCAACACTCCACACTGTGGTAGAGCACATTTGGGACCACACCATTGCAACAGAGGCTTGAGTACTCTCATTTCTCCCCCAAGCATCCTTGATTTCTCGTGGTGGAGGTGGTAAGATTCCCTCTCCTCTCCTCTATCACTTGGTTGAGTAGCATCACACTATTTTGTAGTGCTTATTTTCTCTTTACTATATTATTTCCTTTAGCTCGTTTCCTTGGTTTTCTGTGGAGGTGGAAACACCTAAATGGGGGTCTAACTGAGGCAGGCCCCTATACAGCCCCAACAATTTCTCTCTCCTTGTGTGCAAGTATTGAAGACATTCATGAAGCTTCATCACTTGCATAGTTGTAAACATTTCCTTTCTTCTCCTTATCTTTATTATTTATTCTTTACTTTACTTTAGATCTACTACACTATATTATTTCCATATATTCTATACAATCCCAACAATTAGAATAGAAGCATTCACTTTTCTATTTTCTAAGACGTTCTCATTCTCTAGTCCATATGAGACACCAACGCACCTCTAGGACATCAGTGTGTCATGCTTCCGTCCATATTTTGCGCTGACATCCTTTGGCCAAGAGCTTGTTAGTCTATCCAGAGAATCTTTGTGACCTACTCTTTCCAATTCTGAAACTCTCATTATTGTTCCTGAGGTAGATTAGGGCAGTTCACCCCGTGAGGCCCTCTGGACGAAGAGAACTCATGAGTAGTGAATCCCCCTCTTCTACATTTTGGTGAACCTAACATGAAGAGAGGTGTTCTTTCGAAGAACTAGGAATTTGTTTACCCCTACTTGACAGGGTCATAACTGTGACTCGATGCTCGAAGTCCAGGACTGGCCACACTATTGGAAAGGCCTCTTAAAGAACTAGTATCGGTCCCTAAAATTTGACTGCCAAATGAATTGGTGTTTTAGGGATTGAACTACTTCTCTAGACGCAAGTTTCAACCTCAAGTTCCACTCTGGAAACCTTTGAAAACATGAAAGTACCAAAAAAATGGTAATGGATTTGATGTCTTCTTTTATTAGTTCAGTATCTAGTCTTGTTCAAAATGTTAATGATATTCCTTTTCATGCATGTGATGGTGACTTGGATTTACCCATGTCACTTGGTGTCTTTGATCCTTCTCACGAAAGTCCTCTGGCTTTGGAGGATATTTTGTTGCAAGAAGATGAAATCATTGATACCTTTCTTAATGTTACTCTACCTTCCCTCCATTCCAATGCACTCTCTTCTAGAGATGTTGCATTTGTGAATGATGAATCTCATCTTTGTTTTGATGCAGTATCCTCTAGAGATGATGCATTAGAGCATGATGAACTGCCTGCCACATCTAATTCTCCCTGGATCAATGTTGAGAATGTCCCTTCAAATAATTATTCCACATTTGATCCTGTTTGGATTGATGTTGAGAATATGTCTTCAAGTAATTATTCTACTAGTTGTGATGATTCTGTAAATGTAATCTATGTCTCTGCTACCCCTCAAAGGCCTAAGAGACCAGTCATTTACATGAATCCAGCTAGTCCTTCTCCTAAAAGGGCATGTTCCATTAATGGTGATTCTCCTTATCTTTCCAAGGATCCCTCTTATAGAGCGGTAGCCCATACTTATGGGAATAGTATGAATAAACAACCAAGCCTTCCTCAAGCTCCCAAACCTACAATGAAAGCACCCAGTGGTTATGATATTGTCAAGCAATCTCAGGTTCCTCTGGATAAGATCTTACTGTGGGACTTGCTTTAGTCTACTCCAGTTTATCAAGGTATGCTTCAGGAAGCCTTGCAAAAAATCCTCTAGCCTTCTTCTACTAGGGCGAAAGATGCTAATGCATTGATGGCGTGTATTTGTGTGGATTCACTAAATATTACATTCTATCCACAAGAGCTCTTGTCTTTGGAAGTACATGAGCAAGTAGACCCTTTAATAATCATAGTCAACATTAATAAAATTGGCATTAGACGTACTCTTGTTGACACTAGGTCAGCACTCAATGTATGTAGCATCAATCTATTGCCTAAAATTAATATTGAATCATCTTCTCTTAATACTTCTTCTAGTTTGATTCATGGGTTTGATAATGTTGGTCGACAACCTTTAGGCATGATAGTCTTTCCGTTGAGGTTGGGACCCGTTACCGTACCCACCCTTGTTTATGTCATGTCAGAGAAGCTATCGTATAACCATCTTCTTGGTAGACCATGGATTCATGCTATGGGTGCAGTCACATCTACCTTGCATAAATCTATTAAGTTCATTTGCAATAATCAAGTAGTCATAGTTAAGGATGACCCTGATGCTATGCACTTATGTGAAGTGGCAGCTACTAGTCAAGCTTTGGTTGTACCTACTCTTATTCCTTCAGTATCTTCCAATGTTTCGATGTTTGCTCCAGCAATACCTACTACAAAGGATACTCTTGAGATAAATGTCCCTAAGGAAGATCCTTCTAAAGCAATAAATCCTAAGCCCACCTCTTCTCAAAAGAATGCATGTCTTGATGATGATTGGGGTTCTTTAGACTTTATAGATTCCTTCATTCAGGAATATAAAGCCAACCTGATCCACTTAGACTTTTTGATGGCATCATTCACACCCGCTATCAAAGGTGGTTACTCTTCTATATCACAGGGTAAGATGAATGCAAATTATAATGTCCTTAGTGTTGATCCTCCTTCTGAGGAAGAGGATTACACTTTTGCTAAAGAAGACGGTGTTGGTATTCCTAATGATGGCAACCCCATAGAGGAGTGTGGTCCTCATTGTTGGGACAACACTCTTTATGAGGATCCTCCTTCTTTTCAAGACTTACAAACACGTTATGGCCCCAAATTTAAGCTTGTCTCTAAATATGGACATGAGCACAAAGGTTATGGGCACAACGAACAAGGCATTCAAGTCCCTATAGAATTCACACCCCGTAAGAATAATTTGGGACTTGGTTGCTCGAAGGAATGATCTAAACAGAAGCCATGGTTGAGTGACAAGAATTATTCTCAACCTTGTTATGTTGAAAAGATTCTTCCTCCATTGTCTTCTATCTCCATGCCTTATTCTTCTTGTGAGAATTCAAACCTTTCTCCACAAGAGAAAGGGTTGTTTCCTACTCCTCATTCTTTATCCGAACAAGAGTGTATTTTGTTGCGGCTTCTAAAAGCTCGCTTAATTGCTCTTCCTTCTCCTACACGTAATAAAATTCATAAACATGATGAAGGAAAACATTCTTTTTGTGCATACCATCAAGTGCTTGGACATTCCACAAGTGAATGTAAGGCCTTGAAGGATAAAATACAACAACTCCTTGATTTGGGTGTCATCAAACTCCCATTTGATTGATGCACCTACCTTTACTTCGCATGACGAGCGATATCAAGGTTTACCTCTATCCTGAATATTTCGGGTATCTTGCATAGTTCTCCTCCCCTATATGTTGGGGGCTTTGATAACTCACTTTGAAGATGTGTGTCCTTCCTAAGGACCCCCTCTCTTCTCTATCTTTCAAATGAAGCATCCCTTGAGTGGACCCCTTTTTCTCTTTTGAAGGGTTCCCGAGGGACCTCTTTGAAAGATTTTCTCTCGAATGAATTCATTGGCATCCAACTCAGGGGAAGCCCGACTAGACCTATTTCATAACTTTGCATCTAGCTTGGGGGAAGCCTGACTAGACCTTTCTTTTCAAATAGCACGTCCCTTGAGTGGAACCCTCTTCCTTTTGAAGGGTTCCTGAGGGACCCCTTTGAAAGTCTTCGAACTTGACGATGGTCTACTTGACTATCTGCTTACTTGCTCTATAGGATTGAGAACCTATAGAGCTCCTTTACATACTCACTTGGTGATGCAGGTTCTCCTCCTCGAGTGGGGTTTTCTTTTATTACTTATCTTTGGTGATACGAGCTCTCCTCCTCGAGTGGGGTTTGCTTTTATCACTTTTACTCTATGATACAGGTTCTCCTCCTCAAGCGGGGTTTGATTTTATCAATTTTACTCCATGATACGGGTTCTCCTCCTCAAGCGGGGTTTTCTTTTATCACTTTTACTCTATGATACAGGTTCTCCTCCTCAAGCGAGGTTTGCTTTTATCACTCTTACTTGGTGGTACAGGTTCTACTCCTGAGTGGGTTTTTCTTTCACCACATGCTTTGTTCATCTCTCTCTTCTCTCTTGTATATACCAGATCGAAGATGTGCATCTTCTTCATCCTGAGTATATGCTCTTTCTTTAGCTTCATAGTTCTGTGGAACTATGAAGTCCTCTTTTGACCCTACACTCTCAGGTTCGCTAGATCGTGGTCTGCTTCCTCGATGATTCAGGTATACATTTCTAACCCTACACTCCTCTTGATCTACTTTACCGAGCACTCATCAATATTCGTGCTCGCTAAAGTGGGGGAAAAATGTATAGGAGCGAATTTGCACCCCTTATGGAAATTCCCCTTTTTTCCTTTACCCACCTTAGAAAACCAAGTTCGAAGGCTTAATTCCACCTAAGCCCGTTGCTTGCATCCCACTTGGTGCCTGTTTTGAGCGTCGATGGAGATGTTTCTGTCAAGGATTCCCACGCGACGCACAGACATTTGCATGGTGCGCTTACATCCCTGGTAAATTCCTGCAGTTGAACCTACAGAGGCGTTACTCTTCTCATTGGAGGTGAAGTTGTAATACCCCCTTCGGCCGACCGACCCAAATATGGCCATTTTTTCCATCCTTCCTTCAAATTCATCCCTTCAACATTCAATCCAACTCTTCAACACATCAAGCTTCCATTCCTGCACTCACACATCCACTTTCAAGCTCTCAAGCACTCACTTTCACTCACTCCAAGCATTCAAGCATTTCATTACAACCAAAGCAACACTCCATCACTTCGGTAGAGAACATTTGGGACCACACCATTGTAGCAGAGGATCAAGTACTCTCATTTCTCCCCCAAGCATCCTTGAGTGCTCTTGGTGGAGGTGGTAAGCTTCCCTCTCCTCTCCTCTATCACTTGGTCGAGTAGCATAACACTGTTTTGTAGTACTTATTTTCTCTTTACTATATTATTTCCTTTATCTCATTTCCTTGGCTGTCCGTGGAGGTGGAAACACCTAAATAGGGGTCTGACTGAGGCAGGTCCCTATACAACCCCAATAATTTCTCTCTCCTTCTTGTGTGTAGGTATTGAAGACATTCATGCAGCTTCATCACTTGCGTAGTTGTAAACATTTCCTTTCTTCTCCTTGTCTTTGTTATTTATTCTTTACTTTACTTCAGATCTACTACACTCTGTTATTTTTGTATATTTTGTACTTTCCCAACAATTAGAATAGAAGCATTCACTTTGTTGTTTTCTGAGACGTTCTCATTCTCTAGTCCATACGAGATGCTAGCATGCCTCTAGAACGTTAGCGTGTCGCGCTACTATCTATATTTTGTGTTGATGTCCTTTGGTTGAGAGCTTGTCAGTCTATCCAAAGAATCTTTGTGACCTGCTCTTTCTGATTCTGAAACTCTCACCACTATTCCTGAGGTAGATTAGGGTAGTTCACCCCGTGAGGCCCTCTAAATGAAGAGAACTCATGAGTAGTGAATCCCCCTCTTCTATAGAGATGAATTGGTTATCTCCCCTACACGACAATGAGGTTGACTCAATAACTTGTGAAGAACATCATGGTGATACCCGACCGTGTCAAGCTGGAAAGCGGTGATTGGTTGCATGTATGTGATGGTTAAGTTGCCCGTGGTTGTCCATCTGTTAGGGTTAGGGTTTCCTGGAATGATTTAGAGAAAAAGGTGAATGCCATTGTGGAGTTTTCAGACTAGCCGAGAGGCTGGGTAGCCAAGAGAGGGAAATAGAATAGGGGTTATGCTGTCGGATTCTCTCTGGATGGAACAAGATGTAAACTCTGTAAAGGCTTAGAGCCTAAATTGTATTTGTAACTCTATTCTATTTTTCAATAATACTATGGTGATTTGGGATTTTGGAGTGGGGTTTTTCACCTGAAAGGGTTTTCCCCATGTAAATCTATGTTTTCATGTCTTTTGTTCCATCTTTCATGTTTAATGGTTCTATGTATTGAATTTGTTTAATAGTGTTGTTTGGAACAAGTTTAATTAGCATTAGCTTTTCTCAAAACGATCAATGTGGGAAATGAACTATGTTTGTTTCTGATTTATGACATAGTAGTACATGTCTTGAGGAAATCTAACGGAATAAGGTTAACAAAGGAACTACTGATCTTAGATACCCTTTCTGAGATGAACTCAAATATTTCCCGACAAGTGGTATCAGAGCCATATTTTGGAATTTGTTTTTTCCTAGTGTTTTTGGTTTTGGGTATTCCTTCTATGAAGATTTCTTAGTGTGAAAGGCTTGAGGAAATCTGAAGGAATTGACTGATGGATTGATCCTTTGGTGAGTAGAAATTCTTGCTCTTTTGTTTGAGTTACAAGAGACAACATGTAGTATGGAAGATGAAGAAACTTGAGTTGGTAATTGAAATGATGTGACCTAAAGCTCGTGACTTGGTAGCAGCATAATCTTGATGCATGGGGTGGAATATTTTTCTTCATGGTTGTGTTGCAACAAAACTTCCATATTGGGTGCCTGTGTGAGAGGCTCCTTGATGATATGGAGAAGCTTGGGTTGTTTTTCAGTCATGGAGTAATGTGCTTATGCTGGTTGTTTTTCCTAGTATTGGAAGGCATAGTTTTATGATACCATAATTACATGAAGGCTATGGAGTTGATCATTGGATGATCTAAAAGCTTCTGTAATAACTTGTCTCTCTCAAATGCATGTGCATTTTGGTGGTTTTGGAGTTGTCCTGATATGGGCTTGGAGTTCCTGAACTGTTGTTTCCTTTCAAGGATGTTTTGTACTTTCATCGCTCATATTCATGTTCTTTGGATTTGAGGGGTTTTATAGATTCTCATTTAAAGAATCTATAGCTATGCATATTCATGATATTCCATTGTTCTAGTTTAAATGTTATTGTGTTTATGTTTCAGAATTTTGAGTCGTCTAGATGTGAAGTGGATATGGGTGTGCATGGGTGTTCTCGAACATAGTGGTTTCACAGGTTTTACACGGTCAAGAAAACTCGTGATTTTGTGGAGCTATTGTTAAACTATTTTCTAGACCCTAGCTTTTGGGGCATTCCTAGATGAGATAGTTGCAATTTTTCATGCATGCTTCATGCATGGTGTGAGGTGTGATTATTTATCTACATGGGAGTGTTGGTAAGTGACTTGTCACTCAACATTTTTGTGGTGGTGCTTGTTGGGTTCCTAGACTATGGTGTTCATTATGGACGTGATTGGTGAATTGGATCTGAGAAGGATATGGTGCTTGATTCATGTTGTCTACAAGGTAAATTATCTTTGAGATCTCAATTTTGTAGTTTCTAGTGTGATGATGGGTTTGCATGTTACAGTTTTTTGGATCTATGAGTTATGCAATTGTATGCATTGATCACCCATTCAGTTGCAGTGGGATAAATTGGAAGTGGATTGTTTATATCCATGAGGTTGATTAAGTGTTGATGTAGAATTGTTAGCTAGCCTTGTCTTTGGTCACTTGTGCATTGGTGTGGTTGCTTTGAAATGAGAGGATGGATGGTTTTGATTACCTGGATACTTTGTTATGGGGACATGTAGCATGTCATATCAAGATGTCATGGATAGCTTGGATACACTGTTTTGTGTAAGCTTTTGACAATGATGGTATTTTGAATACTTGGTTTGGAGATCTTGGTGCCACTTGGTATTTTTCTCAGATGGATAGGTTAATGAGTGGACCTGGAAGATTTTCAGTATAACAGATGTTTGGTCGTGTGCTTGGAAAGCTCGATATCATGATTCAGTGGGAGCTTTAACAGTGACTATGTATTCATCACTATGTGGTGAATGATCTTCTTTAGTGTTGCAAATGTTACTAGGAGGAGCTCTTAGATCCTATTGTTGCAGAATATCTTTTTCACATTTTCATGAAAACTATTTGAAGATGTGCAACATCTCGAAACCATGGAGGATTCTTGAAGTCTTTGGTTGAGGTGTTGGTGGTGATTGATAGGTGATGTGGTTTAGAGTTTGTTTGTTTTATGTCATGGTATACTCATGATTGCACATTAGAGTTTTGGCATAATATTTTTTTCTTGAGACCATGTTATGTTCACCTGGAGCATTGGACCTCCTAAGGGGGATGGTAAGATCATGATGTCATGATAAGTTCTTGGTTCAGATGTTTGGAGCTTTGACAATGATCTGGTGATTCTCTGTGTTTTGGGTGCATTAGTCATATTCTTGAGAACTTCATGATAGTGCAGTGATGCATTTGGAGTTTAGCATGAGATGATCAGTTGCAGGTGCTCATGGATACATGGAGAATAAGGTGAGGCTGTATTTCTCTTATGAGAAAAGTGTTGTTGATGGTTACTCTTGATGAAGATTTCAGTAGAAAGTCCAATGAGCCTACACCTTGGTTGTACATGAGTTCAACACAGAACAATGAGGAGATTTCTCTTGAAGAAGTCATGATGGATTGCATATCTTGGAGGAGCATTCTTGTTCTCCACTCTTGGTCTAATTGATAGTTTATCACTTGAGAGGTATTGGCCATTGTTTCTCTTAGGTGTTTTATGCTTTCTTTCATGGATATGGATCTTGAACTGCTATTAGATGATTCTGAAGGATTCAATGTGACAGATGGATAGCATGGTTATCTCCTTATGAATTTTGATTACATTCATTGATGTTGAGTTTAGGAGATGCATTGGGCATATTTACTGAAATGGGAAATGAAATAGTTTGATCTTCTTTGAGAGGATTACATCCATGTTGATTACATGATACATATGTTATGTTTGATCTTAGTGATCAAATGGTTGGATGTTGTTAAGATTTTCTCTTGGGATTTTGAAGGAGATCATACTTGACACAGTTGAAATTTAGAAGTGAATGTAGTAGGATTTACTCTCTTTGGTCTTGGTTATCTTCCTAGATGTTTGGTTTCACATTACATTGGTTTTAGGTTTGGTCGGAGCTATAGTGATTACTAGCTTGTGGTCATGTGTTTTCACTCATGCTCTTGGGTGATGACATGGAGGTTTTTATCTCTTTTCTTTGTTGGGTGTGGAGAACTTGGGGGAGCTGTGCAAACTTGTGGTGAGAGTTATTCATACAGGTTGCCAGTTTACAGATTGTGCATATCATTGTGGATGATTCCTTGGTACTACATGATGTGGGTTACACCTCTTATATGATGTTGTTGGTAGACTTGGTATGCCTTGATCTTTTCAGATTCATTACCCGTGCAATGAGAGTTCTTGGATGTGTTTTGTCTTCTTCGACTAGTCGGCACATGGAGCTTGTATTTGTTATTGATGGGTTGGTTATGGAGTGGCATGAGTTTGTTGATGTTGATACCTTGGAGGAATGTGTGATTGGATGGATTAGCACTTGTTGTGGGTGCTATTTCCAGTCACATGGGTTGATTAGTTGGATGGGAGTAGTTATTTTTCTAGTTGTTGTTCTAGTTGATGTTATGTCTTGTTTTATGGAGAATGACTTCATGGTGTTATTCATGTTGAGGTCTTTGAAGTTGATGTTGTGATGCTTCTGTATATATTGTGAGCACAATGAAGTGGTGGCATTAATCTATATCCTTTTATATCAAATGGATCTGGTGCTTATGTTCTTTAGACCGGTTCATATTCACCATGGCTTGTTCCTTTCCTTTGGAGGATGGCAAGAATTGTTTCCTGAGATGATGGACATCTTAGATGTTGGTGCAGGTGTCTTAGTTGGAGCATGGAAGCATTGGTTGAGGATTTTTCTAGTTGTATGGATGGCTATTAAAGTGACTTCAAGCGTTGATTGGTAGCCAGTACATTCTTCATCAAGTGGGAGAATGTTGAGAATCAGTGCCTCAAATGTACTGACATTCGGGTGATGTTTTGTTGGCTTGGCAGTTCAGTTTTGAAGGGACCTTATTTATATTCCCTTCGATGGTCTAATAAATTCTTCATAGGTTGATGTTATGTGTTATGTCAGTGAGACAACATGTTATCGAATGGACTCAGATTCATGTCTCCTTGACAACCCAATACAAAGTATTGGGTCTTCTTCAACATGACAATGTGTTATTGGTGGGACTTTGTCTTGAGTCTCCTAATAGACCAATGGAGCATGTGAGTGAAGCCTATTAAAGTGACTTAGCTATATCGAAGGGACTCTTCCTCAAGTCTCCTTGATGACACAATAGCCATGGTGATGTCACAAGATCACGGAAAACAAGAACTATGGAACCTCTTGTTGTGAGTTGTGAGGTTTTAGAAACCTCCAACTTAGCAACCACAAAGACAAGCTGATGGAAAAGTGAACCACATGGGACAAGACGATAATCTTGCATTGGGGGGATATTACTTTTTCGGTAGTACTCTAAAGCATGTCTCCTTGATGGATCGATGACTCTCATCGGTCTGACTCAAGGACTTTGGTGAGACTCTTAACCATCTCTCTTTGACAAGCCGATAGACTTGAAGCTATAAAGTGAACATCAGTGAGACTTCCTTGTATCGGTGGAAGACAAATTGGTGTCTCCCTGATATGGCGATGAGGTTGGCTTGGTAACTCATGAAGAATGTTGTGGTGGGACCCAACTATGTCAAGCTAGAAAGCGGTGATTGGTTGCATGTTTGTGATGATTAAGTTGCTAATGGTTGTTTTTCTATTAGGGTTAGGGTTTCTTGGAATGATTAAGAGTATAAGGAGAATTCCATTATGGAGTTTCCAAATTGGCTGAGAGGTTGGGTAGCCAAGAGAGGGAAATAGAATACGAGTTATGCTGTCAGATTCTCTCCGGATGGAACAAGATGTAAACTTTGTAAAGGCTTAGAGCCTGAATTATATTTGTAACTATATTATGTTGTTGAATAATACAATGGCGATTTGGGCTTTTCGAGTGTGGGGTTTTTTACCCGAAAGGGTTTTCCCCACATAAATCTGTGTGTTCATGCTTTCTATTCCATATTTCATGTTTAATGGTTCTACATGATTGAATCTATTTAATGGTGTTATTTGGAGTTGGTTTAATTAGCATTAAATCTTTTCTCAAAAGGATCAATGTGGGAAATGAACTATGTTTGTTTTCGCTTGATGGCATAGTAGTACGTGTCTTTGAGGCAATCTAACAGAATAAGGTTAACAAAGGCACTACTGATCTCTAATGCCCTTTTTGAGATGAACCTGAATATTTCCCAACATATACTTGGCATTATATGCCTATATGACATTCTTGTAAGCCTATATGGCTATTTTGTACATATATTTTATACTTATATCAACATATATTGATGTATTCCTACATGGCTATTTGGTTAATACAAATATTTTTTATTGATGGCATCCATATTTGAGTTATAAATCCATGATTCAATAGATATTTGTAGATAGTTTACTTCAAATATTTAAAATCCAAGTGTTTTCTATGCACTCTTCTTTTCTATAATTGTAAATATATAATAAAGTTTGAACATTATTCTCCTATAAGATTGTTGGACATTAAATCAATCATATGAATATAGTAATACTTCATGCTTCATGCTTCATGCTTCATGCTTCATGCTTCATGCTTTATATCATCAAGGAATACATCTACTATTCCACTTGCATGCTTCATGCTTCATGTATTACGTAGATAAAGAAAACATCATAAAACTATTGAGAAAAGAAAATGGAAAGTAACAACTAAGTCTCACAAACAAAAAATAAAGGCATGCAAGTCTTATTAAAGATCATAACGACATAGGATTATTCAAGATTAAGAGACCACAAATCAACCTTCCCAACAAAAAACTTCATAGATATTCATCCTATTTGTAAACATGAATTCAAACCCAATAATTAGAAGAATGCAACTTTAAAAGTTAAAATTGCATGCTTACAATAGTCAATAAATAGCTTCAAGAGACATGCATGACAAAAACAGAACCAACTAAAAGTTTAAGAATTTCCTTTTCCCCAAGCATATTTGAAAAGTTTTAAATAAATCAATTTAGGTTCTCTTGAATAGTGATGATATGAATTTGGTTTTGACTTTTCAAAGGCAAAAAGTTGTGACCCTTTGAATAGGAAAGACTACAAACCTTTTATAATGAAGTGCAGTGACCATGCCTAGCATAGATGTTTCCACCTAGATGTGTTGGCACTAATTGTTTGGCCCCACGAAGAACACAACAAAAAGTAGCCTACCTTGTAACTTTACACTACATGCAACTGACCCATTTTCCATCAACTGAAATCTATTCACCACAGGAAAATGACTTGGAGGTATCAAAAAATGAGAGAGGTTATTGTAGAGGGGCCCTATGTGATCCCATATCCTTAGATGGAGTGTTTCCAAGTGCCACAATTTCTGAGTAATCACTCGTTGAAGTTTGTTGCCCTTTTGCACTTTGGTCTCTTAAGAGACTTTTCCAGTAGAGTGTGGCTCAAACCATTTTGATGTGTTTGGGTGCAAAAGAGGACCTTTCCCAGCATAAAACCACCCACTCAAATGTGTTGGAATAGTTAGTTCGATTTTATGATGAATAGAACAAAAGTTACACCACTTTCCAACTTTACACTACATGCAACTGACCCATTTTCCATCAACTATTGTTCACCACAGGAAAATGAATTGGAGTTATCAAAAACTGAGATATATTATTGTAGAGGGGCCCTACATGATCCCATAGCCTTAGAAATAGTGTTTCCAAGTGCCAAATTTTCTATGTAATCACTCGTCGAAGTTTGCTGCCCTTTTGCACTTTGGTCTCTTAAGAGACTTCACCGATAGAATGTGGCTCAAACCGTTTCAACGTGTTTGCATGTTAAAGAGGGCCTTTTCCTAGCATAAAACCACCCATACCAATGTGTTGGAATAGTCAGTTTGGTCGTATGACAAACAAAATGAAAGTTACACCACTTTCCAACTTTACACTACATGCAACTGACCTATTTTCAATCAATTGAAATCTATTCACCATGGGAAAATGACTTGGAGGTATCAAAAAAAAAGATAGGTTATTGTAGAGGGGCCCTACATGATCCCATAGTCTCAGATGGAGTGTTTCCAAGTGGCACAATTTTTGAGTAATCGCTCGTTGAAGTTTGCTGCCCTTTTTGCACTTTGGTCTCTTAAGAAACTTCACCGGTAAAATGTGGCTCAAACCGTTTCAACATGTTTGGGTGAAAAAGAGGACCTTGACTAGCATAAAACCACCCATACGGGCATGTTGGAATAGTCAGTTTGGTCGTATGATGAACAGAATGAAAGTTACACCACTTTCCAACTTTACACTACATAGAACTGATCTATTTTCTATCAATTGGAATCTATTCACCATGGGAAAATAACTTGGAGATATCAAAAAATGAGAGAGGTTATTGTAGAGGGCCCCTACATGATCCTATAGCTTCAAACAGAGTGTTTCCAAGTGCCATAGTTTCCAAGTAATTGCTCATTGAAGTTTTTTGCCCTTTTGCACTTTGGTCTCTTAAGAGACTTCATCGGTAGAATGTGGCTCAGACCCTTTTGGTGTGTTTGGGTACAAAAAAAGACCTTTCCTAGCATAAACACACCTATATAGACATGTTGAAATATTTGATTCGATCATATGATGAATAGAAAAAAATTTACACCACTTTCCAACTTTACACTACATGTAACTAACCCATTTTCCATCAACTAAAATCTATTCACCATGGGAAAACAAATTGGAGATATCAAAAACCAAGAGAGGTTATTATAGAGGGGCCCTACATGATCTTGTAGCCTTAGACAAAGTGTTTCCAAGTGACATGGTTTCTGAGTAATCACTCGTTGAAGTTTTCTTCCCTTTTGTACTTTGGTCTCTTAAGAGACTTTGCCGATAGAATGTGGCTCAGACCGTTTTGGTGTGTTTAGGTGTGAAAGAGGACCTTTCCTAGCATAAACCCACCCATATGGATATGTTGGAGCATTTGGTTCACTCGTATGATGAATAGAACAAAATTTACACCACTTTCCAACTTTACACTACATGTAACTGACCCATTTTCCATCAACTCAAATCTGTTCACCACGGTCAAATGACTTGGAGCTATCAAAAACTAAGAGATATTATTGTAGAGGGGACCTACATGATCCCATAGCCCAATACTAAGTGTTTCCAAGTGCCATAGTTTTTGAGTAATCTCTCATTGAATTTGGCTACTCTTTTGCACTTTGGTCTCTTAAGAGACTTCGTCGGTAGAATGTGGCTTGGACTATTTCAGCATGTTTGGGTGCAAAAGAGGACCTTGCCTAGCATAAACCCACCCATATAGACATGTTCAAACAGTCGGTTTGATCGTATGATGAATAGAGAAGAATCTAAACATGCACCTTCCTCAACTTTTTGAGAGCAGGAAGAATATCTTCATTGAATACATTATGTATCTCATTTAATTTGGTTTGCTTCTTTTTCAAGTATTTTTAGAGAAAACTAACATCCTTTTCATTGACGAAAAAATATTCTTCTTTTCTTTTAATTCCTTTTCTAAGTGGTTAATTTTAGTCCTCAATTGTTTTGCTTCAATTTCAACACTTCCAACTATTGCCTTTGCATCTGCATCTATTGTTATCATCTTTGGAAGTATCTTCTGATTACAAAATGCAAATGTTTATTTTAACAAGTTCTTTACAAAACTTCTCTACCTTTATAGATAAGACTTTGAGGTGTCCACCGCACCGATTCTCCTTTTTTTCACATACATTTCATTTTGCTTCTTCTTTATCATCTATTTCCAATTATATTTTCTCCATGAAAGTCTTAAGTTTAAGAATCTTTGACTTCATTTGTTCATTTATCAATTTTCCCATAAAGATTGGAATGATTGCAGGACATGCCCAAAATGGAAAATGTATGGAAAATGTGGTAGCATAGACAAGGAAATGAGTTGTTTGAAAAAATGCCTCAAATAAATGTGGTCTCATGGTGATAGACATCACCATGAGACCACATTTTTTAGAGGTACTTTTCCAAACAACTCAATACCTTGTATATGCCTTTGCTTACTATTATTCTTTGATATATTTTTTCCATGCATCTATAGTTTGGTCGAAAGCACATGTTTTTGGATTTTAGCCATAGCAGCAATGAGACCTTGGAATGGGGTATGACATCTAAAAAAACATAAAAGGGGGGATTTTCATGAGTGTTATGGTTGCAATTTCCTTAGTAGACACATGTGAAATGTGGATGCATAGTGAAGGCACATTCAAACTATTTGACAAAGTGTCTCAATGAGAGATGTCGTCGTGGTCAATGTGGATGCATTGACAAGATAGTGAGCATTGTAAAAAAAAATGCCTCAAATAAATGGGGTGTCATGGTGATGTAGATCACCATGACACCCCATTTCTATGAGGCATTTTTTCAAAAAACCCACTACCTTGTCAATGCTACCGCATTGGCAAACTAGTGAGCTCACTAGCTTGTCAAAGCTCACTTGAATTTTTTGATGGAATGCCTTAAAGAAATGTGGCCTTAATTGGAATGTCATGATTGCAAGATAGGAACAAAATGGAAGCATGGAAAAGGAATGTGAATTGTTTGAAAAAAAAAATTGGTAGACATGTATGCAAAATGTGGTAGCATTGACAAGCTAGCGAGCTCACTAGCTTGTCAATGTGGTAGAATTGACAAGGTAATGGGCTGTTTTGAAAAATGCCTCCTGAGAAATGGGGTCTCCATGGTGATGTGCATCACCACTTAGGATGACGAAACCTTTTCTTGCAATGTTCACTAGCTTGTCAATGCATCCACATTGACCACACAGACATCTCTCATTGAGGCATTTTTTCAAATAGTTCATGTGCCTTGTCTATGCATCCACATTTCACATGTGTCTACTAAGGAAATTGCAACCATAACACTCATGAAAATCCCCCCTTTTTTGATGGAATTCCTTGAAGAAATGTGGTCTTGTGGGATGCATGATTACAAGATAGGCACAAAATGGAAGCATGGACAAGGCATGTGAATTGTTTGATAAAATGTTTTGGTAGAAATGTATGCAAAATGTGGTACAGCATTGATAAGGTAGTGGTATGTTTGAAAAAATGCCTCATAGAAATGGGGTCTCTGGTTGATGTACAAAATTATTCATAGAAATTGGGTTTCCTGATGGACCACTACCTTATCAATGCTACCGCATTGACAAGCTAGTGAGCTCACACTAGCTTGTCAAAGCTCACATGAATTTTTTGATGGAATGCATTAAAGCAATGTGGTCTTGTGGAATGCCATGATTGCAAGATAGGAACAAAATGGAAGCATGGATAAGGCATGTGAATTTTTTGACAAAATGTTTTGGTAGACATGCATGCAAAATGTGGTAGCATGGACAAGCTAGTGAGATCACATGCGAAATGTGGATGCATGAGTGTTATGGTTGAAATTTCCTTAGTAGACACATGCAAAATGTGGATGCATAGATAAGGCACATGAACTATTAAAAAAAAATCATCCACCAAGATGAATAAACAATTGCAATAAGAACACAAGGAAAATGGAAAGCTATTTTTTTTAAGTATTTCTACCTTGCAAGAATTTATTTAATGTGACTTTCCTATGTATCCATTTTCTAACATATGAACTACCAATATAATTTCTACAAATAGACATGTATGCAAAATTTTGTAGCATAGGCAAAGCTCACATGAATCTTTTGATGGAATGCCTTAAAGAAATGTAGTCTCGTGAAATGCCATGATTGCAAGATAAGCAAAAAATGGATTTTTTAAAAGACATTACAAAATTTCAAGAATATACAATTGGATTGAGTATAAATCCAAATTCCACAACTTTTGTCAACATCCTACCTTTGGAACAAGGTATATAGGCATCAATCAAATCATTGAAAGAAAGGGGGATTGTTTGAAAAAATGTTTTGGTAGACATGTATGGAAAATTTGGTAGTATAGACAAGGAAATCAACTGTTTGAAAAAATTCCTCAAAGAAATGTGGTCTCATGGTGATGCACATCACCATGAGACCACATTTCTTTGAGGAATTTTTTCAAACAGTTGATTTCCTTGTCTATGATGTTTGATAAAATGCTTTGGTAGGCATGCATGGAAAATTTGGTAGCATAGACAAGGCAATCAGATTTTTGAAAAAATGCCTCAAAGAAATGTGGTCTCATGGTGATGTGCATCACCATGAGACCATGAATCCCACATTTCTTTGAGGAATTTTTTCAACCCGGTGATTGCCTTGTCATGTTGTTTGATAAATCTCTTGGTAGACATGCATGGAAAATTGGCAGCATAAACAAGGGAAATCAACTACTTTGGTAGAATTGTTTGAAAAAATGCCTCAATGAGATATGTCCTCATGGACTACAATTATTGTAGGATATGCACAAAATGGATTTGTTGGAAAGGATTTAGAAAGTTTCAAGCAAATGCAATTTCTAGGAGTAAAACCAAATTCCACTACATTTTCCAACATCCCCCATACCTATACCAAAACAGAAGCTTTGGAAAGGGGTATGCACATCCATAGAAAAGGATTGAGAAATGATGTACTATATTACATACTTATAACTACTCTCATATATATGTGTATACAAAATGTGGAAGCATACACAAGGTAGGTCATTTTTTTAACAAAATTCCTTAAAGAGATGTGGTTTAAAATGTAATCAAAAAGTGTAAATAATTATGTAGTTTAAAATGTGCATAGAGGGACTAAGCTTATAATGAAAAACAAACAATTATGAACGTGGAATATGCATAATAACATAATCAAATCATTGTATTAAGCATGTATGATAAGGGGTGAAAAAGAAACATAATAGAATTAAGGAAAATGTAAAGAAAATGTGTAAAGATTTCACATACCTAAAAAATAGAGGTTTGAATGGAGGAGTTCCACCCAATTATGTAGTATTTGTTTCTTCTTACATCAAACTCCTCAACAATTTGAGTTTTTCACAAGCTTGTTTCCTTTTCAACATTCAATTGTATATCACTCTTGAAAGAATTACTAACAAAAATACAAATAACTAATGTATAATGTTAAATTTCTACAATTCAATCACAATTAACATTGCAACACTACAAAAATTGAGACTTGGATTGATATATATCAAATTCAATGTGAAAACTCTATTATTTCCTCCTTCCTAAGTTGACAAACCCAAAAAAGGTGGTGGAAAGTTCATGTAAAGGAGGTAGAATGTGAAAACTTAGCATGTGCACTTCTCAACAACATCAAAAATCTTATTTTTGTCAGAACATGTGCATAACCAAGAGAATAACAAAGCATGCAGGCCTAGATCACGGGTGTGCTAATTTTTTTACCATCTTTAGAGCAATCCAAAATGTGCTCACATTACAATGCGAGCACATTTTGTCTTGCTATACAAAATGATTATATCTCAACTTCTTCAATATGCACTCGTGTTATAAAAAAGTTTATTTTCTAAAGCTTTCCTCTCTCTCTCCTTCGCCATCCATCCCTCCTTATCCATCTAGGTATCTCACTTAACCCTAAACCCTCCACCCTAGACACTATGCCTTAAACCCTAATCCCTCAACCCTATACCCTTAAACCCTTAATACCTCAACCCTTAAACCCTAAACCCTAATCTCTCTCTCTAGTCTCTCCTTCCCACCCCCTCTCCCTCTCTCACTCCCTCTATCTCCTCCTCTCTCTCCAAATGTCTCCCTCCACCCCTCTCTGTTCTCTCCTCCCACCCCTCTCCCTCTCTCCTCCTCTATCTCTCTCCCATCCTCAATCTTCCCTCCCTCTCTCTCAACTATCTCCCTCCTCCTCTCTCTCTCTCCAAGTCTCTCCTCAAGCACCCTACCTACATAAATAGATAACTCTCTCTCTCCCCTCTCTCCCGCCCTCTCTCCCTCTCTCTCAGCTATCCCTCCCACCTACCCTGCTCAGTCCCTCTCGCTCAACCCCCTCTCTCCCTCCCTCCTCTCTCCTCTATCCCTCCTCCATCTCTCTCCCACTTCCTCTCCTCCCTCTCTCCCCCTCTCCTCAGCTATCCCTCTCACTCCAACCCCTTCTCTCCCACTACCCCCTTCTCTCTCAATATATGTCACTATCTTTGTGTCTCTATCTCAGTATCAATCTCAATCTCAATCTCAGTCTCAATTTCAATCTTAGTCTCAGTCTCTCTCTCAGTCTCTCTCTTAGTCTCTCTCTCTATCTCTCTGTCTCTGCCTATCTATCTATGTATGTATTTGTCTCTCTCTCCATCTCTCTATGTCTCTCTCTCTCTCTTTGTCTTTCTCTATCTCTGACTGTCTCTCTCTGTCTCTTTGTCTCTCTCTATCTCTTTGTCTCTTTGTCTCTCTCTATCTTGATCTCATCTATGTCTTTCTATGTCTATGTCCTGCATCTGTCTCTTTTGTCTCTTTGTCTCTATCTATCAAGTCTCTCCCTCTCACCCCCATCCACCTCTCAAGTCTCTCCTTTGGCACCCTACCTAGATAACTCTCTCTCTCTCTCTCTCTCTCTCTCTCCCCCTCCCACCCTACCTAGATAAGTCCCTCTCACTCCAACCCCTTCTCTCCCACTCCCTCTCTCTTAGGTATCTCCCTTCCATCCCCTCTCCCTCTCTTAGGTCTATCTATCACTACCTCTCTCTCATGTCTCTCCCTCCCACCCTAGCTAGACAACTCTCTCTCTTAAAATTATTCCTCCATCTAAAGACATGAAAACATACATACATACAGGGATACATACATACTTACATATCGTAGTGTCAAAAAAAGTAAGCCTTTTTTATGCTTAGCTTAGGAATGAATAATTAATGATAAAATGGACTTAGTGGTGCCTTATTTAGGGTGTTGTAAAGTGTTTTATTACACTTTCACACTAATCTATGGATTCATTAATTAATTGTGGTTAATTGAGCTTAATGGCCCCCTTTAATTCAAATCTATGCCTTATTAATTACATTTTTCAAGGATTTAACCCAACACCCAATAATGATAACACATGACATTTAACTTGGAAAAATTGATGTCTTGGAAATCTGTGCTAGGACCCATTCCCCTTTACTGGAAAATGAGTCCTCCTAACATAGGACACCCCTTTCTTGTCACATTTGAAATGGGTTTTTGATGTTATTTCATCTCCCTGAAGCTTGGTCTTAGGAAATTGTGCTAGGACCCATTCAACCAAGGTGGCGAATGGGTCCTCCTCACATAGGACACCCCTTTTTGAATTTATTTGTGGTGGGATTTTAATGATTTTAAATTCTAGATCTAATTTTGGTTTAGATTATTTCAATTTTGGGGTTAATTCTTAGATTTATTATAAATACAAGGTTAATTTACATAGTTTCATCCTATAAATTTTATGTGACTTCATGAGATCAAGAGCAAGAAAATTTCAAAGGAATTCAAGGGAAGATTATCAAGAGTTTATTGTAGCAATTCAAAATCATATCATCATGTCAAAGGCATAGTGCATTCAAGCATATTGTTGAGCTTAATTTGTTAATGTAGCATTGAAGATCTATTGGAAATAATTGTTTCACATCTAATTTGAGATCAAGATCTACATTCTACATGGCCACTTCATGTTAGTTTGTAGATTTACATTCCAAGACAACTTCCAAGGTATCAACATTTCATGTTTCATGTTTCATGCTTCAATTTCATTATTTCATCACAAGGATTAATTACCTAAAAGGGGTTTGAATTAGGCAAGCCCCTATCCTCTAACAATCAACAATTTTTCTCCTCTTGAATGTGTTTGCATATTTATAGGTTGAAGATCAAGTGGAGAAAAAATTTGAAGCAAAATTTCCAAAGTTGTCACCTATATTGCAAGAACACGAAAACAAGGCTAAAAAAATTGTTTCAAGTTTTTGGGAGTTGATCACCGAGGAACTGAGATTCCAGATCTTGAAGAATAGAACCCAGATGTCAATTTTCATAAACCCTAATAGGGATCCATCTTTGTGACCTAAAAATAACTTTCTTGCAATAGGTACACACCTTTCTAGCCTCTCAAAACTTCCCTCATTGTTGCTTTAATAGTTAGGATTGATTTCTGATTATTATTTAAATCATATCATACACATAATTGCATGCTTTAGGGTGAGAATTAGTGGTTCATCATCTTGATCAATTCATTATGATGCAAACTCTGTTTCCCCCTAAAACATTTTGGTGAACCCGACCTACTGAATATTGTAATTTTCTGATTTTGGAGTTTTCCTTACATCCTAGGTTAGATCTTGCATTGAATTAGATCTCATTTAAGGTTTCTTACTTTTCATTTGAACTTGCATCTCATTTAGGGTTTAGAATTGCATTGTTTTGCATCCTCTAAATATAAAAAATACAAAAAAAAAATCATTCATCTTGCATATCATTTAGATCTCATAAATTTATATTTGAAAATCAAAACAAAATTACATTTCAAATTAGGTCTTTACATACATCATTTCATTACCTTTTCAACTTGCATTTCATATTGCATTTCTAGAAAATTTGAAATTGAAGATTACTGTTACAAACCTGAAACTGAAAGACATTGGAAAAAGCTTAAAAATCATTCAAAAACTGTTAAGAAAACCCTAATCTAGGCCCATTCACCACTTGGGGCGAATGATTCCCTGATCAGGCTGGACCTACATTTTCTGGCATCTAAAACTCATTAAAAAACACTTAAAAATTAGTAAAAACATTTCAAAAATCCTCATCCAAGACCCATTCACCACTAAAGGCAAATGAGTCCCTAATAAGGACTTGGTCTAAATTTTCTAGAAATTGATATCTTTGTTTTAGGCTTATGTTTGTTGCTATTACATTTCTATTTCAATTTTCTGATTTGTTGTTTCATCAAATTCATTACATCTAGCTTAATTTTCTTCGCTTAGTGCATTATTAAAATTCAAAATTACATTTACAACATTTCATTTTCATTTTATTGCATTGTGTAATCAATAAATTACATTGCTTAAAATCTAAAAATTGCATTTCATTCTAGGTCATTGCATTGCCTCTTTCCATTTTGGGTTTGCACACTAGGTTTGTAAGACTTGTATGAGCTTTACAACTTGGTGTCCGATTAGCAATACTATTGGAATATGTAGTTCAAGGATCATGTCATACCGTGATATCCCACTCGTCATGGATCTTGGGTTTTCTAACTCTCTTTTTGATAGTGTTGATAATCAACCTTCTATGGCTCATAGTTTGCATACTTCATTTTCCAATACTTCACCTCCTACAACCAATGTGCTTAATGTTAACAACACCGTCCCTACCATCACCACTTGTACTCAAGCTTTGGGGTGTACTCAAAGCCAAGGTGGAACTTCAATTCCATATTCTACAATACTGATGTCCATTCCCACATACACTAATACTCAACCTACTACAAACTTTCAACCTACCACAACCCTTCAACCTACTACAACCCTTAAAGCTACCACAACCTTTCAACCTACCATAACCTTTCAACCTACCACAACAATCATACCCACTAGCACTATGTACACTTAGGTATTCATGTAGAGAATCCTTATAGCTTTGTGCATTTGAATATAATATCTCCTCAACCATCCACATGCATACACTACTCCACCTTATTTCCCTCCATTTTAAAATCACAATGATGTTTTCCTTAACTCAATTTTGAAAACTATGACATCCCTTCAACAAAAAGTTGTAAAACTTACAACAAAACTACAATGGTCAACCTTCACAATACATTAAAGCCAATCTGCTATCCTTTGAGATATTAAAAGCACAAATGCCACAAGGTATAGAAATTACCTAATTCAAGAAATATGGTGGGAAAGGAGATCCTGTTAGCCATGTTTCCACATTTACAACCTTGTGTAGTGATTTCATTTTTGAAGATAAACTTTTGGAAAAGTTATATCCTAGGTCCTTAAAGGATACTACTTTAGAGTGGTTCTCGTCTTTGCCAAATAATTCAATTGGTTCATTTAATGAACTTGTTGATGCCTTTTACAACCACTTCCATATTCACATGGGTCCCAAAATGACCCTTTCTAATTTAATGACATGCAAACAAAAGGATGATGAAAAAGTGTCTGATTTCACAACAAGATACCAAACATTTTACTCACAAGTAAACATTAAGATCCCTGATGCAAACTTTCAACGAATTCTTATTGCCAACTTACCAAAAAAATTCCAAAGTAAACTTGAAATGTTGAGATTTACATCCTTTACACAACTATGTACAACCCTTCATGATTATCAAAATATGACTTGTGGTCGTGATGTGAAAAATCCCCCTAGTCGTCTTGAAAAATTTGAATCCACAACTCAAAATAGTTACCAACCTTTTAAGAAGCAGAATAAGGAACTTTTACAACTAAATTCCCCTCAACCAAGTCAAAAAACAAATAACCAAGTGGTTTCTATAAAGATGACAAATTCTTTTGGGGATAGGAATAGAGAGCTCACTCATCTGCTCGATACCCTTCATAATATCATGTTCCAATTTATTGAAAAGGACATTCTTACCTTACCTCCTTTTAAAGAGCATGATCCTAATATACCATTTCCCAAAGGCTTTCAACAAAACTCTTATTGTCATTATCACCAAAAAAAATTGACATGGTACCAAATATTGTAACTGTCTTAAACATCTTGTGCAAGACCTTATTGATTCTAATCATTTACAAATTGGAGGTGTGAATGATCAAGGTAATAAGTTTGTAGCCCCTCCTAACCAAAAATTACAAATATTTACCAATCCCATGCCTAAGTAGACTATTTCATTTGTCAAAGCTAGTGAAACAAAAAATGATGTGATGAATATTGACACAGATGGTGACAACATGGAAACTATTGAACAACATCTTGCAGATACTTTGGTAGCATTTATTGAAGCTAGACCTCATAAGGGATCAACTAAAAAGACTCTTGATATAGATTTCTCACATAATGACATACTTAACCATGCACTTTATGGTCCTCTTTACATAGTTGGTCGAATCAATGATAAGCCCACTAATGGGATATTAATTGATCATGTATGTGGAGAGAATGTGATCACTAAAGAATGTTTATTTGTGCATGAACTATATCAAGATACATATTACAAACCAAAAGCATGGATCAAGATGCATAATGGTTTTTCTTGTCCTATGATTGGCTCGATAGATCTCCCTTTAAAAGTTGGACTGAAAACATTAAATATCTCATTCACTATCACCCCACAATCAGACCAATTTCATGTGAAGTTAGGCTACCCATGGCTTTTCTCCATGAATTTTGTCCCTTCGATTGTGCATAAATGTCTAAAGTTTCCATTTAGAAATGATATATTTACTGTGCATCATAGTGGGTTTAATCCTACGTCGTCCAAAGGGAATTTTTCATTAGATTTCTTTTGGCTCGAGCCTATGGAACCTAAAAAGACTCGCAAGGATTTTTTTTTCAAATCATATCAAAAGTTTAAGGCAAACAACATAGTAGAATTATCCCTTCAAAACATGCCTCAACCTATGACTGAAACACCTATCCTTGATGAAGCAATGATTGAACCGGAAAACATCCAAGAGCAACCTATAACAACTCCTCCTACAATTTCCTACAAGAGACCACAAAATAACGAAATTAATCCCATTGTCCCTCCTAAAATAAAACAAGTCTACAAACCTAAAGAGAAAGCAGTTGAACAACATCCTATTGTTTCTTTCATCCCTCCCAAGGAAGGGAAGAAACCTATGATTGAAAAACCCACTCTTACACAAACAAAAAATGACACTAGATTGAAATGGAATCGAAATGATAGAGAGCATAGCCATAGACGTCGTGTTATTGCTCATATGTTATAGACCAAAGAAGACAAGAACAACATAGAAAATCAAAATCCAAACTTACCTAAAGCAATGCATGATGATCCTATACCCTCGCCGCAACATAAAAAAGAACCTTCCATGGACATTGTCATTCAACCTCCTGTTGTGATTAATCTAGATGATGAAATTGATATTTCAAAGATAGATGAACAAGTGCATAATTAATTGAATACATTGTTTTTTTCTTCTATGAACTTAAATAAAAAATCTCCTAAAGAGGGTGTTGAACTTTGTGCTTCCCCTAGTTCAACACTTGTCGTTGTCCCTTTGGTTAGTTGTTTGCCTTCCATTTATACAGACCGAGATTGGGATGCAGACGACCTGCTCTAGGTTGACTTGCATGTGCCTTACTAGCCTTTTGATTTTTCATGTTTCTCAATATGTGATTGCATGTGCGTAATGTGATCCCCCATGAGGTTTCATTTGATGTGTCTCTCTCTTTGTGCTTTCCTCTATATGTACCTACATTCTTCTCTATGTCATAAACATTTTATCTTTTTCATTTGTCTTATGTTTTCCTTTTGGGGATGATGCAAAGCTTCAAGACATTTAGGTCTCTTCCATGTTGACCTGAAAGGATTTTTCTTTGTTTTCACTCTCTTTGTGTCATTCTTCCAGTTCTATGAGTATTTGGGGAATGATAACAATTTCAAGCTCTATGACAACATTGTAGCAAAGACATACTAACCCCAAATCCGTAGATCCCTTATGTATTTTGGGGGAAACCCTTCCTTCCCATTTCATGGCGTAGCTTTATTTCAGAAACATATGACTTGGCATAGGGTTTTTCGAGGAAAGCTCTCATTTCTTAGGAGAAAACATTGGCTACTTTAAAGTAGTTGCTCATAGTAATGGTGTTAGCAACTACTTTAAAGTGGGGGATACATCGATGACATCTTTCAGCATATTTCATGGCACAATTTTCTTTTTTCTTGTGATGTGTCCTTTTCTTGGTGGTGTCATTGGGTTTGATGTCCTCCAAGAGTGTGATATTTTAAGCATATGATTTCTCTTAGTGGCATGATCGCGAGCAGGAGGCATCCCATAAGTGGCAATCTAATACTCTTTGAGTTGTCCTCTCTTGGAGACATTAGGAATTATTTTCCCTAAGATGAAGACCTTACATGAACAAAGTGAAATCCCCTTTAACAAGAACTTATAGACATGACATTCAAAAATGTTCAAAAGCATTACATTGTGGTGCCTTATCGGTTGTTAGGAGGACAATTTTTGATATGGTATGAAAGGCTAATATGATCCTCTCATTTTGACACCTCATTGGTATAACTAACTCACCTAGTGGACAGATTGGGTTCCACTACCCCAGAGTGAGTGTGCATGGTTAGGATAACTCACCTAGTGGATGGACTAAGGTTCCACTACCATAGAGTGAGCAACGCATGTTATGGACAAACTACCCCGTTCCACATTATGTTGGAACAATTGTGCTTGATCCTTTGTTTTTCTTGGCCTTTAATAGGGTATGAATATGTATCTTTGTTATTGTTGCATACTTAAGTGTCTTGAATGTCTACTTTAGTGTGAGTTTTTCATGGGGGAAAACTCTCGCTAAAGTGGGGGGGAAATGTAGCATAAAAAAAAGTAACCCTTTTTCATGCTTAGCTTAGGAATGAATAATTAATGATAAAATGGACTCAATGGTGCCTTATTTAGGGTGTTGTAAAGTGTTTTATTGCACTTGTACACTAATCTATGGTTTCATTAATTAATTGTGGTTAATTGAGCTTAATGGACCCCTTTAATTCAAATTTGAGCCTTATTAATTGCATTTTTCAAGGATCTATCCCAATACCCATTGATGATAATACATGACATTTAACTTGGAAAAATTGATTTCTTGGAAATTTGTGCCAGGACCCATTCACCTTTACTAGCGAATGAGTCCTCCTAACATAGGACACCCCTTTCTTAGCATATTTGAAATGGGTTTTTGATGTTATTTCATCCCCTTAGAGCTTTGTCCTAGGAAATTGTGCTAGGACCCATTTTCCCAAGGTGGCTAATGGGTCCTCCTCACATAGGACACCCCTTTTTGAATTTATTTGTAGCAGGATTTTAATGATTTTCATTTCTAGATCTAGCTTGGATTATTTGAATTTCAAGGCTAATTCTTAGATTTAGTATAAATACAAGGTTAATTTACGTAGTTTCATCCTAGAAATTTTATGTGACTTCATGAGATCAAGAGCAAGAGCATTATAGATCATTTCAAAGGCATTCAAGGGTAGATTATTAAGATTTTATTGTATTAATTCAAGATCATATCATCATGTCAAAGGCATAGTGCATTCAAGCATGTTGTTGAGGTTAGATTGTTGATGTAGAATTGAAGATTCATTGGCAAGCATTGTTTCACATCTAATTTGAGATCAAGATCTACATTCTCCATGGCCACTTCAAGTTAGTTTGCAGATTTATATTCCAAGACAACTTCCAAGGTATCAACATTTCATGTTTCATGTTTCATGCTTCAATTTCATTATTTCATCACAAGTTTTAATTACCTAAAAGGGGTTTGACTTAGGAAAACCCCTTGATCCTCTAACAATCAACAAGTTTTTCTCCTCTTGAATGTGTGTTTGCAGATTTATAGGTTGAAGATCAAGTCGAGAACAAGTTTGAAGCAAAATTGCCAAAGATGTCAAGGTGCAAAGTTGTCACCTATATTGCAAGAACACAAAAAAAAGGCTACAAAATTTGTTTCAAGTTTTCGGGAGCTGATCACTAAGGAGCTGAGAGTGAAAATCTTGAAGAACATAGCCAAGATCTCAATTTTTAAAAACCCTAACAGGGACACATTCACCAGTAAGGACGAATGAGTCTTATGTGACCTAAAAATAGCCTTCTTGTAGTAAGGTACACACCTTTCTAGCCTCTCAAAACTTCCCTCATTGTTGCTATAATAGTTAGGATTGATTTTTTATTATTGTTTGCATCATATCATACACATAATTGCATTTTTTAGGGTGAGAATTAGTGGTTCATCATCTTGATCAATTCATTGTGATGCAAACCCTAT
Source organism: Sequoia sempervirens (assembly GCA_007258455.2). Classification (NCBI taxonomy): domain Eukaryota; kingdom Viridiplantae; phylum Streptophyta; class Pinopsida; order Cupressales; family Cupressaceae; genus Sequoia; species Sequoia sempervirens. The sequence goes on along the minus strand of VDFB02252616.1, from coordinate 41,697,580 downwards.
TCCCCCCTTAAACACATACATATGTACATACAATCTTACATACATACAATCTTGCATACATACATACAAGCATACATACATATAGGTGTACATACATACATGCATACATTTCATACAAGCATACATACATATAAACATACAAATATATATACATACATTTAATTTACTAGCATTTAACACAAAGCAAGACATAACACTAGTGCATTATAATGCGCTCGTGTTATGTCTTGCTTAGGCAACTCTTAGACACAAATGCACAAAATATGTCAATACAATGCAATAACGCGAGCACATTATAATGCACTTGCATTATTTCTTACTTTGGGAATCCCAAAGACTTAGGCTTGGTATTTGCTTTGGAATACCAACCCAAAGGCTTGGAGTGCCTTCCCAATGTCCAAAGACGTGTTTTTGTAAATTCTACAATATTTCACATAATCACATTTGTGTTAAGCATCAGGTTTGCATGTGTTTCAAGGTTGAACAAATTGAACACCTAGGTAATGTTATACTCTCTCTTAGCTATCTAATGATGCAATGTTTTTCACATTTTGACAATGTTAAGCCTTTCATCTTTATTTATTTTTGTTTGTGTGTCTATTTTTTGGCAAAAATTGATGTTTGGTAAATTTTTTCTTTATAAATTAATTGTTCATCAAAATTTCAAATAAATTACATTTTTAGATACTAGACTCCATTCTACACATATTAAAAAATTGATTTCAATTAGTTTTCAAAATTTATAGGGGTAGCACGGCCAAAATTTTGTTTTTCAGGAAGTGTCCACTTTGAAAATTAGTACAAAATCAAATATTCAGTAAAAAATTATCAGAAAAATGGCATAAACTACATGTTGTTAGCTAATTTCTCACCAAAGCGATTTTAAAAATACCAAAAAAAAGTTAACCTTTTGAGGGAGCCACAAAAGTCACGTTGTTATGTTTTTTTGACAAAAGAAATAATTTTTGTGGTTCCCTCTTTTGAACCCCTTAATCTCAACCATTTTCAAAAAAAAAATAGTAGTTTAGAAAGTAGACTCGAAGCACTATGATCCTTGTTTTTATTGCATCTAATTTTTTTTAGTGTAACTATCCCCAATTTCACATCCAAGGTCAATATTTCTTGATTTTAGAAAAAAAAAAAAAGTGACCACTTAAGACCCCTTTTTGGCCCCCCATCTTTTGGCACTTACCCTTGGAATCAATTCCATTGGTTGAAGATTGTCATTATATGCAATTAAATCCAACTAAGAATGAATTGGATTGGTAACTCTACCTTGTTTCTTAGAAGAGTATGAAATAACATCAAAATCCCCTCCTAAGATAACCAAATCTTTATTTTTAGGCTTGACAATAGCTAAAAGAAGTAAATCATATTTTTTCTCGAGGAGATGATTATTGGGCCATAAATTTTGAGGATAAAGAAGCTTAATCCAAATTTAGACTAATGACTTTGCAAAAATGTATTTTACTTCCTTGAAGAATCAAAGAAATGTAAGTGGAGGAAGGAGACCATATAATTTCAAGACCTCCATAACCTCCAACATAAGGGCTTCATTGTTGATGTTTTTTCCTAAAGAAAAACAATTTCTGCTTCTTGCAAAATTAACTAACACTTTATTAAGTATCTTTTTTCAAGGACATTCAAACCAGTAACATTCTAAGATATGATTTTCATGACATATTTGAGGGGAATTCCACCCCTCAAATACTAGATTCATAAAAATAATGGACACTCTTTTTACTACCTATAACAAATAACTTGTTTTTTATCTTTCTTCAAATCTATTTTTTTCCCTTCTTATTTTGCATATCACAATTTGGTATAGATTTTGAAGAAATAGTTGGGATATGGCGAGGATTGTGTTAGGGACCAAATCCTTGCCATACCTTCCAACTGAGATCAAATCCAAATAACAATCCATTGTTATAGATAGTTACCTTGTCCACTGATTTATATTTGTTCAAAATACACTAAGATTTGTAAATAGGGAACTCTTGTATAAGTTGAGAAGGGATGGTGACAATAGGTTGATTAGAATTTTCTCCAACCCAATATTTTGATTTAATAGGAGGATTGATTATGAATCCCTCTATAAAAGGATAAAATAGTTTTCTAGGGAGAGTTTGAAGGCCTTTCCACATTGGATGTGGCAATAAGATTCTCCTTTCCTTCCATACCTTTTTATGAATTTGATATTTTTTCCTAATAATGATATTGGGTGTAGCAAGGTTTGTGATGGTGAAAATGACTTGGGACATAGCCTTCCATATCAATTTTTTGTTTCCAAACACTATCCTTGATGATTGAATTCATAAAATTTAGGAAAGGACTTGGAAAGGTCATAATTAATACAAATTTGAGCATAATCTCCAAAGCGGTCTTCTTCTTTGATGTTATTGTTATCTCTTAAATGCACCCTATGCAAAGTTATGAAAAACTGAGCTTTCTAGAGAAACATGGGATCATTTCAAGGCTGTGGGTCACCTAGAGTTGAAATGAACCTCCGGATAAGGCCGGCTCCTAACTGGTAATATCACTTAACTACTAATCTTCGTGGGGAAAAGGGAGAAGGAGTGCATAAAAATAAAACTAAACCCTATGGTGATACACCGAACTGATAAGAGCAATAGAATACTTTGATTTACACTTGAAAATTGACAATGAACATAAGATTACACATCAAATTTCTATAAGCTTTGCATTAATGTTTCACAAATAGGTTTGATTCACACACTTTTTCAAGAAAGAAAAATATTTTCACAGATTAGAATCCATGTGTGATTATGTGAACAGAGTTTGTGATTCATATAATGATACTTTTGCAAAGGAAGGCATGAAAACAAAAGATAAAGTTATAAGGGAATAGAAGAAATTCACAAAATAACTTGATCATTAACCTGAAATGCTCAACACTTTGCAAGAACAAGATGGTAATTTTGAATCATCAACAGTGACCAAGGTAAACTCTGTATATTATGCTCCAAATGAGTTACAAAAGTGTGCTAATCTAAGAAAGGACTGCAAAAGTCACAAACTTCTGAAAAGCATCAGAAGAACTCCTTTTCAAAGAGGCAAAAAGCCATATATGCAAAAGTCCCAGTCCCAGGGCTTACAAAAATATCAGCCTCTAGAAAGATCTGCCCCTAGATCTTTTTAATGAAGTTAATGCTGCATTAAACGTGTATCCTAGCATCCACACTCAAACCTCCATTAGGGCTGCTTTGAATGTTTCTAAGTGCTATCATAAATGTCGATCCACTCTTGCCAGTCAACATCCCAACTGTCCTTGCGGTCTCATCCTCTATGTTCTTCTCCTGTTCTAGACCCTTCCACAAGTTGACCTCTTCTAGAAACAACATCAGATTTTCCCATTAGATCTCCACACCATTTGCTTCACTGAGCTACTCCATCGCTTTTGATCTCAAAGTAGATCCATGTTGCTTACATTCTATTGGTCTTCTTTTTTGGGGTATTCAATCAGTCAAGAGGAAAATGGTTTGCCTTTAGTTCTCTCTAATTGGTTGAACACACCTCCAAGTAAGATTCTCGAGGCGGTGGAGGTCCTTTAAACAAGATGCATGTGAGGAGAGACACTAATCGTGTCTCCCGATGCAAAGTACACCTCATACTTGACTATCCCGGTATAACACCGCGACCAGTCCAGCAAGAGACCTCATACCGGCGGCCGAGTCCTCGACATCCCTGCCCCGGTTGTCGAGAAAATGCATATTGGCTAGACATCATGAGTAGGCCCCAAAGAGTTATAATGCTATGTTCATTGGCAAGGGAATTTGAATCTAGCAAGACATCTCGGTCGGCCAAGAGATTATCTTGAGGCCCACACCTTTGGTCAGACTTCCATTATTGGTGAGATATCATGTAGAGCTTCGAAACATTTGACAAGCTCAAACCACTTGTGCACAATGGTCGTGAGACACCGCCGAGGCGGGGGACTTCTCGAGGAACTCAAAATATTATCACAAAGGCACCCTTACAGCCGGTGGGACTTTTCTTCATTATTGAGACTTTATGCGAAGAAACCTCTCGAGACCAGCGACTTTGGAGAGACATTATGCACCTAACTCAAAACCCAGCGGCCGAGGATTCTTACCGATTCCAAATATCCATTCGATAGAGACCCTTTCCAGGTCAACAAGACCTCACTTGCGAGCTCCAAACATTACCGCAAAGAGACCCTTCCGTTTAGGTGAGACCTCCTCATTGGTGAGACATCTCGATGAGAGCACCAACTTTCGCCGAGACCTCAGGTCTTTTGTGGGACGCTTTCCACGATGCGGCCGTTTTAGCTGGAGACACCCGCGTGTGTTGGGACCACCCGCGATGTCGGTGGGACATCTCCCTCGAGCTCCTATTTCTTCTTCCAGCGAGACCACGGCATTGGTGGCGGGCGATCTCCCGAGAGCTCCAAACATTTCACTTCTTCGGGTTGACAAGACCTCACACCGAACTCAAAAACTTTCGGCAAGACCTCTTAGAGTCAGTGAGACATTACCCCGAAGCAAATCATTCCCCCCGACACCACCCTTGTGAACAACCGTCGGCGAGACATCCCAAGCAGAGAGAGATATAAAACTTCACAGCGACCGAGATGTCTTGGCGACCATGAGGATTTCAAATGGGTATAACACACTGCTAGTCGGCAAGACAACAGGAGGGTCTCAGCGACTTTCTTCATCAAGAGTTTTATGCCAAATCCTTTGAGGCATACTTCTAACAAACTTCCTTGAGAAATACATCGGGTGTATGATTTAATCCTGCACAACAATGTCCCCATTTGGCCTTCATGAACACCTAAAACATAGATTTCCCTGCCTGATTGAGCCCGCAGTGAAAATCGGGTAACTTATCATATAAAGATAGAAAAGAATCCAATTTGTTGTCAATCTTGGAAAGAGCTTAGTGCCCAATACTTAGAGAAGGCATTCTAAATCCTAATCCAAAGGGGAGTGGAGCCAATCTTGCAATCACTAAATAAAATAGGGTCTCCAATAAGCTAGGAAAAAACTTAAAGCCATTCCAAATCCAAGAACCTTTATTAAAGATATTTTACTTTGAATCATGGCTAGGGGAAATATCCTGGATATATAATTTGGGTAGTGACCTAATTTTGAAACCTTCCCCACATTGTTTGTGAACACAATTTTCCATTTTCCCTAATTCAGGCTAACAAAAGACAATTTTACAAAAGAGGCCTTTATCATTGAGAGAGGAAGTCGAGAGCTTCTGATATGTTTTTTCCATATTAATTGATATCTTCAAGGAAGTAGATTTATTGCAAGAAGTAAGGGTGCCATTAAGGGTTCATTCATGTCTTCAAAACCCAAATGGAATTCCATTTGCACTAGCAGTGATGGCATTATGTTGTCTAGGAGGGAAGGCAAGGAAAACCAACAAATAATACTTTCTTTTATTCTTCGATCTTTTCTCAAAACCTACTTGTGACATGGTTGATGCTATCGGAAGGGGAATATCTTACTCTCGCATGTTCAAATTTTGCAAGTGCTAAATAGGGTCATCTCTTCCAAATG
>VDFB02252616.1:40995069-41091928 GCA_007258455.2 Sequoia sempervirens | reverse complement strand
AAGTAGAGAGGGAAAGAGAGGTGGAAAGAGGAGAGAGAATTAGAGAGGGAATGAGGGAGGGCAAGAGAGCTAGGGAGGGAGAGAAAGGTGAGATAGAGAGGTGTAGAGAGAGAGGGGTAGGGTGTGATGGATGCAAAGGTAGGTAGAAAGAGGGATTGGGAGATAGAGAGTAGATAGTGAAGGGAGGGAGAGAGTATGGAGGGAGAGATAGGGAGGTGAGAGAGAGGTGAGGTAGAGAGAAATAGAGAGAGTGGTAGGGAGTGATGGAGGGAGAGGTATGTAGAGAGAGAGGGAAGATATAGAGAGAGAGGGAAGGATGGAGGGAGATAAAGATAAGTAGAAAGGGAAGGAGGGAGGGAGAAAGAGAGAAGTGAGATAGAGAGAATTATAGGGTGAGAGAGAGGGATGGAGATAGTGAGAGAGAGGTCTAGAGTGTAAGGGATAAAAAATGAGTGAGATAGAAAGAAAAATAATACAACTTGCTGAAGACTAAAATTTGGCCTCTCGATTACTAAAATTTGACATGTTGATTATTGAAATTTGACTAAGTCTAAAATTTGTGAGATCTTCAAAAAAATAGAATTTGCATTATAACTCCTAGAGATTTGAAACCACCCTCAAACATCCTAAAACTATATACATGAAATATAACTTAAAGTATAAGAAAGTAAATGTCCATATGTAAATGTCCACTTATACTTGGTCTCCACACTAATATTCATCTCCTTCTATTTGGTCATCTCGTCTTGTCCATCTCATGATGATATCCGATGACATACAAAAACATAAGGGCATACATGATCATATAGGCATTACATCAGGTTTTTACAAATTCACATAACATGTAAGTGCATACATCATCCATATCATTAAAACACATATATCACATCAAAAATTGCATTGACCATACATATATACTCATGCATTAACACATCCATAATCATAAACATGGCATCCATTACAATCATACATTATGCATCCATATAATCACCATTATAACATAACATCATCATGGCATATAAGCATAAATATCCATCATATCATCTTGGCATCTCATCATAAGTAGCAATCATAAAAGAATACATTGTATAGCATATAAAATACATCATAGGAATCATAAATGCATAAATCACATCACATAGGAATCATATAGTCATCATAATCATCATTAGATAAGCATATAGCATAAACATAATCAACCAAAAATGCATCATCACAAAAAATATAGCATATAGGCCACATCAAAATTGCATCATACATATAATCTCAAAAAAATTTGTCACGGGATAAGAGTCATGAGATATCCCAAAAACAGAGCTCATAGGCTTGATGGTGAAAATATGAGTTTCATAATACAATGTTTGAAACATGATAATAAGAGAACAATGTCAAATGCCCCTAAGTTGACCTCTCCTCATCCCCTCGAGGAGAAGACTGAGGTGACTAATGCTCGGTGACAAGAACTGATACTAATATCATCATGGTAATGACAACATGAGTTTGTGAGGCTATTGAGGCATGAGTCTGAGAAGGTGATGAATTTGTAACTAGAGGCTAACTATGCTTTGATTTGTGCCCTAATCTAGATGATCCATGACTATGGCTAGACCTATGTCCTAAAGAATTCCTATGATAATGATGAGAAATGTGGCCCCATAAATGTCCTGAGGATGTAGAATCACCCAGACTACTCTGGCTACAACTGTTGTGAGTGAAGTTGCTACTCCCTAACCTTATCCCTATCTTAATTGATGATCTTGATAATTGAGGCTCCCTCTGATTGGCCAACACTTTCCTCTCATATAACATCCTATACTGACCCCTACATGTGCTAACCTTGGCTAGCTCCCTAGAAACATCTACAACTGGCCCTATGCATAGCCACACAAACTCTGAACACAAAATCTCTATTTCCTGATGCTAGATCTCTGCCTAATCCCTCTCAGCATGGGTAACCTCAAGCTTTTCTCATAGGGATCTGATCTATGTAGTTGCCTCATCTAGTATCCTCTACATGTCTACTAGCCTTTGGTCCACTATGGCATCTCGTGGCAATGGAGGAACCCAAAATATATCTAGCTCTCCATCTATCATTTTCTCCTAGAGCTGCCTCTCTGCCTCATCCATCTCATCCCCAATATATAGCTCATTGCCATCATCACCAACTCCCTCCTCTCCTCCCTCGACATCCAGAGCCTCCTCTACTACATGCACCTCCTCCTACCTCTCCTCTTCCTATATTCCCTCTGCCTCAAGCTATCTCTCCTTATCCTGCCTCTCCTCCTCCTATCTCCCCTTTACCTCAAGCTATCTCTCCTCCTGCCTCTCCTCCTCTTATCTCCCCTCTACCTCTAGTTATCTTTCCTCCTATCTCTCCTCCTCCTACTTGGGCCCTTCATCTCTCTCCTCCTCTACCACCTCAAGAATGGCATCTAGTGGTACCCTCTCCACTTTTTTTCCAACCCTCCTCACCTACCTCCCTTCATCCCCTCCTCTCCTCCTCCTCCAATCTCCTCCATCATCTCATCTATCTCCTCTTCTATCTCCACCTCCTCTCCCCCCATCTCCTTAGCCTTCTTCTCTTCCTCTTCCTCCTTGGCCTTCATCTCTCCCTCTACCTTTTTGGCCTCCTCGCTGCACCCATGGTATAACTGATCATGATCTATCAAAGGAATGGGTCCATGAGTCTACCACCATAAATCAAAATCTACAATCATCCTCAGATTTGTGAGACCTCCACTCCAACTACATGACTACACCACCAACCCATCTATCTGATGCTCAACAAATGGTATTGATATGGCAGGACCACATGTAGGCTCTCGTGACAATTTGGCGTACTCAACAATCCCCATAAGCACACTTTACTACTCCCTAAACTAACAAAGTAGACACTGGGGTAGGTACATCTCTATAATAAATTGAGACTGTACTATCCACCCAATAAGATATTGAAACTATCTACAAAATGCTAAATGATCCCCCTCTCTGGCCCATTGCACGCAATCCCTATATGGCCTCCAGAAAAATGTAGTCATGAAGTCTATCCGATGCTTCCAAAATCTAGTCTCCCTAACCCTTGTCTGTTGAAGAGCACTCACATATAGGAACACATAAGGCATACCATCTGCTAATTGTGGCCTCTAAATCAATGGACGGAAGACGAGAATATGCTCCTAGGCCTAGATCATAAGTAATTTCATCTTGTAGCTAATGCTATTCACACCCATGTATGCTACCTCATGGAACTGATGATATCACTTACCAAGCAAACAAGGCCCCCATGTAAAGACTATCTTGTCTCATCACATTTGCACTAGCATAGCTCCCCATCCAATCGGGAATCCATGTCCTTGACAATCTGGAATCAAGACTTCGATAATCAAAGTGCACAACATGGCATCCCACCATGGGTAGTGCTCCGCTAGGTACTCGCACCAAATCTCATATCCCTCAACATCATGGCCCATGCCATCATCTGGCTTGTATAACTCAGTCATAGCCTGCACTCTGCAGTGTTGATCATACACCACCCACTCTCCTTTATTTAGAATGTGCAAAATTTTATACACGTCCTCGAAAGTAATAGTGGCCTCACACATCGACAAATGGAAAGAATAGGTCTCAGAGTGCCATCTATCAACTAGTGCTATCAACACTCACCTATTATCCTAGATAATGGGCATATCGATGACATAGTACAACCCTAGACACATCAATCACCTCTACTCCTATTTTGTCAATTGATCTTGAAATGCATAGGTCGATGGCCTAAACTCACGCATGTAGATTAGTGGTAACCATTTATGCACATGCAGAAATGAGAGTTAGCACATTCTTGAAAATCATTGTTACCATCTATAATTAAACATAAGAAAGTGATCCTAAAACTAAGTCAACTATGGTCAACCTTGGTCAAATTCAAATGTGTCGCATTGACTTCATTTGCATTATGGCTTGGTGTTTGTGTCACAATCTTGCACTTGCATCATTTTGACTAACAAATGTATCATCTTTAATTGCTTGTGTTTCCCAACTTCAGGAATGTGATGTAATATTGTGAATGTGTCACTATACTTATCATTTGTGGTGCAAGATGGCGAATGTGTCTTGATAATTGGAAAATGTGTCACAAATAATTGCAAACCTAATGCATCTATCATGATTACATTGCGATGCATCAAATGTGTCTAACACAACCATGAATGCAACTTACACACATGCATATGCATCATGGCACATTCGTTGACCTACCCTAAAGCCCTAAAAAGCGCACAAAAAATAATAAAAGTACAAAGTGGGCAAGGTGTACTTACCAGTACCTCTGCGCCCTCTGGCTAGCTAAATACCTAGACGATGTATCCATGGTGCTCAGTCATAGGAATCACCATCGTTGCATGAGGTCTCCTAGCTTTGAGCTCTCAAAATTTACAAGTGTGAAAGTGAAAATGAATTGATTTTTAATCATTTTCAACCTATTTATAGGGTCAAAATAGGATTTTCTTCAACTTTTTATTACTAGAGGCTCTTTTGACTAACTTTGACCAACCTCTTGGCTGGCATAAACATGTCAAAATTTGAGATTGCTTGTGCCATCACTTTTCAAGTCATCAAATTAGCTTGTCGAGACACTTTCCAAATTTTTTCTATCACCAAGCTAAAATTTGCAAATTTTCTCGAGGGGGTAGAGATAATCTATACCTTCGTTGGGGCATGTTTCTGAAAAAATTCTCTTTGTCACAATGCTTCAGGCTGCATTATGACAAAGAGGGGAAAAATGTAGACACATAAAAATGACCTAGGTGTGCAAGCTCTATTTTTGCCACTTTCCTCCTAGCATAATTAAAATATTTAATTATGTCCTTTGGTCCACTTTCTACTATTAATTAAATAATTTTTAATTATTTAATTAATTCATGTCTTTTATTCCTCTTGATTATTTAATTAAATAAATTTTATTTATTTATTTAAATGCGTCACTAATTTGCTAATGTCTTTCCATAATTAGATAAATTCTTAAATTTATTTATCTTTTTTCTATTAAATCTTCTTGATTATTTAAATAAATGAATTTTATTATTTATTTAAATTCATCATTAATTCCTACATGTCAAATTCTTTAATTTATTTAATTATTATCTGCCTTGGCATTTTCTCAATTTTAAATAAAATTATTTATTTAAAATGGTCCCACTTTCTAATTTTCCCTCTTTTAGTAAATAATTCAAATTAATTATTTACTGTCACATGATTCACCCTTGAATTAAATTAATTTTTAATTCAAAATAACAATTTTCCTCCATAAATCAAGTAATTTCTAATATTATTTGATTTTTTAGCTCTCTTTTTTTGTGCCATTCTTATCTCCTTGTCACATGCATTTTCAACCCTTGATTTGATTTTCTCGAATAAAATCTTCTCCACTCATTTCAAATTTTCTCTAATGTTTCCCTAACCCTAATTGTGGTTTGTCATATTGAATCTTGTCCATTGATTCTAGGGAATTTGTCAACTTTTAATCTTGGCCATTCATTCAAAATTGCATTTTCTATAAAATGGCAATGTTGGTCTCATTTTCACATCTCATGACATCTTAGCTCTTGCAATCTTGTCTTAGGCATGCTTCACATCTCTTGGAATTTTGACATTTTGGCATATTTTAGGCTTATTTCATAGTTTCTTACTAGTTGCATAGTATTGCATTTGTGATCAAATCCTTCAATATTTTGCTTAGGTCTTGGCATAGTCATAGGTTGCTCACACAAATCTAAGGGAAAACTACATATTGTAGAAAATAGAGGTGGTGTAATGGAGGTCAATCATGGAGTTTGAAGATATTTGGTGAGATTATTCCTTTTATTTTCATGTTTTCCTCCTTTGTGCTTCATTATCTATTTTAGGTTTTGTTTATTTATGCATTAATTTGCTAGCCTAATTTGTTCCCATAGTTACAGTTTCCATGTTCTTTTGTGTTGGGACCTTGTTGTGACCATAAAATTTGTGTCAACCCTTAGAGATTTTTGATGTGAATTAATTTGTCAAAATTCTTTTGTTTCCTCAAATTTTCCTAATAATGACACTTTCATAGGTTTAGGACCAATATTAAATGATTATGTGAATGGATAGAGGATATGAAACTTTAAATTTTGACAATGTTTAGACTAGATCTTTAGGTTTGTTTGAGAATGATGACCTTACAAACCTTGGAAGTAGAATCATGACTCCAAAGGAAATTTTCCCATAATGATATTTACTAACTCAATTAAATACTTGAAAATAGATTGTTCTCAAACATGAAGTCAAAATAGGTGATATGATGAAAAATATAAGTCCAAATGATTTATATCAAAATCTCAAGTTGTTTGCAATAGGATGTTTTCATGGTGAAGTTTATGGTTTGATGTTTGTATGAATTCCATCCTAATGACAACCTAGAAGTAATTTTGACAAGTTCAAAGTGATAGTGAATAAGGATTTTTTTGTTGTTGTGTTGATTGATATCAACAAGTGAATAGACATCTATTTTTCACTAATTTTAGATGATTGAATAGTTGTTGACCAAATGCATATTCTAGAAAAAAAATTGAAATTCTTTGTTTTTAGTTTTAGAAAAAAGCATCAAGTTATTTTACAATAGCATCGCATTGAACATTTACTACAATAGTGTTGAAGTATTTACAAAAGTGCTAAAGTTTGACAAAAGCATTGGAATGTCGAAACAAGGGCATCAATTTGTAATTTTTTGTTTACCTTGACAAATGCACTGAGATGTGCAAAGGCATTGATATGCAAACAAAATAATTATTTAAAGAAAAATAGAAGCACCAATTTGTAAAAAGGCATCACATTGTCTAGACAAATGTGTTGATCTATCAGGGGATCTTTGACATGCAAATTTAACTAGGTGTTTGAAATTTTTATATATGATAAAACACAATTTACAACATGTAAACTAACTCAATTGGTGTTTTAGATGCTTTGTGTGTGTTCTTCTTTAGCAAGACCACACTAATTGGTATTACAATGGTATTCATGATATAAACATGCCATATAAAAAATCCCTAGTTGTAGTGGTAGATTGAGTTTATCTTCTTAATTTTGGGCCCACTAATAAAATACATTTACATAAATGGATAACTAGAGTATGCCCACATACATGGGAACCTCTTACCTTGGAAGGAAAAGTTCCTTGCAAGGGTTTTTGTCATCTCAACAAGCATTGGTACATAGTGAGTAACTTCATAGGATGATCTTATCCTATTGTACCTCCATAAGTCAACGGTCTATAAATGAACTTTATGCTTCTAGATACAAGGCTCTTAATGGGTAGAACTTTGTGAAAATAAATTCCTACAAAAATTTCATATTGAAATATTATCTCGTTGTGTTTGAAATAACTTGAGACCACATATCAATGCTTGGAAAGCACGTGTGGATAGAACTACAAATTTCAATGTTGTTCCTTTATATAGCCCACCTAAGGTGATAAAATCCTTAGGCATGCCTCTTAACAATAAATGAAGGATTACTGTTGCTATTTATAATCACCCAAGATCACACATAGTGCAAGGGAAGTGGATATGTAGACAACTCCTTCAACATTTAAAAGAAAAGAAATGTAAACTAGGAGGATTTTTGTCACCCAAGTTCAAACAAAGTGCAAGAAGAGAGGATACATAAGTTTCTAGCTTACCAAGCATGAAAGACAAAGAACACATGTTAATTTTAATTTCACCAAGGATTGAAATGTGAGGTTCATTTTAGAGCACCAAAGTAAAATGCAAGTTTTGGCTCAATTTTAAGTCCAAAAATGAAGTGTTTGAGTTGTTGTGTATAATTTTCGTTCACCAAAATTTAAGTGTGAAATTTGTGTTGTTCAATTTTAGAGCACCAAAATAAATGTGAATCAATTTTAAAGCACTAAATTAAATTTTTTGTCCTAAATTAAACAAAATTCCTCAAAACCAACATTAGTACTCTTTGATTTTAACTTCTTCAATGATTTTCCAAGTTTCTTACAAATAGTTAGTTCTAGAAAACTAGAAATATAGCATAAAAGAATATTAGGGTTAGCTAAAAGGAATTGACAATAAAATTACACTCTATAAAATTACCTCTTTATCAAATAGAAGCATCACACTATCAGGAACAAAGCAGCATGTTGTAAGAGACAAAAGTATCAAGCTTTTACAACAACATCAAGATTTGTCAATAACGTTGCACTACATCAGAAAAAAAAAAAGCATCAAAAAATTTCAAATGAATCACATTGTAATCTCGTAGAAGCATAAAATATTTCAAAAGTGTCAACCTTTGTGTGGAAGTGACAAACTATCCTCCTGAACTTGCAATCTGATAGTGCTAAAAAAGAATGTTAGATCAAGGATGTGAGGTCTCACTAGGAATTCCAAAATGTAAGTATATGAATCTAATAGATAAAATTACATGAAATGAAACAAAATTAAACAATAAATTGATCAACTAAAGACAATACTCCAATGATATTTAATCTACAACATTAAGAAAGATTGAATATCAAAATAATTAAACATAATTCAAAGCCAATGAACCTAACTAATGATGCAAACTTGCAATCCCATTGTGCATTGAGTTGAAATAAAATGATATTGGATGTGGATGATGTAGAGAAGGGGTGTACAATGATCCAAAAGATTCAAACAACCACTTATCAAGAATTTTAAGTCATCAAACAATGGGATTTCCTTCACAAAGCACCATTATTACTTGTAGCCTTTCAAAGAGGTCTTTTTGAACAAAATTTTTGGGAAAGACTTGATATTAAAAAAGTAAAGACCATTTAAGATACCCTTTTGGCCATTCTTACACATTTAAAAATGAGATAGTGTTTTTTTGGTACAAAAAGACTCAAAAAATGACTATCCTCCTTTTAATTAGGTCTAATTGAGCAACTAGGGTTGGCACCATATAAGTTTGGGCTTCAAGAAACTTCCACTTCTATTCCTACACCTGCAACACCTCTCATAATACCTCAACAACCTATTCTTTACCTCCCCAAATAGCCTACAATTCCTTTTTCTAACATATCCCCCTAAGTCACTAGGGTTTGACTACCAACAAGGCCAAATTTACCATACTGTTATTAAATGCTTCTCCACACATGAAGACCCAGGCCTTAGAATTTGCAAGGAGATCAAAGACATAATGACAAAATTTTGTACAAAAGTTTCAGGGATTGATCATGGTGGAAACTCCATATATGACAATTTCATGGTTTATTTCAACCCTAGGTAGGCTTTGGAGTGAGTTTCAGTAAATCAATGATATCTCCTTCAATACTTCATGAAATTTAACTAAAATAGAAGAAAAAAAAAGCTAGAATAATCCTTCACATCATAAATCCATCATTCATACTATACAAAGAAATTTAAATAAGTCTATACAAAGGTGACAAAGATCAACAAAATGTCAGAAAACACAAAATTTTCATTGTGAAATGCAACAAACTGTCATTCATAACTTTCACACAACACCAAATGAGGCCAATTGCTCCAATTAGATATGTATAACATAGTTTAAAAAAATTACTCAAATTTATATAAAGATCTAATGGTGGAAACAAAAGTTATACCATTTTCCCCCAAAAAAATAACCCTAGGTTTCGATTCAGGTGAGTTTTAGTAAATTTGTTATAACTTTCAAAATACTTAATCAAAAGGCACCAAACCAAATGAAAATGAAAGTTAGTTCATGCAATGTGAGTAAAATATGCGTAATGTAATAAAAAACATAATCAATAAGACATTATATCAAGAGATTCAATCAAAAATTAATTTGATTAAAACAAGAAATCTCTCAAAGCCATCCCATTTTTCTAACTCCAAAGACTTATTAAATCACTGTGGCTCTCAAATTGTGGAAGCACTGTGACTATTAAAATGACAATCTAGAGAATGAGATAATGTAAAATGCAGGAATCTAATCCTATGTAATGATTGCTAAATGATATGCAAATGATATTATGGATGACATTGACATGAAACTGTTAAAAAAACTAACATAAACTAAGATGCAGCTAAATGAAAAACCATGATTATGATTGCTATTCTAAAATGATTTGCTATTGTTATTGCTCTAATGCTATTTTTGCAGAGTAAGATTGCATAAAGTTGGGATCCATTTCCTATAGAAA
This sequence comes from Sequoia sempervirens, assembly GCA_007258455.2. NCBI lineage: Eukaryota > Viridiplantae > Streptophyta > Pinopsida > Cupressales > Cupressaceae > Sequoia > Sequoia sempervirens. The sequence goes on along the minus strand of VDFB02252616.1, from coordinate 41,081,757 downwards.
GAAGTTGTATTTATAGATTCCTGACATCATATTTGTGATGTGGTAACAAGTAAGGATTTGGATTTGATTTAAAAGATTCAATGGTGAAGGATGAAGACCTGAGAAGATTATGAAGATTGTTCCTCCCCAAAAAAACATTCAGCTAGAGGATAAAAAGAATCAATGGAAGAAGATGAAGAAGTTTTCCTATAATTTGTCTCAAATTTGTCTCCAAATTTGTCTATGAAGGCTGAGTTGAATTAATTAGATATAAAATATCTAATTTTGTTGGTGGATATGATGAGTGAAAAGAGGAAATAGTTGTATGTAGAAATATGATTTTATTTGAATAATTTGAATTTATTCAAATTAGCTAAAGAGGATATTTAATTTAATAAAAAAAATTATAGAAATTTTTTTATTCAATAAAGCATATAAATGTAGTAATTAATTAAAACAAAGTATGTGAACTTGTTTATTTAATTAAAATAGAATGATGTGATTTCGATAGAATTATATATAATTATAGAAGAATTAGATAATTAAATAAAATAAAGTATTAAATTTGTTAATTTAATTAAGATGAAATAATTTATGATAAAGATAGAAGAATTAGAAGTGAACTATATAAATAAATATTTCTATTTATCAATAAGTAGATGAACTAAAGGAGTCAATTAATCAAATAAATAATTTTTAATTAATTAGATTATCCAAACCATTTTTAGGTGCATACACATGCTTCTATCAAACAAAAAAAAATTCAAGACCATACCAATATGTACTAGTATGTACCATGCAATGGGGCAACAATATTGCAGAAAAGAAACATAGAAATGGTCTCCATATTGGTTCAAATTTGATCAAATTTCATTCACATCATTTCCCAACCTTCCCAACCTTGAAATTCATGTTTAAAACATGTATTTATGCTATTAAAATCACATTGCAACTACCAACTGACCATAACTTCTTTTGTCAAGACTAATGACACTTTTACAAGATTTGTTACATTTTGACAATTTTTTGACAACTTTTTCATTATGACTCCAAAATATTCTAAAATGGTCTAGAATGAATCCAAATGTTCTCATGTGACCTTATTTACATGAAAAAATACAAAATAAGACAAAAATAAAACTTTTCCTCCTATAGGCATCAGGTCCTGAGGGTGTTCTTGCACCATACTCCCAAGGAAAAGAAAAATCTTAGTTCCATCTAAGACGTGATATGAAAATTTTCCAAAATTTCCTTGAAAACATTCAAATGCATGTTTCATTTTGGCCTTAGGTCTTCCACTTCTCAGAAACTTGTCCTTCAATTGACGTTCTACATTCTTGACTTTCCTTGGATCTTTTTTTCTCTTCTTGCATCGTCTCTTAGTTAGCATCTTCTCAACTTCTAGATTCCAAAATTCTAGTTCTCGTTCATATGTCTCACTACCACCATATATGTCTTCATCTTCATCCTTGGAATATAATTTTTCAGCATATTCATCATCCATAAATATTAGAAAATACAACCATTACTCAGTTGTTTTGGAAACATCTTTGTCCCCATAGTGTTCTACATTTGTATAATCATCTTCATACACTATATGCAATTATCTTCCTTTAGAATCTTTCCCATCTTCATTTTCATCTTCTATACTTGTAAACACATACTCACAAATATTGTTAGGAATAACAATTGGAGTCTCAATAGACTCATTTTCTTCATATTTTCCCCCTTCCTCAAATGGCTTAGGCTCTTCCATCATCAACAAAGACTCTTCAAGTTCTTTTTGTTTTCCTCTCTTACCTTCTTCTTCTCTAATGATCTTCTTGATGAACCACTTTACCTTCTTTCTTGTTGGTCAATGCCAACCATTTTTTTGGTTTGCTTTCTCAAGACATTGTTGCATCTCAAGATTCATACTTTCTTGCATTTGTTCTTGAGTTTATTTCATTTGTTCTAAGGATTTTCTAAACTCTATTATCTCTTGCTCAACATTTATTTATTTTTCCTTCCCATTTTTATTCTTCATCTCTTTTTTCTCTCTTTTCCTCTCTTTTCCTCTCTTGTTGCTTCTTGTTTGGTAACTCCTTACTCTACAAGTCTTCATAGACTATTCTCCTCAATACTTTCATTATCCTTTTGCAAGAAAGTCTCTTTCAAATTACTTCTTCTCAACACTTCTTCTTGTCTTCATGATACCTCACCTTAAGCCCCTTTCTTTCCCCTAGCCTAGTCTTTTGGTATCTACATTCTTCCTTCAATTGATAAAAAGAGATAATTCACAAAATCTCAAAACTTCCTTGCCTAGATCTTTGGGATATAATACCAATTTTATGTAGATAAAGGGTGTACATTGATCCAAAAAACTTAGACAACCACTTATCAAGAATCTTTAGTCATCAAACAATGGGATTTCCTTCACAAACCACCATTACTACTTATAGTCTTTCAAAGAAGCCTTTTTTAATGCAATTTTTTGGAAAGACATAATATTAAAAAAGTAAAGACCATTTGAGATACCCTTTTAGCCATTATTACACATATCCAAAAATGAGATAGGGTTTATTTGTACCAAAAGACTAAAAAACTAAATGTCCTCCTTTTAATTAGGCCTAATTGAGCAACTAGGCTTGGAACCATCTAAGTTTGGGCTTCAACATACTTCCAATTCTATTCCTACACCTTCAAAACCTCTCATAAGACCTCAAAAACTTGTTCTCTACCACCCACCCACCCAAATAACCTACAATTCCTTTTGTAACATATCCCCTAAGTGACTAGGGTTTGATTGCCAACAAGGCCAAATTCACCATACTGTCATTAAATGCTCCTCCACATGTACAGAACCAAGCCTCAAAATTTTCAAGGATATCAAAGACATCAATAAAAAAAATTGTACAAATTTTCAAGGGTTGATCATGGTGGAAACTTCAGATATGGCAATTTCATGGTTTATTTCAACCCTAGGTAGGGTTTGGAGCGAGTTTCAGTAAATCAGTGATATATCCTTCAATACTTCATGAAATTTAATCAAACTAGAAGAAAACAAAAAAATAGAACAATCCTTCACATCATAAATCCATCATTCATATTTTACAAAACAATTTAAGTCCATACAAACATGACAAAGATCTACAAAATATAGGAAAACATAGAATTTTCACTATGAAATGCAACAAACTATCATTCATAACTTTCATAAAATACCAAATGAGGCCAACTGCTCTAGTCAGATTGTGTATAACATAGTTATAGAATTTTCTTCAAATTTTTATAAAGATATAATGGTGAAAAAAAAAGTTATGTCATTTTTCCCAAAACAAATAACCCTGGGTATAGATTCAAGCGAGTTTTAGTAAATTTACAATAACTTTCAAAATACTCAATGAAAAGGCACCAAACCAAATGAAAATGAGAATTCTTTCATCCCTCTATAAATAAAAAAACCAATCTCAATATGGTGCCAATGATTTGTACTAGTCTATACCATGCAATGGAGTGACAATATTATAGAAAAGAAACATAGAAATGGATTCCATATTGGTTCAAATTTCAGTCACATCTTTCCTCAACCTTCCCAACCTTGGAATTCATATTTAAAACATGTATTTATGCTATTAAAATCACATTTCAATTTCCCAATTGATGATAACTTCTTTTGTTAAGACTAATGACACTTTTACAAGATTTGTTGTATTTTGGCAACTTTGCAACTTTTACAATTTTTGTAATTTTTTTGACAAATTTTGCATTATGACTCAAAAACATTCTAAGATGGTCTAGAATGACTCCAAATGGTCTCATATAACCTTATTTACATGAAACAACACAAAACAAGACAAAAACACAAACTTTTCCTCCTATAGGCAGCAGGTCTTGAGGGTGCTCATATACCAGTGGATCACTCAATTTTCCTAATCCATGCTAAGTTGATGCAAAATCTTGATGAATTGATGGATGGAAGTGATTCAAAAATGATAAAAATCTCAAAGAGTGAAGAATGAATTTAGTAGAGTAAGTTTTCTTTAATGGTTGTGAATAATATTTCATGTAAATTGGGAAGTATTTATAGATTTTTAAAATGAATCAGTGGTGAGGATTCAAAATGATAATAAATGGAGGAAATTAAATGGAATATGAAGAAATGGATGAGAAATTGATCAATGGTATATAATTCATCAAAATCATGGATCAAAGATTTAATCAAGGGTCCATAATTCATGAGAGATTAAAACATCCCTAAATTTTAGAAAATATTTTAGAGATATTACATGTGGAGGTAAGAATTTGAATTTCAAAAGGGAATATTCTTTGAGAATATATTTGTGCAAGTTGAAGGTTTGGAGGAATAATTAGCTAATTAAACAATTTAAGAAAATAATTTAGTTGGAAAAGTTGAGGAATTAATAAATTTAATTAAACAATTGTGAATTATGTATTCAAAGAGGGATTATGGCATTTAGTTAAATAATTTTACATTATTTAATCAAAAGGGAAGAAAATTAGCATGAAGTTGATAAATTAATAAAATAAAATAAATTATTTGATTAATAGAAGAAAAAGGTGAATTTAACTAAATAATTGGACATTATTTAATTAAATAGATGAATTAGGTGAAAATGAGAGAAAATAGTGTTAGTAAGTGAAATGAAGATGTGTGATATACTTGAGACATTTTTTAGGTGTCTATAGAATAAATTCAATGAGTTTTACAAAGCATTTCTTCTACTATCAATGAAATGAATTGTAATATATTTCCATCAAACACCACATGTACTGTATCATAAAAGATCTATTTACTATAGGTCTTATTTATCTAATGCAATAAAAAAAAAAATTGCAAATAAAAGAATGACTTATGTTAATCATTCATCTATTAAGTAAAAAACTATCTAAAATAACATCTACTCATGGAAATATTATCAATTAAATATAAAAAAAAATTCAAAAGTGAGTACTTAAATCTAGAGGCATGTATTATTCATTTTTATCATTGATGGTTTCCTTACTATTTTTCAATCATTTTAGGGCCTTTGTCAAGATCTTAGTATTTAATAAGAAATGTTCAGGTACAGGAGATTTCTTTTTAAGCATAATTTTGGGTAAATTTACTATCTTTATCTTTCTAGCTCTCTTTCTCATTCATCTAGCTAGAATATCATGTATCATATTTGAATGTGTAAGCATTGGTTTTACATTATTTTAAGAATTTTCAAGTCTTAATCACATTACATTTCTTACTTTCCTTATTAAATTATAATTAATAAAACACAAAATATTTTTGTCTAAATAACAATTGAATGATATTTCAAAAGGACTTTTGAAGAATTAGAACCCCTCTGATTTAAAAACTTCTAAATTTCATATATACATATAATGAATAAATTTTCATCTAGGTTTGATACAAGTAGCTTAAGTTATAAATTGCTTAATGAAAGGTTATTTATTATTCTCTTCAAATTCCTATTTTATTGTATAATTTATATGTTCCAACACTCATGATTGAGAATGATTATTTAGTCAAAGCTTAAATGAATTGCAACCTTGTAATTTAAATGATATAGTAACTTAAGTATCATGGAGTAATACTCTTCATTAGTTTCTTAACATTTGTATGAAATAGTTAAGTATTATCATAACTTAATTCAAAGGGTGGAGAAAATAAAAATAATTTCTTATTTAATTCAATTTCTTAATTGTATCTATCTATTAAGATATCTCATTTAATAAATTTCATTAAACCTTTAATAATATTACATAGTTTGAATTAAATAATAGAGCTTTAAGATAGATATGAGATACGAATGTTCTAACGAATAGATGGTGTATTTTGAGTATATAAATAAGAAAGAAAAATTTAAAATACACATTAACACAATTGTAATATTTCAAATAAAAAATTTCAAATTAATTTTCATCGACGCTTATATGGTATTACCAGGAACTGATTCTTTTTTACGTGATTCTTTTTTACGTTGGTTCATGAGTGTTTAATTCATCCTTGCAGTACTAATTTATATCTCATCTCCATCTATAATTTAAATTTATTTGATTTAGTTTATAAGTCTTTATACTATGTAATATTAAATATTAAAGCTCTACAATTTATTTTTATTTGTTACTCAAGAGTGGATTGGTAGGTATTTTTTATAAAATGGTTTTGACATCCATAGATTGACCATTTGATTGTTTTCCAAACCAATCATTAGTAATCGTTGAATTGGGGAAACTTAACAACTATTGTGGAGAATGTGTGTACCTTTTATTATTGAAAACTTATATCAAAAGCCCTTGACTGTTGAGAGTAAATTGGGAGTAAATTGGGAATGCATAAAATAAAATATTTTTAGAAAATTAGTATTACTTAACTTAGTTCAGACTAAATATCAAAAATGGTTTTTAAAAATTTAATTGTTAAATCCTCGCTACTAATTTTGGACAAGATGAACATGGTTATTATAAGAATGTATACTTCTTTAAAGTAGAGCACTAATATAGAAATTCAAAGTGTAGGAAAAAGGGTGTTTAATAGTTTTAACTCTTCATTCTAACTATCTGCCCAAGTCTAACTTTAGTAGTTATCTGAAGGAGACATTTAAAGATTTCATCCATATATTTTGAAAAGGAAGTAATCTTTCTTATGGTTTTTTAACAAAATTTAATTAGATGAATACCAATTATGGATTTATTCTTCTCCTAGAAATTTTTGTAGTATTTTTTTTTAACAAAAATAAGTTACAGGTAATACTCCGTGCGGTCATATAGACCGTAATCATCATATAGGAAAAAAATTGATGGACTGAATGTTAAGAGTTTCCTTAGTCTTTAAAAATATTGATTTCATACCCAAACTCGTTTATATTCTTGGAGTTCCGTTTGAAACTACAAGTTTGTGCATAAAAAGGGAGGTGGTGTTTTCTACACTTGCTCTAGGTCAAATATAATTCTTCATTCTACAGTCTACAGAGACATTCATTCAAACCTACAGGACTGTATCCTATAGTCCCTGGCATTTCATGCCTACCAGCTCCATTAATCTTTGTTATCTATGATGTTGAGTAATCATTATTATACTATAAGAAGTTTTTAAAACATTAGTTTTTCCCAAGCTGAAATCCCCCTTGTAGTACGTTTAAACCTGGACTAGTAGGTGTTGCTGCAAGTGCAAGTTAAGCTCAAAGGACGAGTCAATATCAAAGAAGCAAGCAGATTTGACGACAACTAAGCTACCATCCAATGAGAGCAATCGATATTTGGTAAGTGCCAGGAAATAATTGTTGCAGGTTTGTCTTAAAAAGACTATTTACAAGGTTTTTGCTTAGTATAACCACTTAAGCCCATCGATCATTGATGCACAAAGATTAATCTATATCAATAAGGGATGGCGTTGTACATACCTAGTGTCCTTTGCAAATTGAGAATGATGGATGGATTATTTCCCTCTTCGTATCAACATCCTCACGAGAGAAATGCTCCCTTCACGTCCTTGGCAGTGATAGGTGAAATCCTTTCTTTCTTCTATGATGATCTCTGAAACTTCCACCTATTTCCCTTTTGGTGATGACGTGACTGCAAAAATAATTTCTGTAATAACATTAATGAAATTATAGAATTACCTTCCTTTCTTTTTTGGTAGCAAGATAATTATCAACGAAAGAAAGAGAGAATGCAGAAAGAAAGAATCCGATCCCCCATCGAAGTTGATCGATTTCCTTATATCATGCACTTCCCACCAACAATGCTTGAATGACTTTGTGAATTGGGGTTGTGGGTGGTGGTTGGTCTTGGACTAATTGAGGTGGAAGTGTCTTGCCTTCCACGTACTAAGGAAACTTGAGTTCCACGCCTTCTAAATCTCCGTCCCAAACGTATGGCATTTGAAAATCAAGTATTCTCTCATTTATGCCACGTTCAATCCAAATGTAGAAGAATGGTTGTGCATATGTTTGAGTGTTTTGAATAGCATGATGATTTTATATCATTTAATTGCCACGGCTAAAACAAATATTTTTTATTTTTGTTTTCCTTTTTATTAAATAACAAAACAAATATTAATAACTATTTATTTAAATTTGGCGCAGATTTCATAATATGTTTGCTTAAAATATGTAAGCAATGTTTATAAATTGGTCTAACAATATAATAATTTGTGAAAGTAGGTTATGACATTTGTTGAGCATTTGTAGGGACTAAGAGGGTGGAGGCGAGGTAGGGGAGGGGAAAGGCGGAAGGGGGAGGGGTGAATTAGTCTATGCAAAGACTTGAACCATAGATTTTTGTTGTGGGGGCTCTCTTACACTTCTAGGTTTTTGAACCTAGAAGGAGAGAGGTAAAAAAATCTTAATGGCTCACTCAAGAACAAACCCTTGAGATTCCAATGCAAATGAGATTCAAATTTGTCAAAGAATATTGTCCTAAATGCTAAAAATTGATAAAAGAGATTAACTACTAATGCAAAACATAGAAAATGCAAGATGTTTGAAAACACGTTGTGATATGAAAAATGATCTAAATGACCTATAAAATGTTTTGAAAATACAATCAAAATAGAATACAAAAGTATAACAGTAAATGATGTGCATGTGGAAATCTCAAAATAACTAAAAGAAGCTCTTAAAATTTGGAAATGCTGACTTTTTGACCAATTGGGACTCATTTGCCAACCTGGGTGAATCAGTCCCAAATCGGGGTTTCTTCCTAGAAAGTTGTTTCAGGGAAAAGGATGCTAGGATCTACAAATTGATTTTACAAACACTCCTAGTGGGACTCATTGGCCACTAATGGAAAATCAATCCTTTTCCATTTTTCCAAAAATCAAAATCACAAATGTGTACTCCAACACCTACACTTTATTCCCAAATTGAAACTCGAATCTGATTCTATTAAAACACCTGTAAAATAGAATATAATTTGATTTCTAATGGGGGGTTTTCTTCAATCAAACCCCTAGTTTAGTATTTAAACCTTAAAAGAGATAATGAAATGTGTAGAAAAACCCTATCCTTAAGTGTGTCTAAGACTAGGAAATATGAAGCAAAATGCAACCCTATTCTAATATGCAAGAACAATATGCATGAGTGAAACTTGAATAATGGAACTCACTCTAAGAGGTCCTAAATCACCTTAAAGGAATCTTAATGGCATACAAACCTTCCTTAGGCTGAAGATAGAGAGATAATGGAGGATGGAATCACTTAGAAAACATGTCCTTAGGCTTGGCTTGATGGCTAGTTGTATCCCTCCAACCTAGAATTCTTCATGATTCTCCATAGGCATCCATGATCAACCCTTGGAAATGCTTGATCTAGAATAAAATTGAGCTTGAAGACCTTGAAAAATCCTTGAATGTTGTCCCAAAGCTTCAACTTTGTTGTAAATGGACTTTTGAATGCTCTTGTGAAAAATTCTCAATACTTGACTCTTGAATTTGCTTATTAAAAATTGCTAGATGTCTTGAAAATGGCCTAAAAATTATATTTATAGGCATTAACACCTATAATTGATCATTATTTAGACCTCAAAGGCCAACATCCATTGAAAAATTAAATTAGGTTGATGAATTTCTTGCTCAAACTTGAAAAAATCCCCAAAAGGGACTCATTCGCCACCCTTGGTGAATGGGTCCCACCAGAGGGGACTCATTTGCCCAAGGTGGCAAATGGGTCCCACTTAAGGTTTTTGAGGTGGGTTTTTCAAGAATTAAATGAATAAAGTGCTATTTGTCAGGATTTATATGATTTTTGAGTGGAATAAGCCTCAAGGTCCAAAATAATGGGTCTTAGGAGATTATAAATGGTGATTTTAAAGAGTAATTAATGCAAGGGTGTCAAGATAGGTCCAAATTGAGTGTGAAATTACCTCTTTCTTCAAGAGTGTACAATTTTCTACATTACAAGACTTTACCTCTTGTAGAACTTAAAATTTTTAGTGCAACTCAAACTCCTTTAGTAGATAAAGATAGAACCTTATACAAAACAAAATATATCAATTTGAAGCTTTATCAACTTCAACAAACCTTACTAATGAAAGATATAGCAATAATCAAATCAGTAGAAAAAGAAGGAAATAGGGAAAACACACATGCACAAGAAGATATCAAATTTATGTGGAAAATCTAATGAGGTAAAAACCACAGTAAGATTTAACTCATAATATAAGGCTCACTTCGAAAAAGACTTGCAAAAAGGCTCACTGCCTTAAAGAAAGATACATAGGACTTGTTGAACTAAAGACAACATGACTTAAGGATCAACATACAAAGACCTAATGAGATTAACTATCTCAAAGTAGGATACAATATGATTAGAGAGAATTATAGTGAGTTTCCAACACAACACTCTATTAACTGAGACATTATACAATAATTGATCTTTCCTTTCACAATCTTTAACACTATCTCTGTTGGATATTCAATACAATTTGCAAACACACTTCTTCACACTTGTACACTTCTCCAACTAGTTGAATTGAAAATGATCTTGCATTATATCCACCATGAAAGTTCATTTCTTCAAGTAGGTTGGAAAAGAAGAGAATAAAGAATAAATTCAACTGGTCAGCCACCAAACTCATAATGCGGTCCTATCTAAAAGATAGAGAGGACCAAAAACAATCTTAGTACTTCTTCCAATGTGATCCAAAATAGTTTACATGCTAGCGCACATCAACCTAAGTTTGTTTCAAGGAAACATGTGGATGAAACATTGAAGTGAACCAGTCAACTCAAAAACATCTAATTGCATTTACTTGATGTAGTCTCAAATAGGATAGGTCAGGACCCAAATATATCATTACTCATCTTCCATAGTTGGCACAACCCCCCAAGCACATAACCAAAGAAAAGGAATAAACCCTATCAAAAAATATCCACAAAAGATGAAGAAATCCAACTCAAGATGCAATGCAACACCAAGGCAGACAGTTAACAACATGCAAATCACATGGGGATGTTCCTTGAACATCCAACATCAGTTCCATACACTTCTTTCATACTGTCATGCCATCTACAACCACCACAATTCAAATAGGTACAAAATACATTATCCAAGAAGCACAAATGCATAATCATGATATATAACATTAACATATCAACTTACGAATCACATCAACACATGAGATTGGAATTGAGACATTACACAAATGTTGAGAGCATATTCACCAATGAACAGGAGTAAAGACATCAATGCGGAGAAATGCAGAGCATTTCTCAAACTAGATTGCATTGTAAACTTTCCGCAATTCATAGAAACATCCTCAACAATCCCAGTGACCTAAATGGATAGGAGTGAAACACTCATAGAACATTGACAATGGGTACCAAATTGCAAGACTAGAACTACAACAGTGGAGGAATGTAGAGTATTCTCCTGGATAGGCTTCAATGCAACATTAAAGAAAAAAATCACTTAAGCAAATTGTGGAGGCAAGAAATTTATTTCAACAACACATACTTCATCAGGAACATTAGGAGATATCATAAGACATATTATAGACCTTCAACAACATCTATCCACTATTAGTCATGCTTCTAGTCCTCATCTCAATATATCATTATGAAATCAATTCTATTGACAGTAGTAATGCATTATATGAACATCAACAATTCTTCCTTGATAAGGTATGACATCCAACCATGAACTTCATCACTTCTTTAGATAAGGCATGACATCTAATCATGAACCTAATCACCAATGCTATTCCAAGCTAAATATAACAATGATAACCAATGCCAAGGACTAACCATCTTCCAATAATCAATGTTGACACAAATGACAATCACATATAGCAATATTTCATATGAGGGACAATCAACAAATAGTGTTGACACCAAAGGTAGGAATTTCCAACAATATCCTTAGTGTTGACATCAATGAAAAACATCACTATTGACATTAATGACAATAATTTCCAACGCAATGATTAGTTTTGACATCAATGACAAAAAATTCTAACAATCTCCACCTTTGGAATTGATGGAAAAATAGTCACTACTCACTCTCCCCCTTTGAAATTAAGGACAAAGGGTCATATATGTCTCTATAAAGCAACAACACTTGTTCTAACTTTTAGGATCAAAGGGCTAAGAGATCTCCTATTGAGATAGCAACACATTCTCCCCCTTTGACCAACACATCTTCTTCAAGAAACTATTCATTCACAACAGCTACACAACTTCTTTAGGACTCCCCCTTTCTACCATCTCCCATTGAGAGGTAGAACTCATCAATCTAGGTAAATATCTATATGGAATGAATTTCTCTCCCTCGAAAGATGCACTATATTATGTATCTAGTTAGAACAAGGAGAGGAAATAACCCCTAGCCTCTGTCGAAGATACTCAAAAGTATAATTTGAAAGGACCTTAGTTAAAATGTCTGCAATCAGGTCCTTGGTAGGCACATACTCCATTTTGACTTCATGTTTTACAACCTTATCTCTTAGAAAGTTATACCATATTGAGATGTGTTCAGTCCTTAAGTGCATTATAAGATTCTTGGAAATATTGATAGTACTTATATTGTCACATAATATAGGAATAGGTCCATCATACAACACCTTCACATCCTTCAAAGTCTATTTTGTCCAAAGCACCTGAGTACAACAAGATTTTGCAACAATATATTATGCTTCTATAGTGGACAATGATATTGAATCTTGTTTTTTGTTGAGGGTATGTGTAGGATCATCATGAAAAAAATAGGCCCTTAAGTGGCAAAAAATTCAAAAAAATCAGAGTTAGGCAACTTGACGTAAAAATTTGAATAAGTTGTCTATATTATTTCAAAAATATGTAAGAATAGAATCTATAGCAAATTGAATTTAGTTTCTAAACTACTAGGTTTATTTAAAAATATATATATCTATTTGGTGAAAATTTGAAATTTCAATGTAGTAGTACTTAAATTTCAAGGAAAAAATAAGAAGTAGGTGTCTGTCTGACCACCCTAACCACAATAAAATGATAATATTTTTTTATAAGATTGTAGATATAAGTAGAGAACTCATGTCCTAATGTGATGCATATTTTGTTGTAATTTTTTTCCAATTAAATAATTAATTATGAAATTTTTGTTACAAATTTTAAAAAATATAAAAACTTGTATGTCTAACCACCTTAACTTGGTCAAAACTTCAATAAAATTAATTTAGTTTTTAATCATATAGTATGCACAAAACATAGAATGTGACGCACATCTCAGATTCGAAAAATTGGATACCATTTGAAAGCTATAGATGTTTTTCAATTAGCCTATCAATCAAGACTTTAGTCATAATTCAAATAGAATATGAATAATAATTATTTATTAAATTCAAAGTAAAGCATAATTTATATTGGTGGAAAGCTGAGAATATCCTTTAAAAACCCTTTTCATTTCATCAATTTTTTGGGTAAAAAAAGTCATCATCCACATACCCTACACATACCCATCATATCACCACTTCTTGGCCCATCATGATCCTACACATACCCTTGAACCAAGAGATCAATTTGTCTCTCAAGAAGAATGCACTTCCACTTGTGCTTCTATGATCATCATCACAACCTACCCAATAAAAATTAGTCTAGGCACTTAGAGAGAAATTTTAATCCTTTTTATACCATAGGCCATAATCCAAAGTACCCTTCAAGTATTTGAAGATTCTTTTTACAACTTTCTCAAGAGATTTCTTAGGATTGGCTTGAAATCTAGGAAACAAACATAATACATGCATGATATCTGATCAAGAAGTAATTAAGTAGAACAAACCTCCAATCATGGATCTATAAAGAGTTTGATTGACCTCCAAAGACTCATCAAATTTTCTTAAGTGATAGTTGGTCACCATAGGAGTACCTACTAGTTTGTTGTCTTCCATTCCAAATTTCTTTAACATATTGGCATATTTAACTTGAGAAATGAAGATGCCACCACTTTTCTAAATAATTTGAAGCCCAAGGAAGAACAACTCACCAATCATTGACATCTCAAATTCATTTTGCATCTCTTCTACAAACTTCTTGCACATAGATCATCATCTCCACCAAAGATGATGCCATCAACATATACAACCACAATCAACAACTTATCTTCTTGAAGCTCTTAATGTCTAGTTTACTATGTGCATTTCCTTTCTTGAATCATTATTGAAGCAGTTACTTATCTAACCTATCATACCAAGGTTTGGGAGGTTTCTTGAGACCATATATGACTTTCTTGAGTCTGCAACCCATGTTTGGATCCTCTAATAACTAGAAACCATGATGTTGCTCAATGTATATCTATTCTTCTAGATCATGATTTAGGAAAGCTGAATTGATGTACACTTGATATACCTTGAAGTTCTTATGAGTAGCAAGAGAAAGAAACATTCTTATGGCCTCTATTCTAGCTACTCAAGCAAAGGTTTCCTCAAAATCAGTACCTTCAAATTGTAAATATCCCTTGCAAACTAATCTGGCTTTGTTCCTAAACTATTGGAAATATGTGTGGAAAAGCGGACTCACAATACAAGAAAGGAATCCCTAATCCTTGATTTTCCTCTATAGGGGGATGGTTCATTCAAGGAAACCTAGGATCCCAAATTGGATTGACTATCAACATGAAGGTGATTCAATTCTCAACAAAGAAGACCTAGGAATATTCCTTAGGCTTCGAGGGGTTCACCACCAAGCAAAGGTTTGGAAAAGGTAACTTGACATATAATTTACAAAACCTAGTAATGCAAGCCAAATAATGAGTGTAAATGAAAAAATTAATAAGTTAGGATGTGTGTACCTGGAAAATGTGGGAATGTGATAAGGATTCTAGAAATGCAAAAATGCTATCAAAATATGCTTGGGGGGACTAAGACACCCTTACTCTCTTCTTAGTCTCGTTGTTTCTTTTTAGGGAAAACACGAAGTCTTTGGATGTTGAAACTAGATTTGAAGGAATCCTTGAAAGATACCACTGGGAGGAATAAGATGCCCTTATTGTCTTCTTAGTCCCAATCTATTTTTTTGGAATTTCAAAATGTGATCCTGAGGTCCAAGTTTTGCACTTCCTTCTTAGATCTCAGGTCCTGAAACTTCCAAATCTGGCCTGTAAGTGACATTCTGTGAAGATGACAACTTTGCAATGCAACATTGCAACTTTGTAACTTTTCACTTCAAATGATTTTCAAATCTTCAACCTAAATCTACAAACACAAAAATGAAAGAGAATAAAAACTTGTTGATTGTTAGTGAATGGGGATTTTCCTTGGTCAAACACCTTGCTAGTAATTAAACCTCAAAATGAAATGAAATAATGAAGGGAAATGATGAATGAACAAAGTGTTATGTTACAAATCACCAAACCCTTGTTATGAAATTTGCAAACTTGTGTGAAGTGGTTAACTTGAATGTAGATCTTGAATTGAATGAATGATTGATAGATCTTCACTTGAATTGGTTGCTTGAATCAAAACCCTAGATTACAAATGCTAGCTCAAAAACACACATGATGCAAGAATATCTTTGACATGATGCTTGAATCTTGATGATGACTCTAAATACTTGATGAATTTCTCCTAAATGCTCTTGTGAACTCAACTATGCTATAAAGATGTATAATTGAATGCTTGGGGTTAAAATGAGAGAAAGAACCTTGTATTTATACTTATCTATGCGTAATATCCTAAAATTACACCACACCAAGATGACATATTAGTAATAAAAGGAGGATAAATCCTACCAAGATTTGAAATTAAATCTCAAAAATAAATTAAGGGGGCCTAAGATTCCCTATGTGGCATCTTAGTCTCGAAGCTTGAAACTCGGTGCACAAACTCCAAAAAGGGGCCATTCTAAGGTGCTTTTGAAATTAGGGTCCCAAGACCTTTGAGGGACAAAGAATCCCTAAGTGTCTTATTAGTCCCAATCCAAAAATCAAGGAAACACAACTAGAATCATTAAATTATCATTTATCCTTTGATTTTTGTCGGGATTATCCATAAAAAGATATAATTTATTAGGCTTTTGGATGCAAAGTAGGACCAATTAAGACATAAATAAGGATAAATAAAGCAAGGTAGGCCAAAAAAAGTGTGAAAATATAAGGGTATGCATTTTCCTACACTACATTTATCCCCTACTTTAGTGAGAGGATGAACTTGCTTCAAACTCACACTAAAGTAGCCAACCATGCAATCAAGAGGGGTTCAAATGTACGAATGCTAGTAAGATAGGATGACAATAACTAAGAGGGTGGAAAAGCCCCTAGGATCAAGATCCTATGAAAAACCAACATAGGCACAAAGGAAAACACTTGAGAATGATATATGAAGCCATAACCAGATCACCAACATACACCATCAAAGATAGGAAAACAAAAAACGAAAAACAAAAATGCAATAGATCAATCTTTGACTGGCCATCTAACACACTGTGGACTAGGTCTAGGCTATTTTCCAAAAAAAGGTTTACAAGTGGAATGTGTTGTCCACTAATTAGAATGCTCACAAGGGCTAGTGAAGCTAGTTGTCCACTAGGTGAGCCCTAAGAGATCAATATCAAAGTCATACCCCCATTACTATGATAAGGACAAAAAAAAAAGTACACTCACAAGGGCTAGTGAAGCTAGTTGTCCACTAGGTGAGCCCCAAGAAACCATAGAAAATCCATAACTCCATGACTTTAATAAGGAAAAAAAGAAAATGCATGCTCATAAGGGCTAGTGAAGCTAGTTGTCCTCTAGGTGAGACCCAAGGAACCATATCAAAGCCATACCTCCATGACTTTAATAAGGTACAAGAATGCAATGCAACAAGAAAGAGGGATGTTTGAAGGGATTTTGATTAGTTCATGTAAGGTCTTAATCTTAGGGGAAATTGTTCCTAATGTCTCCAAGAGAGAACCAATCAAAAAAAAAAAATTGCACCTTAGGGAATGTAGTGTGTCACATCACCACTAAGAGGAATGTAATTTATGCTAAGATAGATAAGGCTCTTGAAGGAAAATACTCCCAATGTCATCACAAAGAGAAAAACACATTGCATGAAGTAAGAGAACCACATCAAGGAACATGGAAAAATGCTGAAATAATTCCAATATATGCCCCTACTTTAAAGAAATTTATAACACCATGCTATGAGCAATTACTTTAAAGTAGAAAAACATGAAAAAGAAAAGAGGGTTTCCCCCCAGAAACACATAAGACATCAATGGATTCAGGGTCAGTATTTGTCTTTATTGCAATGATATTAGAGATCTAGGAACTATCATCATTCCCCAAATACACATAGAATTGGAAGAACGAAAAAAAGAGAGTGAAAACAAAGAGAAACCTTTTGAGTCAATATGGAAGAGACATAGGGTGTCTCAATGCCTTGCATCATCCCCAAAAGGAAAACACAAGACAAAAATGAAAGGAAAAAAAAAAGATAATGAAAAATATTTTGGCTCAACATGGAATAGACATAGGGTGTCTCAATGCCTTGCATCATCCCCAAAGGAGAACACAAGAAAAAAATCAAAAGAGAAAGAAAAGAGAAAGATCAATGAAAAGATAAACACTTACAACATATAGAAGAATGAAGATACAAATAGAGGAATGCACATAGAGAGAAAACATAAAAAATTATGGGGGATCCAATTACACACATGCAATCAACCAAAAAGAAAGAAAAAAGGGAAAGCAAAAAGACTAGTAAAGAACATGCTAGTTAACCATCCAACAGGACATTTGCATCTAAGTCTTGTTCAGTATACGTGGAATGCAGATCACTAGCGAGATGGAACATGTCAAGTGTTGTACTACGAGAATCACTAGGTTCAATACATGGTGAATCACTTGGTTTAGGAGGATCATCATGATTGTTATCATCTAAGCTCATAGAAGAGGAAAATAACAAATTCAACTCATTATGCACCTCCTCATCAATTTTAGTATTCTCTTCATCATCATCCAAGTTAATCACAATAGAAGGACGAATGTTAATATCCATAGAAGAGGTTGGTCCTTGTTGTGTTGGAGATATAGGATTTGTTGGTTCTAGTAATGGAGGAGATTCAACATTTATTGCTTTCATCAAGTTTGGATTTTGATTTTCTATGTTTTTCTCTTCATTCATCTTTCAATAAATTGCACAACGTCTATGCCTATACTCTCTAGCATTTTGGTTTCTTTTATTATGATTTTCAAGTTGTGTTTGTGTAGGAGCGGGTTTTGCAACCATAGGTTCCTTTTCTCTTTGACTTTAAAAATTTTCTAAGGAGGTGGATTAAGACTTGTTTGGTTCTCTTGGACTTTTGTAGGAAATAGGAAAGGGATTTTTTATGGATGGGTCTTTGTTAGTTGAAAGGGCTTTAGGCTCAATATTGTTTTCTTCAAGGGGTAGAGGTTCAATAATAGGTGGAGGAAAATTTTTGAGGGATAACTTGGCTAGATGCATTTTTCTTTTTAAACTTTTCATAGAATAGGAAAAGGAATTCCTCATGAGCTCTTATAGGTTCCATGAGCTTAGGCCAAAAATAGTCTGAGGAAAATTTTCCATAGGAAGACGGAGGTTTGAAGCCACTATAGTTTACAGTGAATATTTCATTGTCGTCTATAAATTTTAAGCACCTATGGACAATGTATGGGACCAAATTCATGGAGAAAAGTAATTTGTAGCCTAACTTCACATGAAATTGATCTAAATTAGAGATGATAGAGAATGATACATTTATTTTCTTCAGTACTACTTGTAAAGGGAGAGTGATCAAGCCCATCATAGCACAAGCAAAACCATCATGAATTTTAATCCATGCTTTCAGTTTATCATATCTATCTTGAGTAATTTCATGCACATATAAGATTTCCTCTATGATCACATTCTCTCCACAAATGAGATCAATTAAAATCCCAGGAGTGGGCTTCTCATTGAGTTTACCAGCTATGTAAAGAGGACCACCAGGTGCATTTTGGATTATTTATTTTGAAGAGAAATTAATTTCAATGGGAATTATAGTTTTTTGTTTGTGAGGCTCAATTTCAATCACTCCTATCATTCAACTAATAGGACTTTGGTCATTAGTATCCATAGGATTATGTTTGTTATTGTTCATGTTATCATCATTCACGTCAACATTCATCAAATAGGGCTTAGTTTCACTAGCCTTAACAAATGAAATATTGTGGTTAGGCATGGGATTGGTAAATATTTGTAAGTTTTGGTTAGAAGGAGCTAAAAAATTATTACCTTTGTCATTCACATCTCCAATTTGAATATGATTAGGATCAATGAGGTCTTGTACAAGATGTTTAAGATGTTTGCAATGTTTTGTATCATGTATTTTTTGTTGGTGATAAGTACAATAGGCATTGTTTCTAAAGCTTAGAGGTGATGGCTTGCTAGGGTCGAGAGGTCAAATGAGAGGTAAGGTAAGAATTTTTTTGTTTATTAGCTGATTCATGATATTTTAAACTGTATCAAGTAAGGGAGTAAATTGTCTTTGTTGATCCCCAAAGATAAAAGATTGCTTTTCTTTATAGCTACTACTTGGGTATCGACTTGTTGGGTAGGTTGGGAGGTAGAATTTAGTTGAAGGAAAATTTTATCTTGTCTTCTGAAAGATTGGTAGGTGTTTTGGTTTGAAGGTTCAAACTTTTCAAGATAGATAGAAGTTGTTTTTGGTTCACAACTACCTACAAAATTCTGATAATCTTGAAGGGAAGTGCATAAGTGCATGAAGGAATGAAATTTCATCATAGTAGGCTTGTCTTGTATCTTACTTTTTAAATTTTCTATGAACATGTTTTGAAGGTGAGAATTAGGAATATTCACACTTATTTTAGAATAAAGTGATTGGTAACGTGAAATAAAATCAATGAATTTTTCACCCCATTTTGTTTACATCTCATCAAATTAGCTAATATCATTTCAAGAACCATATGGACTTGGAAATGATTAATAAAGGATTCAACAAGTTCATTAAATGAATGAATTGAGTTATTCAGTAATGTAGAAAACTAACCCAAGGAAACACATTTTAATGATTGGGGAAAAAGCTTAGACAAAAGTTTGTGCTCAAGGATAAAGTCACTACGCAAAGTAGTAAAGGAATTAACATGATTAGTAGGATATTCCTTTCCTCCATATTTCTCAAATATAGGTATCTCTACACCTTGTGGCACCAGAGTTCTCAGTATATCCAAAGATAGTGGGCTGCTTTTGACATATTATGAAGGTGGACCATTTTTATTTTGATTTATGGTGGAAACTTGACATTGAAGGGATGAAAGGTTTTGTAAAAGGTGTTTAATGATAGGTTCATTGCTTGTGGTTTGGGATGGAGGTGAATGAGGTGGTGGTGTGTATGTGTTGAAAGGACAAGTGAATGGCTAACTTGTGGGATGAGATATTAGGTTAGATTCCACATAGGTATAAGGAGCACTAGTGAAAATGCTTGAGGTAGGAAGGTCATTACTAGTTGGTTGCATTGTTGTGGTCACTTGAGGATTTGTATAGGTGGGGATGGAGGTTATGGTTGAAGGGGGAGGAATTTGAATTCCACCCTAGTTTTTCACATTATTTGAAGTTTGAGCACCATTAGTTATTTAAGGAAGATGTTTTACAAAGATTTGAGCTATGTTATGTACAACTTCTAGTCCTTCATCACTTTCCATCATGCAGTGTTCATAATATCTATGGAAGGTATAACAGTGTTGGAAATGCTTTCAGTACTCACACTATCTTGTAAATGGAATAGGTCTTCATACATTTTCATTATGTTTTCTTGAGGGATATGATCAACCATTGATTGAACACTTGGCATAGCAGTTGTAGGTAAAGTAGGCATAGCAAAAGGGTTATCAAAGGTATGATTCATACCTAGTGAAATAGTAGCAACACTAGGAGTAAGAGAGCTAGACAACCCAAGATCCACAATGAGTGTTTTATCATAGGATGCCATGAGTCTCACACTTCATCTAACCACAGTATTAGAAGTAGGAAAAAAAGTAATACAAATCATGCAAGGGAGAAACCAAAGGAAGTGCAATGAACACAATATCCTATGCTTACAATTACACTTGAAATGAAAGAAATTGAAATAATAGTAATTCTACAAATTTTGACAAAAATTTGAAAGAAGCAAATAGAAGTACAAAAAAGAAAATTCAAACCCTAAAAATTATAACTTAAAACTCCATAGGGACTAAGACACCAATAAGGGAATCTAGGTCCTACTGATGAAATTTTGAGGTTCCAAAAACTGAAATAAACAACAAACAATTCAAACAGGGTTTTGAGCCAAAAACCAACAAAGGGACTAAGATGCTAGTAAGGGTGTTTAGTTCTAGTAAGGTTTTTCTTTTAGAAAAATAGAAAAGTATGGATTGGTGATAGTATTTCTAGGTTGCCTACCTAGGGACCTAATGGTTACAAATAGAAAAGTGTGCAAATGAATGCAAGAAAAAGTAACTAATGCCAAGCAATTCAATGTAAAGTTAGATGGAACTATTTTTTTCAATTTTTAAATGCTATAACAATGTTCCTAAATGAAATTTAGATAATTGAAAATGCACTTTTTAGTTTTTAAATGAGATAAGATGATGCAAGAAAGAAAAAATGCAACCTATATGCACTTTCACTAATGTAAATGTGAGAAACCCTAGATGTACTTTTACTAATGCAAGATGCAATGCAAGAATGAATGCAACCTAGATCTAGGACTTTAGTGAACTCCAAATTAGAAAAATGAATTCCTAAAATGTTGGGTTCACCGAAATGAACCATTGGAAATATGCGTGGAAAGGGGGACTCACAATATAAGAAAGGAATCCCTAATCCTTGATTTTCCGCTATAGGGGGTGGTTCATTCAAGGAAACCTAGGACCCCAAATTTAATTGACTATCAACGCGAAGGTGAGTCAATTCTCAACAAGGAATACTTAGAAATATTCCTTAGGATTTGAGGGGTTCACCACCAAGCAAAGGCTTGGAAAATAAAACTTGACATATAACTTACAAAACCTAGTAATGCAAGCCAAATAATGAGTGCAAATGACAAAATTAAGTAACAACAAGTTAGGATATGTGTACCTAGGAAATATGGGAATGTGATAAGGATTCTAGAAATGCAAAAAAAAATGTCAAAATATGCTAGGGAGGACTAAGACACCCTTACTATCTTTTTAGTCCCTCTGCTATTTTTTGAAGAAAACACAAAGTCTTCGTGATAGCAACCACGATAGGGAGGGTCCTCAAAGAGAAAAATATAGACCATGCAACAAGAGTAACATAACAAAAGAAAAAAAAATCATGGATGAAAATGCAAATGGAAATATTCTCATTAACAAAAATCTCAGTTACATTCGGCTGGCAACATTCAGGCTTATAGATTTGGTTCATAAGCTTGATCAAACATACAACATTCTAACATGCTCCTATATGCAAGTTGAACTATTATAATTCATATCAATCTTAATCCACTTAATCAACTACTAACTTTGATCGGTTCTTCTAGTTCCACTACCTATTCTAATGATCAATTAGAAGCTTTATACTATATTCACAACTCTAGAAACATCTTTGTTGGCCAAAGATCATCACATTCTCCAAGGAAGAAAATATAATGTGCACATGAATAAGTTGGCCTCAAATTTGAATTACTCTTCAACATGTGCATGAGATGAAGTGTGGACCTATAATGAAGGTTGGGGAAACTCCCAAGAACAATTAAAATCACATTGTTAAGATCCACAAGTCATAGGGATGATCCACAATGATTGAACTAGCTGAAAAGATTTGAAATTATTTCGATGTCGGTTCAAGAAACTGTCAAGAATTCTGGAAGCGATAAATTGCCGAAAAAAAATCTAATTGGGATCAAATCTTGGAACACGGAAAATGAACAAGTAGAAAATGTACTCCAAGATCCACAAGGTATGGTGAGAAAAGATGATGATTCCACCAACATGAACTGAGAAAGAAGAGAATAAGAACAAAAAACTGAAAGAAGATATTTTTGGTTGATGCAAGATTGCCAAGAACCAAGGGTGCTCCTGCATCAGACATCTGGGATTATTGAAAAGGAAAACCAAGATGTTCTACCTCAACCTAAGGAATGCAAGAAGAATCCTCCACTGGTCTACATTTACACTTCATAATATATTCTTTGTATTGTCTTCCACGAGTCTTCCTTCCATATCTGACATCCAAAATCTCTTCAAGATCTTACAAGGTCCATACTTCCTCATCTTCAACTTACTATATGTACCAACTAGAAATCCATCCTTCCTCAAATATGCCATCACTTCATCTCCAACTTTGAATTCCTTATGTCTCCTCTTTTCATATGTTTTCTCCTTATACTTCTAGTTCATGTCTTCTTCATGTGCTCTGCAAATTCTTCTACTTCTACACTCCTCTTATCTTCCATACTAATGTCTTAGTTCTGATATACCTCTAGGGTGAACTCCAATAACAATCTCAAAAGTTTTCCTTCCTATACTCCTATTCACTAAATTATTGTAGGCAAACTCTACTTATGCAAGGACTAAATCCCAACTTCCAATCTTCTCTCCAACCAAACATTTGAGCAAATTCCCTAAACTTTTGTTCACTACTTTTTTCTATCCATCAATCTATGGGTGAAAAGTAGAACTAAACTTCAAATTTGTCTTCAAATTCTTCCAAAGTGTCCTCCAAAAGTAACCAACAAACTTTGCATTCCTATCTGAAACAATACTCCTAGGTAACCCATGCAATTCTACCACTTCTTTGAAAAACAAATCTACTACATGTACAACATTTATTGTCTTCCTACAAGGTATGAAATGAGCCATCTTAGAAAATTGATCAACCACCACAAATATAGAATTATTACCTCTTTGTGTCTTCGACAAACCAAGTATAAAATCCATGCATATATCCTCCCAAGGTCTCTCCAGAACTATCAAAGGCTTATACAATCCAACATTTTGACTACTCCCCTTTGCAACTTAAAAAACTCTGCAACTCTGCACAAATCTCCTAACATCCTTATGAATTTGTGGCCAAAATTAATTCTCACTTACCAATGCCACTATATTATCAACTCCAAAGTGTCCTCACATTCCTCCAGTATGCTTCTCCTTCACCAGGTTATCCCTCATTGAATTTTGGGGTATACACAATTGATTTCCTCTGAAAAACATGTCCTAAATGAAATAATCCAACCACTACTTCTGTCCTTCAAAACAATTTCTTTATAAGCTCTCCAAGGTTCTATAAAATTTGGGTCTTCTTTATACAAGTTCTTCAACTCCTTAATGCCTAATACCACTCTCATCTCTATTAATAAATGCCTTCTACTCAAAGCATCAACAACTCTATTTGAATTTCCACTCCTATGCTTCAAAACAAAAGTATAACTCTACAAGAACTCTACCCATCTCATGTGTCTCTGATTTAGTTTACCCTGACTGTTCAAATATTGCAATGCTTGATGATTCGTATACAACACAAACTCCTTAGGCAACAAGTAATGTCTCCACTTCTTCAAGGCTTGAACTATGGCATAAAATTCCTAATCATACACTAAATATCTTCTCATAGAATCATTCAACTTCTCACTAAAATAAGCTATAGGTCTTCCCTCTTGACTTAGTATTGCTCCAATTGCATTTCCACTTGCATCACAGTCTACTTGAAATAACTTATTGAAATTTGGTAAAGCCAACACAAGCTATGCAGTCACCTTCTGCTTCAACAACTCAAAACTTTTATCTACTCTAGATGTCCATCTAAAATATTTTCTATCTCCTCTCATTGCTTTTGTCATAGGAATGCAAATAGAACTAAAATTTCTAATGAACTTTCAGTAGAAACTAGCCAATCCATGAAATGATCTTACCTCTCCAATTCCATCTAGTGTAGGACACTCAATAATTTCTCTTACCTTCTCATGATCCATCTTCAATCCATCCATATATCTCACAAATCCTAGATATTCCAACTCCTCCTTCATGAAACTACACTTCTTGATGTTTATCAAGAACTACTCTTCTTTCAACCTCTACAAGACTTGTCTGATAGAAATGTTTACAAATGTTCTTATCTACTTCTACTGAAAATGAAGATGTCATCCAAGTACACAATCACAAACTTACCCAAGAATTTCTTCAATACCTCATTCATCAACCTCATGAAAGTACTCAGTGCATTTTTCAATCCAAAAGGCATAACCAACCACTCATATAACCCTTCCTTTTTCTTGAAAGTTGTTTTCCACTCATCTCCTTCTCTGATTCTAATCTGGTGATATCCACTCTTGAAATCTATTTTCGTAAAGTACTTAGATCCACTCAAACAATCCATAATGTCATCCATCTGAAGCAATGTAAATCTATACTTCAATGTAATCTTGTTTATAACTCTAGAATTGTACCTACACATTCTCAATTCTCCATCCTTCTTTGGTGCAAGCACAATAGGTACTGCACATGGAATCAAGCTCTCTCTAATCAAACCTTTCCTCAATGATTCTTGCACTTTTCTATTCAGCTCTTCATTCTCTTTCGATGTCATCCAGTGTGGTACTTTATTAGGAAAACTAGCTCCAGGAATTAGATCCATACAATGACTAATACTCCTTATAGGTGGCAATCCATCAAGTACATTATATAAAATGATATTCTTGAACATTCTATTAGTATCTCTTTTATCTCTTTTACGTGTTCTTCCACATGCTTCAGGTCTTCAATCTTCTTAGGGACCAAGGCATAACACACATTCTCATGTCTCAATCCATCAAGAAATATCCTTTCATCAACTAGACAAACTCTAGCATTCATACAAACTTCCACTGTAGGAACATCTTCTAGTGGCAACAAGATATATTTCCTCCCATTTGCAACAATAGTGTATATATTCTCCTTTCCATCATGAATAGCCTGTCTATCATACTTCCAAGGTCTTCCCAAAAAAATATGACATATATCCATAAGCATTATATCACACAAAACTTCATCATGGTAATTTCCTATCTTTAATTTCACCAAACATTGTTCTCTTACCAGAATCTTATGCTCATCCTAAATCCAAGCAATCTGATAGGGCTTCAGGTGTTTCAACCTTTCCAACTTTAGTTTAGTCACCATCTCTTTAGAAACCAAGTTCTCATAACTTTCACTATCAACAATCACCTTGCAACATTTACCAACTACCTTGCATCTTGTCCAGAACAAATTCTTCCTCTGCAATGGTTCTTTCTCCAATTCACTTTGACACAATAGTCTCCTATTCACCAATACTTCTCCATCTTTTGGTTTATTAGATGATCTAGCATGATCCTCCTCAACAAAGATTGTCCTATTTTTCTTTGTCTTCCTAATTGTCTCTCCCTAATTACGTTCAAATGCTCTATGTCCTTCTCCACCACACTTAAAGCAAGTTCCCCTAGATACTCTTTTCTCCTTATCATCCTTTCTATAACCTTCATTCCAGTAACCACCATATCCTCCTCTTCTATAAGAGTTCCCATCACTTCTCTAGTTTTAATTTTCATTCCTACTAACCTCCTTGTCTTTGTTCTAGTCTAGAAAAGATCCTCTTCCTCCTCTAGTAAAAGCTATTCCTTTTTGAAATCTTTCACCTCTTCCTCTCTGTCTTTGCTCAAGTCTTTTATTCAACTTCTCTTATACTTTTAGGGAACACTGATATGCCTCTTCCACATGCTGAAACTTAATCAAACTAATCTCATCCTATATAGATGACCTCAAACCATTCATAGATTTGGCTACTTTCTTGATCTCAGCCTCCAAATGTATAAATCTGATATTCAACTTATAGAATTCCTCAGTATACTCTGTCACACTAGATTCTTTCTGCTTCAAATTTTGCAACTTCTTGAACAAGATAATATGATAATCTATAGGCATAAACTTTGATTTCAACTTATTCACCATCTGATCCCATGATTTAATCTTTTGTTTTCCTTTTCTTTGCCTATCCATCTGCAAATGTTCCCACCAAACACTAGTAGAATTTGACAAATAAATGAGTACATGACTAAAAAATTTAGTCACATGACTAACACTAGTAGAATATTGCAAATAAATGACTAATTTGGTCATCAGGTAAAATCAAAACTAAATGACTAAATAAATGATTATTACTCTATTCTTTTTTCTTTTGAATTTGATCATAATCCATAGAGTTTTATCCCCACTCATGGGACCCTTACCTAAGCTTGTTCCCCTCCCAAGGCCAAGTTCTTATGCATTACTCACCTGTTCACCACTAGAAACACCACTTCCTGTCAAACTTGCAGGTGTTTAAGCATGTCGCTAGCATTCATCCTGAGCTAGGATCAAACTTTCAATGAAATCTAGAGTTTCATTACTTATTACTTATAGCTCCCTTCTTCACGGATGAAGTTGATTCACGAATTATCTATCATCTATTTAATATTAAGTCCTCTATTTAATAGAATCTATATATAGATTCTATTAAGTCATGTATATAATATTATTATATTATATTATATTAATAATATTTATATTATAAAATTATAATATTATATAATACTTTAATATAAATAATATAATATAATATATATTATATTATAATATTAATTATATAATTTAATATTATATTTATATTATATTATATTATTAATATTTTATTTCAATTTTTTTTTGCATAATGGGCGCCATAATTTTTATTTTACCACTAGTAATCTTGATTTTAATAAACATACTCTAAACCCTTGGTCAAAAACCTATTTTCAGGGTGCAGCTCGACAAATCAAGGAAGTGAAATTTAGAGCACATCCCATGTTTCTGCCAGAACAAGCCTTTGTCATGCAAGCTTGAGCTACGAATCGCTGCACCACCATAACAATTTTCAACTAGAATATTAAGGTTAGACACTGGAGCTCATTTTATCCTTTATATTTGAAGTTGTATTCCTTTGCAAACCATAATCTCCATTTCCTCTTTCTTTATGGGTTCAAATAGGTTTTTTTTTGTAGAATATGAAAAGCCTTGATGGATTCTAAAGGATAACTTGTAGTTATTGTTGAGTACTAATTTAATATGATAGCTCTGTGAAATCTTTTCAATGAAAACAAAAGATAAATTTAAGCTTTTTGTGCATTCAGGTTAAGGCACTCTAACTGTATCTTATCATACATAATGAGGCATGACAATGGTTGTAGCTGAACAAATGCATACATTAAAAGGTATTGCTTTTATAATTTAGCATTACCATGGAATCTAGAAATCATTAATCAGTATACTCATGCTAATCTTGAATACCCTGTCAACATTGAATTATATTCAGTTCAATAGAATATAGTTGTTGCAATGGGAAATAGGATACTTAGTATATTACATTAGGAATGGAATCTTTTTTTTATTGATATAATAATGCTTAAAAGGGATAAAAATATCAAATAAATAGTAGGAAGTAATGCTCTCTGTAAATGTTCAATTTTCTCAATCATTAAACACTCAGGCCAGATAATAAACATAAAGAACTTATCAGTAGTTGGGGTTCAACTTATCCATGTGCAAGGCCCTTCAGGTTTAATGTTGATAGATAGGAATAGCTCATTAATGCATTCAATCTTTAGGCTGAGGAACTCAACCTTGATGAATAACATAATAAACTTGCTCATTGTACTGACTCTATTTCATAAATAATATGACCACATCTTATTGTAAAACCATCAAATCTTCGGGTTGAAGAAGGTCCAAAAGGTTTGGTTTGTTTGCTGATAAAAGTGGCATTGTAGCTTTGTTCAATAAGATGAATAAAGAGATTGCCAAATTGAAAATTGTGAGTAAATTTCAATTCTTGTTTGGTGATTCATGATGCAGATTAGGCTTATTTTAATTTTTTTTTAGCATAGGATCATTTAACAATGAAAATTTTATTGATCATTTGAGTTTTATATTTGATATTTAGGCATGGGAATTAGGGTTTTTGAATATCACAATGTTCAATTTTTTTGGTAAAATAAAAAAGATTAACATATTGATATTAAGATAAATAATCCAAAAGGAAAATAGATTGAAGTAGTAACCATCTAGTCAAAATTTTAGTTGTGTTCATAGATTAGATATTAGAGGAGCTAGGTTATTAAGGAAAAGTAAGATTGTCTAAAAAAGAAAACAAGATTTTTTGATTCCTCTAAATAATCTAGAGTTTTCCACAAAGTTGGAACATTTTCAATTATTGGAATAAAAAAAAGAATGTAGAATCTTCCAAAAATCTAGAAGGTTCTAGAGTTTAGAAACTCCAAGCATAAATATGAGGTTGTTTATTGAAAAAAAATCTATTGTACATTGTTGGATTGAATGTAATAAAAAGCTAGATCCATATAATCTTCTTCAACCATTTCACTATGTATTATACTCTATTTTTCCTTGTTTGTTGCTGTTAATTAGTTTTATAGTTATTATTTAGGCTTGTGTTTACACAGGCTAGCAAAAAATATAGTTGACGGTGTTCCCTAGTACAAGTGTTAGTTATCTTTTTTGTTTTTTTCATGCACATGTGACAACACATTTACAAAAGGCTTTCCATTTTGTGCTTTTAAGCTAGAGACCAAAAACCTATATTTGTATGGGGTTGCTTTGTGAGAAAAATAGCAATAGCATATAACTTGTGCAAATGGGAGCTTTTACAAACATTGCAATCCATACTTAAACATAACTAAAGCTCTACTAGTCTCATTCTTATAGGGTTTGAAACACAGGGTGCAAAAAAGATATCTACAAAGCCAATGCCCAAAGCTAGAGTAAAGTCTTTGAGGGCAGATTCTTATGGATTAGATCTCTTTAATGCACTCTTACACAAAAAACTTTTCAAATTGGTTACCCATCTTCTTGAGAAAATCCCAAGCTACCTGGCTTTACTCTTTTTTCTCAAAAAGGATCTTTACAATCACTAAAATTATAGCTACAAAATGTTGGAGTATTGAAAATGTCATTGGGAAAAAGTAGTGAAAAATGTTTAGAATGTTCTTTTTTTTGTTTTTAATTCTAATAGATGTCATCATATTAGGATGCATTTTTCATGTCTTAATATTTGTTGTGTGCTCACTTTTATGGCCAACATTTACCAAATCAAACCTAGTTTGATAGGTTCCTCAATACAAACTCCTTTCATTCCATAGAGTATAATACTTATTAAAAAATTACCATTTTCAATGACTTTTGTCTATTTCTTATGTAGGTTGGTCCTTATCAACTTTAATCATTTTCATGATGTGATTTTTCCTAATTTTGACATTGTTAACTGTAAAAGGGGAAATTATGATTTAGCTATAGTGCATTAGTTAAATGATTGTTATCCCATTTTACATAAGGATTTACTAGTTTTAAATGAAATGCATTTTCTTATGATTTAACAAAGTAAAACTAGAAATTTATAACTACTTTAGAACTTAGAGAACATAAATTGTAAAGAGCACATGCTAATATTGAGAAGGGGGTGAATCAGTATTAGGCTAAATTTTAACACTTATTTCAAATCTAAAAATACAACATTAGAAACATCAAGCAAGCTACACACGCATGATGAAGGAACACATGAATTACATGGAAAACCCCTAAGGGAAAAAACCACAGCAAAATATTTATTTTATTAACTTTTTACAAACTAATGGATCTTAACATCGATGGATCTACTACAATTCCAAGGCTAATTAGACTTGGATGTTGGCAGCAATTTGGTGTGCATAGAATTGAATCTTTTTGTCCTTGGCCTCAAATTCTCTACCAAGTAGGGAGGAATGAGTATACTAGGATGACAAGAAATAGACTTGGTAGGAGTAAAAGCAACATGCTGACTAGAATAAGTAAGTGTATGTATCAAAAGTAATGAAAGGAAATCTTGGATGCACTTAATATGAATTAAAAATATGTGTGCTACATTCAATGGCCTAATAAGCAAGTGGAGGAATACAAATATGTGGTTGAAGAACGAAAGGCATAGTCAAAGAAACAAATTCCTATGGACAATAAGATGGGCTTGTTCAGAGCAAGCTTTGCATTTGATTTCACTCTATGAGGAATTAAAGACTAACGTTGTAATTTCTACTATTTTTTACTGAAGAACATGGAACCCAAAGATCAACTCTACAAAATGCTTTACTCCATTACAATTGTATTTTCACTACTTAATTTGACTCCATTTTCTAAAGAACGTTCATCGGTCGTTCGAAAAATCTTTGTCATAAATGCGACAAAATGATGAAAACATTTTTGTTTCTATTTTTTCATTGCAATTTTGATGATGAATTAAATGTCGAAATAATAGCACAAATTCATCGGTCGTCGACATCATAAAATGACTTGGATGTTCATCAGAATATCGGTGAAAACTTCATTTATCCATCGATGAATTACAACCAAAATGCAATTGCAATAGCTCTTCTAAAGTATCAAAAGAACACCAGAAGTTCATCGCCATTTCGACAAAATGGGAAAGTATTTACGACGAAGCCTTCATCGCAACTAAGTAACTTCATCAAACCTTTTATGTGATTCATCGGTGGCATTTGTCGAAATTGTGACAAAATAGGCAAGGAGTTCCAGTGAAGCCCTCATCGCAGCTAAGCAACTTCGTTGGACCTTTTCTATGATTCATTAGTGGAATTCATCAAACTTGCGACTAAATGGGCAAGGAGTTATGACGAAGTGTTCGTCGCAGCTACGCAACTTTGTCAGACCTTTTCTATGATTCATTGGTAGACTTCATCAAAATTGTGATGAAATGGGCAAGGAGTTACGACAAATCCTTTGTTGTAGCTATAGCAACTTTGTTAGACCTTTTCAGTGATTCATCAGTTGTTTTTGTCAAATTTTTGATGAAACAATGCAATTTTTTTTATAAAAAATATTCATTGAAATGTACCATCAAGAGAGATAAATAATCGTAACATGATAGCAAACTCACTCTGATAGTCCATGTCTTGCCGATGACTTATGTCAGCAAGATAGATCTAATGTAACACCGATCTGACCTCTTCAAGAGTTTTGAACACTGTTGGTTAGCAACAAGACATTTTGAGGGTCTCGTCGATTAAACAAGTGTCTAAGAGCAAGTACAAAAAAATGAAACCTATTAATTTTCTTATTTTTTGGTTCTTTAAATCATAGAAAGATACCATCGTCTTGTGTATAATGTACTTATATTTAGATTTTAATTTGAGACCAATTATCATTGCACATTCCGTTTTACTTGCACAGAGTATTCTATAAGCAATATATTCATAATGCCAAATGATTTATGGTGTTGTACAAGTCTACCTATCATCACAGTTCTATTGTTCCCCCCGAGAGAATCCTGTAAAGACAAGTTTACAATACTAAGTCAAATAATATGAAAACGACTTACTTCCATACAAATTAAATGATTATTCTCACAATGGTAATTGTCTAATTACAACAACTCCATGAAAGGTTATCCATGCTTCATAAGAGATGATTGACCTTACATACAGACTGCAAGATGCATAGAAAAAGCATTACACTTGAGAACAACCAAGGGCTAACAAGGGAAGGAGTTAAGAAAAGTCTGGATTGA
Source organism: Sequoia sempervirens (assembly GCA_007258455.2). Taxonomy (NCBI): domain Eukaryota; kingdom Viridiplantae; phylum Streptophyta; class Pinopsida; order Cupressales; family Cupressaceae; genus Sequoia; species Sequoia sempervirens. The sequence goes on along the minus strand of VDFB02252616.1, from coordinate 41,049,276 downwards.
AGAGAAAATGTGTAGGGAAAATGCTAAGCATTGTCAAGAGAATAGAGCTTGTAGAACATATTCTTGACCTAATAAAGCTCTTGAACAACTTAAATAAACTTAAAATACTAACACATACATGAGACATGTAATGAACTTCCAATATCTGCTATATTTTTCATTAATGTAGAGGTAGGTAAAGGAGAAATATTTATAATTGTAACACTATTCATAGTCCAGTAAATTATGTTCATAATTTGTGTTCAATGGACCTCAGTTTTATCATTATACTTCCCATCTAATACCATATTTTAATCCAGGGTTCAACTATCTCAGATCTAAAGAAGCACCTTCAATTAACCATTTAAATTACTATAAAATAAGGTAAGACTTTTATTTGAGAAAGATTGGGTACCCTTGTAGGATTAAATTTCTCACAATCATCAGGATTTATTGGCACACAAACACAACCTGCAACATATGAAGTAATGGATGACTACAAGTTAGTGAAATGGTCCTTAATATGTGACTGGTTTGTAAATGGATTGGTAGAAAATAAGGCTACAAATAGATCTACATGAAAAATTATGAGGACAATCTAATATAATCATCAAAATAGATGAAAAGTGCAAAGGAAAGAGTTGAGCTACATCTCTAGAGCCTAGAAAAAATAATGCAAGAAACATAAAAAAAGAAGAACAAACCAGTTTTTGTATGAATATAAAATGGTGCCTTTAGCAAGTGATTCATATGCTTTTACACCTGACATAGGACATTAAGAAGATTTTAGTCTTCCTCTATGAAATTAACTACTTACATAATAAACCCAGAAACCAATATTATGCACCTCCATGTCTAGCCGAGGGTAGGTATAAGAGAAAAAAAAAAAATTCAATTCAATGCTGAAAAATATCAATATGTGTGTAGGTTTGTATTACTCAAAATATCATTTCATTGCCTAAGGAAAGATACCAAAGTGATGTTTTAAATTTCAATCTTCACATAGGATCCCTTATTGCTACACATGCATATACAAGCATTATTCGAGCTCTAAACTATTCAAATATTAAGGATTTAATTAGGTATAAGATGGAAAGTTGTTGTTTAGACATAATCCATCATCTTTTACATATCTTTATTCACTCCTAGCACTTCAGATAAATTTGTGTAAATGAGACAAAAATGTGAATCTTTTATTACAAAGAAATTTCTTAAAAGGAGGGGGAGAGAGCAAAGGGTAGGGGCCAAGAGAATGCTTGAATACATAGCAAAGTATAACATTTTCATCATTATAACAATGAAATGAATCTTAAGTTTGAAGCATTAATATCATTTACAACATTTATGATCAAGAATGAATATAAGTAGAGAAACTTTTGCATGCTTGTAGATGGTACAAAATTTCATGGTTAAGTTAAAGCCTCCCATCAAAAACAAGATCCAAATATCTATGTATCTATCTCAATCGAGCCTCTAAACCCTTCAGATCTATCAATTTTTCCACTAACCTGTTATGCACAAAGTCAAATTTTAGAGTTATGTCACCACTAAAAATAGAAGAAATAGAGCTTTGAAACCAAATCCATACACAACACAATGTGGTATTCATACAAAGCCATACAAACAAACTAAACTCAAAACATTGGAATGGAAACAACTTCAAATTATGATATAGAGCATGGATTTAGGGTATAAAGAATCATTTTTCTGCCACCATAGTGAGAAGCTAGCACTTTCTTTCATCTTTGAATATTGGTTTGATGCTTCAAACGATGCATTTATTATATTGAAAAGTGCATTACCTTATTGAGCTTCTCTTTGTTTTGAAAATAGTTTAATATTCCCTACTTAACAGGGCCAACCACGTGACAGTGGAAGCTCATTTGGCCCCTCCCCCCCTCACATCACTCTCAATTCCCCATACCCAATCATATAACATTAATCATTCATTCATCCATTAATAACATATAACATTCATTCATTAACATATAAAATTCATTAATCAACATATTCACATTCATTCATTAACATATAATATTCATTCTTTCAGTTTTTATGTATTATCAAAAATATGGTTGTCATGATATGATTACAATCACTTTTTTTGTTTCTTTTTTAAAACTACAAAAATATGAAGTGGAGTATCATTTTCTAAATCAATATTTGTCCCCCCTTTAGTTTTTCTTCCCTCTGATCGTGATCTTAATGTACGCCTAGTTTTCTGCTCATGACGTGGACGCTGCTGCAAGGGGGGTCTGTTGCAATAAGAAAGAAATGTTAAACTGATATGTTTTATTATTATTGTTACAAGTATTTCATTAATTAAAAGAACATTAGAGTGGTTCTCTTTACCTAATGGTTCCACATCATGTTCCTGAACTTTTGTTATAGACTCATGCTCAACATGTTGAAACACGAAAGGTTACATTAATTAATACACCAATTGAAATTAAATATGTTTAAGAGAACATGAGAGTAGTCCTCTTTACCTGATGGGGCCACATCATGTTCTTAATCTTCTCTAGCCTAATCATGTTCAACACGTTGATCACACTCTACATGCTCTAAAGTTGAAACACAAAAGGTTACATTAATTAATACACCAATTGCAATTAAATATGTTTAAAAGAACTTTAGAGTGGTCCTCTTTACCTTATGGGGCCACATCATGTTCTTGATCTTCTCTAGCTTGATCATGCTCTACATGCTCTAAAGTACCGGGATGCACACCATGACCTTCATTTGTAGGTTGTGCTCCACCCTCACTAGGCTGCATTTCAATGTCATGTGTAGTATTATCATTGCTTGATAGGCATGTAATTACTTTATGATGGAAAATAATATTGAATAGATTGCACAAGTATTCAATTTTAAATAAACTTTATTGAGTTTATTTACTTGCATGTCAGATGCAATGGAAGGTTGTGTTTTCATAGTCAAGACTCTTAGGCATTCAGCCATAGCTCCATAGCCTTGCTAGAAGGAAATCTTCAAGTCATCTTCTGTGGGAACTCTATTGAATTCAGAGCCCTAAATTTTTGCATAAGATCATGAATTTTGTTTCTATGGTGTGAAAAACCAAAATTGTTTTCAATTTATTATTTGGATACTATATTTCATTTATTGATACTTACAATTTGTGCTGCTAATTTCATATAACCACCAAATCCAAGTTTGCACTGTCTGTTTTTTTCTTGTCTTTCCTTTGTTTAATTCGATGTGTTGGGTAGCCTATGAAAAGTTTGAAATATGTTAGATTATGTAAAAATAAAGAGTAATCAATATATAATTACATTGTTGATAGTATCACATACCTTCCTTAGCCCAGTGGTGTCTTTCCTTTTTTCATTTCAGCCTTATCCTTTCCATCTAACACTAGGTCCTTCCACTCCCTCTCCAGAATCATGGGGGGGTGCTCATACTTTTTTTACTTCTCTAAATGTGACCTATATTGGTCCCTCACATACTTTAGATAGGTACCAGCTTTCTTAAGGACCTTGGTTTGGTTGAATGTTTTATCACCAAAGAGCACAACTAAATAGTTAATGATGTCATCTTTTAAATCTTTATTTTGGGTATTCCACCGTGTATGTATGTTGGGCCCGAAGAGCTCCAATGTAATATCACTTAGATGTTTATAAAAAACATCATTTCTTGCAAAATGATCATGGGATCAATAGTCTAAAAAGAGCGATCAATAAGTAAATTTCAATTGGATTATATATAATAATAATTACAAAATTTTAAAGTACATGGGACCATCTCTATCTTTATGGGAATGAAATCCTCGGTCACCACAAATGTGACCAGCAATGTTCCTGTACTAGTAATATGGGAAGATCCAAGAAATGCTACTAAAATATCACTAGTACTAGTGGCCTTTGCATCCCCAAGTACATGTCCTGACGCATGTTCTGGCATGTGTTTTCTGCCAAAGGGTACACTAACGAATGCCTGCATGGTATGTGTTGCCAACATTTGAGACAACAATATAGGCATGGATGATAGGGTCAGATGATGTGATGTATGCATAGGAAGATTAGGATGGACACTTGTACCAACCCCTACTCCTTGGGTAACACTTGTAGTGCCCTAATCATGGCTAGGAGCATTATGAGGACACAAAAAATCCTATAAAAACAACACATATTTTAGTTCATGACATAAAAGAGTACAAAATATAAAACCATGAATGAACTTATGTTATAATTAAAGACCTCATGACAGCTTACTTGCAAGTTTTGTGATCTCTTATTCAATATTTTAACCCTCTCTCTTATCTCATCTATTTGAGGCACTATGAATAACAACTTAAGGATTTCTTCATTGCATTTTTTTTGGGTCTTCCTTATCATATCAAGAGGGCTTGTTGAAGAAGCAATGTCACCATCACATAATATTGACTACACCTCCCTATCAATGCTCTCGTCTACTGCTGGTGCCTTTCCCTAATTAGTTGACTGCAACAAGAATATTAAAAACATTATCAAAATTAACTCAATAAACTTATCAAAACAACATAATAATAAAACATTTTGCTCGTATCTAATTTGTATAATTACAATGAGCTAAATCTGCCAGGTAGAAGTGTGTGAAGATAAATCTCAATTTTTGCTCTAGGCCGGAGCCTTTTCCATACAATCAAAGTCCCACTATGACAAAAATTAAATATAAAAAAACATTAACGAAATGAAACCAATAGACTTACGAAAAAAAAACATAAGAATAAAATGGTGTATTGGAGTTATTAATTGGGTTGCTTATTTGTTGACCCAAGTCCTGTACTATTTATAAACCCTACAATATTCCCTAATGCTTTTGGCCTTCTGTGAATGTACATAGCCACTCCTTTATTTTGATCCTTATCTTTTGGCTATATATAATTTGCTAACAGTGCATACCTACACATACTTTGTGTATATCGAACTAGTTGCATCCAATCTTTGTAACTGTAACAGGGTCCAACATACTCCATCAATTTAGTAACTTTTTCATAATAGACCTTTATGCCATCCATGAAAAATAGGCCCAAACCATGTAATGATGATGGTGTTATGTGATATATCCTTTCGTTGACACAAAAATCAATGTTTATTGGAGGAAGTTCCTTGGGTGCCCATTGTTTTCGTAGATGTTTGTACCTGAAGGGCACCTCAACATCGCCTATGCTCTCATCATCATAAGAACATGACCCCCCTTCAGTAAGAAAAAATTCCATGCTTTTACAAAATTTTCTTATAATCTTTTGACCTCTAGTTGATCTCCCTCTTTTAGACATACTACATGTCTCGCTATCCTCTTCTCTTCCCGAATTTCCCTCATTCGAGGAAGATAGATCTGACAAATACCTATTTGGTGGTACCTACACTCATAAGAATGTTGGATGAAGTTCTTTCATGGTGATGTGATCTTAAGGTGACATTATCATTAATCTATCATTTCATCGCTAGAATTTCATAGGTTATAAGGTAATCAAGTCTTGATAGATTGCAAGTTATTGTTACTACCATCCAAATGTGTCCATCACAAATCAAATAACTTAGCTAGGAATTATTCATTTAACCTAAGGTTTTATCATAATGCCATCATTGGAAAAGTATGATCAAATTCTTCTATTATGAAGAATTGGTCTATGTGCCTCTAGTAATCACTATAAATGTTTGTAAGGATAAAATGTCTAATTGCATTAGGTAGGAGAGAATCAACTTTGAGTTCTTCAAAGATTATATTCCTCTATTCATAATTTTTAAGGGTTGTGTGTGGGGGAGGTTATCACTACCAAGAAGGGAGGAGACCTTTCCTTGTATTTTTTTTTATAATTTTCATTATTCTTATTTATTTTACACTTACATTTACAAATACATATGCATATGAATTTACTGTTTTCATTCATTTCTCATGTAGTTTAATAGTTTTATTGATTTCAAATTATATGTGTTGAAGAATTTAGAATTTCAATTACATTAATTTATGGATATGTTGTATCTATAACACTACAAAATCGTATGCTCTTTGCATTTACACTTGCATTTAGAAATACACATTTATATACATATATATAGATTTCTTTAATGATATGTTGCATTTATTATTCTAGGAGAGCATCCAATAATTCCATTTACATTTACATTTAAAAATACATATACATACATACATACATACATACATACATACATACATATATATGTACATGTGTGTGTATGTATATCATTTATATTGAGTGTTTAGAAACAACCCATTAGGTCTGCACATGGATAAAAATTCATAAAATCATATCTCCCATACATGTTTTGTTGAAACCTAGGCTTGAACCTCTCATTTCACATTCTTTTCTTCACGAAACTATTGAGGACAATAGCTATACCTTCTTTATTTCTCATCCTATGCCCTATTAATGCATCCTACAATTACAACAGTATCTATGGGGCCTTTTACACAAGCTACAGTAATCACAAAAAGTGTAAGAGCACCTTTATATCATGTTTCAACTACAAAACCCTCAAAAATAGGGTAACTCATATTATGATTTGTTGGTGAAATGTATGGACAAAATAATTAGCACCAACTCATTCTCAGAGTCTTTTGAAAGAGAAGCAAATCATGTGGCAATTAAGTACAAACCTTATAGTGTCAAGGTGAATGAGGTCATCAATTTTGCTTGGACAATTGATGAAGAGTACCAGAAATGGGTAAATTTATATTTAACTTAGGAAGAGTGAAAAGGAGTAGGCTGCTAACGGTTGACAAATCAGTTATTGCAGTTACAATAGATTCCAGTTTTGTTTTTTGGTGACAGTCTAGGTGTAAAATTCTTGAATTTTTTTATTGCTACATCAACCATTTTCAATAGGCACGATGAACAAGAAGATTCTCTAGGGAGATTGCTATTGTAACATTTTTTTGGAATATCACAAGGTGGTCCAATTGGCTGGTGACATGTGTGCTTTCTGGCCCAATGCTTGTTTTCTCCTTCTTTTTCTATAAGAAGGATTTCAAGGCCAAAAGTATAGGTTAGCAAGCTAGATACTTTTGGTCAAGTCTAGATGAAGTTGTAGATCAAATTGTAAAGTCTGATGGTTTTAGGGAAAATGCAATTTAGGATTTGATTTATTTTGTACTAGGTTTTGAATTCATGGGGATTTGATGTTTTATGATAGTACTGGAATTTGAATTGATATGATTAATTCGAACTCGCATCTCTCCATTGTACAAGCATATCTAAATTTTGAATAAACTGATCAAGGGTTGTTTCGTTCATCTCACTGTTGTGGTGTATATGATGCTTGTTTTAGGTTTAATTCAACGAATTAATTAAAATGCTTGAATGGGATTGTAGGTGGATATGTTCTGTATAAGGATTTGATAAGTAGTATTGGTTTAGAATACATATTGATGAGATTATAAAAAAAAAGTTATCAAGCATCTTATATGTTATGTGTTAAATTTGTCATAAACCCTTAGATGCTTATAAATTTGACTCCTCCAATGGATATATAGCACTGATCAAATTTGTACTTATTTGTATGGTTCAATATTTGTTTTCCTTTACCTAGAGCTTGCAAAAGATTGTAAATCAATGACTATCTTATGCTGTGAAATGTTGTTGTAGTTATCTCATGCTCCAAATAGTTGATATTATTGATAAACACCCAATTATATTCAGTATTATCCTATCATGTTGAGCTATTAAATGAGATTATTTGTTGTTAATGTTGTTTATCATGATGGTGTAGAGGTTGTAAATGCATTAAGGGATCACCCTTTCAGGTCTTGCAGAGCCCAAAGTGTAGGAGGTCTTTCAAATCCTCATCAATTGGTCTAGGTCCTTCGAGCACCCTTTATTGGAATTGGTAATTCCATAGGTAGATTAGAAGATCATCCTGCTTACTGTAAAAACAACCAACACCTTGCATATGTTTGTGGTGGAGGTATTAAAGAAGAATTGTATGCCTCTATTTCCATTCATTAGATCTACCTTAGCCTAGCATATACTTGGGCTAAGTCTACAATTGCTTCATACTCATGCAATGAAGGCTATGTGTGATGAAATCCTAGACCTCAACCAAGATGTGGGTAGATTATGGGAGTTTTTCCAAGACCTACGACTGGTCGATAAAAATTTGAAAGACTAAGCTATTTTATTTTTTCTATTTTATCTTATACCATTTTACAAGAATGGGGGTGCCAAACTTACAGTACTCATTGCCCCTTGGTCATCGATTTTCCCAGAGTTCCCTCAACCTCATCCTCGATGTTGGTATTGGCCTTGTTTTCACTCCTCCAAACTCTTCCTTGGCACTGATATTGACCTTGTTTTCACTCCTCGAAACTCTTTGTGGGCACTGGTATTGACCTTGTTTTAACTCCAAACTCTTCCTCAGTGTTGGTATTGACCTTGTTTTCACTCCTCCAAACTATTCCTTGGTGTTGATATTGACCTTGTTTTCACTCCTCCAAACTCTTCATTGACGCTGATATTGACCTTGTGTTAACTCCAAACTCTTCCTTGATGCTGGCATTGACCTTTTTTTCACTACTCCAAACTCTTCCTCAGTGCTAGCATTGACCTTTCACTTCTCCAATTTGACGAGCTACAACTTGGTTTCGTTAGGTTTTACAGTATGTTAATTAAGTTGAAAATTTTGGTGCCATTTAGATAGGTTTTAATATTCTACAATATAGTTAAGTATATATTAGCTATATTTTACATAATAGGGTAGGTGCATGAAGTTGGGTACCAATTTTGTGGCCATTTTTGAAAAAAAAATAGAAAACGCATTTGCGTTATAACATGCTCATGTTATTTCATGTTAAAAAAAATAAAAAATTGAAATTATTTACCTTGGGATACCAACCCAAAGGCTTGGAGGGCATTCCCAACAAGGCTAGAGATGTGTTTTTTCAAATTCTACAATTTTTCACATAATCGACTCTGTGTTCACCATCAAGATTGCATCTAGTTCAATATCAACAAAATTGAACACATGGGTAATGTTATGTTCTCTCTTAGGTAGACAATAATGTAATTTTTTTCACTTTTTGACAATGTTAAACCTTTCATCCATAATTTATTTTGCTTGTATGTCTATTTTTTGCTAAAAAGTAGTGTTTGGTGTTTTTTTTGTTATAAATTAACCATTCATCAAAATTTCAAATAAATTACATTTTTAGAAACTAGACTCTATTCTACAAATTTTTAAAAAAAGAATAGAAAAAAAGGTCAATTATTTTCAAAAAAATTTAGTGGGAGCACGGCCAAAATTTTACATTTCAAGAAGTGCCCACTTAGAAAATTAGTAAAAAATCAAATATTCATTAAAAAATTATCAGAAAAATTGTGCATCAACTAGATGCTGTTAGCTAACTTCTTACCATAGCAATTTTTAAAATACTAAAAAAAAGTTCACCATGCTTAGGTTGTACAAGAGTTGCTATGTTATGTTTTTCTGAAAAAAACAACACCAATTTGTGTACATCCATCTTTTGAACCCCTTAATCTCAACAATTTTTAAAATAAATTAGTAGTTTAGAAAGTAGACTCAGAGCACTTCGATCCTTTTTTTTGTTCCATCTCAAAATTTTGAGTGTAACTATCCTCAATTTCAAGTCCAAGGTCAACATTTCCTAATTTCAGAAAAAAAGTGGCCACTTAAGCCCCCTTTTTGGGAACCATCTTGGTGCACTTACCCAATAAATAATATAATTATTCAACTTATTATAATTATATATTATATTCTTTGACAAAATTATTAAATATGTATAAAATTATTATAATTAATAATTAATAATAAGTATATTTTTATATAATACAAAATATAATTAATTTAATATAATAGTAATATATATTAATATGAGAGAGAGAAACTAAATTTTGATTGGTTGTTTCATGTCAACAATCCAAGGATGGCATGTGTCCTTGGGAAGTTATGCTCAAGGTATCATGCCATTTGATTAAAGATATGATAATTCTCCTTTAAGACCTCTTCAATGTACCCATTGCACACTTAAGGAGACAAATATAAATATAGGGAAGAAAATATAGAGAGAGAGGGAGATAATGACAAACATACAAATAGAAAGGGAGACAAAGAGATAGAAAGGGGTAGAGAGATACAGAGATAAGGATGAATAGATAGAGATATAGGGAGGTGATTGATATATCTCTCCTTGTCGCTCTCTATATCTCTATATCTCCCACTATCTATGTCACTCCCTCTTCCACCCTCTATCTATTGAGCTATCTCTCCCTCTCCCCCTATTCTCTCTCATTCACTCCATCTCTCCCTCCATCTCTCCTACTCTATATCTCTATCTCTATTTCTCTTTTTATCTCCCTCTCACTCCTCTCTCTATCTCTTTCTTTCTATATCCATTTCTCTCCCTTCCCCTCTCTATCCCCCCTCTCTATCTCTCACCATCTCTCCCTCCCTATCCCCTATCCATTGACTCTCTAGCTCCACCTCTCTTCCTTTCTCTTCCCATATATCTCCATCTCTCTTTATCTTCCCATATATCTCTATCTCTCTCTCTTTCTCTCCCCATCTATCTCTATCTCCGCATATCTTAACTAAGAAGCCATGCATGCATACAATAGTATATGTTGGTAAAACTATAATAGTGTTTTATTAAACTATAAGTAACACTTATCTTTCTAATGTCAAGCCTTCTTATAAAAATAGTGTTTTATTAAACTATAAGTAGATTATTGTCACCACTCTTCATTCAACATGAAATGCCAAATGTAGCAATTGTTTTTTCTCTTTTTTCAAGTTTCATTAACCAAGCTATTACTAGGTTGAATAAAGTTGTGTTATGAGCCTTCATCTCTTTAAAATAATTAGACAATATTAGCGAGATCATGAAGGGGAGAAAACTAAACTCCTTCAAAATAGGGGTAGTTGTGGGTTTGTTGGTTTTCTTTGTATACTATATAATTAGTTCCTCTAGGATAAATAAGTCACTTCAGATCATTTTCTTAGTTGTTTATCCTAACTAATATAGAGTAAGCTTTTTCATTTTAATTGACTACTACATAATAGTTTATGTGTTGAAAGAATTGTTTCCATTCTTTGTAGTTTTTACAGTGGAATACAAATCATATTTAATTTCAAGCCAAAATACTTCTTTCATAAAGATATTTGTTTGAAATAAGTGCTTCATAACCCATCTAATCAAATCATAATTAACCTATCAAAAAGGCAATAGGAATTTCCTAAAGAAAAGAACACTTGACCCAATCATAAGTGTATGGCCTTTGAAGAAAGGAGTGATCCACCTTAGCAATAACAATACCTAATTTAGACCTAGGTATGTGCAAGATCATGATAGTCCAAAAAGTGGCAACATGAAAAAAGTAGCGTTTTGAACTTTCCAAAAAACATGAAAATCCTGAGTTGACTTTGTTTTGGGTTTGGTGTTAGTACATTGTTCCATAGCAATGCCCAAAGCCAAAGTACTAAAAATCGGATATCCAATTTGTGTCTAATATCTAATTTGAAAAACATTTTAAAATGTAATATTTTGGTCCTATAAATTGGATATCTGATTTTTCACACATATACCCAAGAGTAATTAGGTGGAGGGTGGGAAGAGAGAGGGAAAGGGGGGATAGAGAGAGAGGGAAAGGGAGAGAGAGAGAGAGAGAGGGAGAGAGAGAGATAAAGAGAGAGGGGAAAGTGAGAGGGAAAATGAGAGAGAGATACATATATATATACAGAGAAAGAATTAGGAGGGGGAAGGGGGCAGGAGAGAGAGAGGGAGGGAGAGATAGCCGAAGGAGGGTTAAGGGTAGAGGATAGATAAGCCTTTTAAGGGTTAAGGGAGAGAGATAGGAGAGTGAGTGAGAGAGAGACCTAAGAGAGGGAGAGGGGCAGGGATATCAGCTACTTGAGAGAGATAGAGAGTGGGAGTGGGAGAGAGATAGAGGGAGGAAGGTTAAGGGTAGAGGGTAGATGGTTTAAGGTGAGGGGAGAGGAGATAGAGGGAGGAGGAGAGACCTGAGAGGGAGGGTAGAGAGAGGTAGAGAGAGAGAATTAGAGGGGGAAGGGAGAGGGGAAGAGTGTTGAGGGTAGAGGATAGAAGGTTTAAGAGTTTAGGGTTTAAGGGTTTATGATTGAGGGTTTAGAGATGAGGGGGTAGGAGGGAGAGACTTGAGAGAGAGAGGGAGGGATCAAGAGAGAGACAAAGGAAGGGAGGGCTAAGGGTAGAGGGTAGAGGATTTGAAGGGGTTAAGGGAGAGAGATAGAGGGAGTGGGAGGAGTGAGACCTAAGAGAGGGAGAGGGGATTAGGATATTAAAGATACTTGAGAGAGAGGGAGAGGGAGGGAGTGGGAGAGAGATATAGGGAGGGAGGGTTAAGGGTAGAGGGTAGATGGTTTAAGGGTGGAGGGGAGAGAGATAGAGGGAGTGAGTGAGTGAGAGAAAGACCTAAAAAAGGTAGAAGGGGTATGAGGAAGATACTTGAGATAGAGTGAGTGAGTAAGTGAGAGATAGACCTCAGAGAGGGAGTGGTGATAGGAGGGAGATACTTGAGAGAGAGAGAGAGAGATAAAGGAAGGGAGGGTAAAGGGTTTAGGGTTTAGGGTTAAGGGGAGAGAGATACCTAAGAGAGGGAGAGGGTGTAGGATGGAGATACTTGAGAGAGAGAGAGGGAGGGAGTGGAAGAGAGATAGAGGGAGGGGGTTAAGGGTAGAGGGTAGATGATTTAAGGGTTTTGAGTTAAGGGTAGAGGGAAGAGAGAAAGAGTGAGTGAGTGAGAGAGAGACCTAAGAGAGGGAGAGGGGGTACGAGGGAGAGACTTGAGATAGAGTGACTAAGTGAGTGAGAGAGAAAGAGAGACTTGAGAGAGGGAGTGGTGCTAGGAAGGAGAGACTTGATAGAGAGAGAAGGAGGGAGTGGGAGGAGGATAGAGGGAGATAGGGTCAAGGGTAGAGGGTAGAGGGTTTAGGGTTAAGGGTCAAGGGCCAAGTGCTGCCTATGGCTATGGGCAGAGGAGACAGATAGAGGGAGTGAGTGAGAGAGAGAGAGACCCAAGAGAGGGAGGAAGGGGGTAGGATATTGAAGATACTTGAGAGAGAGAGAGAGGGAGGGAGTTGGAGAGAGATAGAGGGAGGGAGGGTTAAGGGTAGAGGGTAGATGGTTTAAGGGTTTAGGGTTTAGAGTTGAGGGTAGAGAGATAGAGGGGGGAGAGTTAAGGGTAGAGGGGAGATGGTTTAAGGGTTTAGGGATAAGAGTGGAGAGGAGAGAGATAGAGGGAGTGAGTGAGTGAGAGAAATACTTAAGAGAGGGAGAAGGGGTAGGAGGGAGAGACTTGAGATAGAGTGAGTGAGTGAGAGAGACCTCAGAGAGGGAGTGGTGCTAGGAGGGAGAGACTTGAGAGAGAAAGAGAGAGAGATAAAGGAAGGTAGGGTAGAGGGTTTAAGGTTTTAGGGTTTAGGGTTAAGGGGAGAGAGATAGAGGGAGTGAGTGAGAGAGTGAGAGAGAGCCCTAAGAGAGGGAGAGGGGGTAGGATGGAGATAATTGATAGTGAGAGAGGGAGGGAGTGGAAGAGAGATAGAGGGAGGGGGGTTAAGGGTAGAGGGTATATGGTTTAATGGTTTAAGGTTTAAGGGTTAATGGTTTAGGGTTTCTGGTTAAGGGTAGAGGGAAGAGGGATAGAGGGAGTGAGTGAGTGAGAGAGAGACCTAAGAGAGGGAGAGGGAGTAGGAGAGAGATACTTGAGATAGAGTGACTAAATGAGTGATAGAGAGAGAGACCTGAGAGAGGGAGTGGTGCTAGGAGGAAGATACTTGATAGAGAGAGGGAGTGGGAGAGAGATAGAGGGAGATAGGGTTAGGATTTAGGGTTATGGGTAGAGGGGAGAGAGATAGAGGGTTTCAATGAGAGAGATAGGGAGGGAGTGGGAGAGAGATAGAGAGTAGAGGGTTAAGGGTGGAGGGTAGAAGGTAGAGGTTTAAGGGTAGAGGGGAGGGAGATAAGAGTGAGTGAGTGAGAGAGACAGAGAGAGAGACCTAAGAGAGGGAGAGGGGGTAGGAGGGTGAGACTTGAGAGAGAGAGGGAAAGTGGGAGGGAGTGGGAGAGAGATAAGGGGTAGAGGGTTAAATGTAGAGGGTAGAGGGTTTTAAGGGTTTAGAGTTTAAGGGCTTAGGGAGAGGGGAGAGATAGAGGGAGTGGAGAGAGAGAGAGAGAGCGAGAGAGGGGTAGGAGGGAGAGACTTGAGAGAGAGAGGTAGATGGTTTTAAGGGTTTGGGTTTAAGGTTAAGGGTTAATGGTTTAGGGTTTAAGGTTATGGGTAGTGATGGAACTTCAAATTTTTGTTCTTTGTGTTCTATTTTATCCTGCCTTGTGTCTTTGGTCATCTATGGTGTTTGGAAAAATCCTAAGGTTGGGGTTTTACCTTAGTCTTCATGTAACCCTATTGTTCATCTTACACCTTGGATGGGATCTATTTGGCTATTACTTTTTGGGAAGGCTTTAAAATGACTTAAGCCCCATCACTTCCTCTAGGTTGGGCCCCCTTTTGTTTTATCATTTTATTTCCTTCACCTGACTTTATTTTTCCTAAGTCTTTTGTTGGTACTGTGTTCCCTTGTTAAAAAAAATTATGTCATTGTTTTTCATAGCCTAGTGATGTCCCCTTATTCCTTTAGGAGAGAGGGCCCAATAGTCATGCAGGCTAACTTTCTCATCATGTAGCAATTGACTGGAATATCGTAGAACCTTCATTTTTTTCTTTGAAATGTAGATGGGTCTCTTATTTATCTATAAGTAAGGTTTGGATGCATGACTCATCATGCAACTCACCACATCAGCAGATCTTTTGAGAAGTGTCTAAAATTTGACTTTTTAAAGGTTTGACCAAAACTTAATCATGGAACCCCCAATAGTTGAACCAAAAAAAATCATTTGTTGCTTGTAGAATATGATATTTTTATACAAATTAAAATTAATATACAACCTACGTGGACCAAATACTTATTGATAACCATAAATATTTGAAATCTCTACCTTTAATATTCAACACATATGGACTAATAGTTGAACACAAAAAATCTATTTGTTGTTATAAAAACAACACATAATTATTTAAAATACAACTTATATTGAAGAAAAATGAGCCAATAGTTGAACACTAAAACTTTTTGAAAATCCTTCGCATTTAATGGGAAAATACATGTTATTTAATGTTATCACCTATTATATTTGTGATAGGACAAACTATTAATATAAAATTATCCAATGCTTGTACATTGCTACCCCAATTTTTGTACACATAAGAACAATATTTTTTCACTATGATAACAATACTTGTTTAAATGAGTGTCTTATTTTATTAAATGAGCATTTAAATTTTTAAATGATATACTTATAGTGGAGAGTTGTGCTATTTTATTTGAAACAAAAAAATACTTATTTCACTTCTTCATGAATGTATTTATATTTTTTTCATATAATATTTAGAGGTTCTGATGTGTTCAAGTATGGGTCCATTTTTTATCAACATTTGGACTATTTATTTACAATATATAGTATAAATATGTGGTAAGACTAGGTATTATCATCGTGATTGAGTGTGTCACTATTGTACCTCACACGACTATTGGGCACTCTCCCATAATAAATGTTTTTATTTTGCAGAGGGACAAGTTCGCATGGCCATAGATCAATCGTTGTGTTATCTTAGCCATTCCCCGCCATCCTACGATGACCCCACCACACTGTGTTTGTTGATCATGATATCACAGGTGAGCACCATGTGTCTCATCCGGTGAAGCCAAAGGAATGATAAATACTTTGATGCATCTTTAATATATTATGTCGTGAGTTACTAAAGCAGTTATAAGATGCACATGTTTTAAATCAACGAAGATGTTATAATCTTAGTAGAAAGGTGCTCGATGGTTAATAACAAGGCTGGAAACTATGTTGAATGAATATGATTGTCGATGGTTGAGATCCATGGTTGCCTACCATTGAGTCATCAAAGGTTGTGAGGTCTTTATTGATTGTGATATCATGGGTAGGCGCCATGTGGATCTCCTTAGCAACAAGTAGTATAGTGGGGAAATGGCTATTTAGCCTACAAAAAGGCATGGGCATCTACATCACTTATGTCTGCCGCACGTTTGTTAACGAGAGAGATAAAGGGAGTGAGTGAGTGATCCATTTACATATTATTCTTTTATTCTTCCCTAGTTAAATATTTACTTACCCATTTACTGTTAGCAAAAATGACCCAAGAATTTAATAGAATGAATGATCAAATCATCCATCAAATGTCTCATCCGCCAATAAAACTCACTTGCGGGCTGTACAAATGACTCTAACCATTTTTTATGCAGATTTAAATTTTAGTCGTCGATACTTTAGTTAGATCAAATCATTGAACAACCATCTTCAAAACAAGCTAACACAATTGCCAATGTGGCAATAAGGGGCCACCATACCATACGTTGCCAAGGAAGTCCATGTGGCAGTCACCCACGATATCATAATCAGTAAAGATCCTACAACTTTGGATCACGCGATGGCGGGAAACCATAGATCTTGAGCATTCGTGATCTTGTTCCTTCAACATAGTCGCTAGCCTTATTATTAAGTGTCGAGCAACTTTTTCATCATGATTATAACATATCCACTAATTTAAAACATGTGCACCTCAAGAACATTTTAGTAACCCACCTTCTAATGATTAAGGCCAGATTAATTTACCACAATATTTCCTTCATTCCTTCGGCTTCATTAGATGAGACACATGGCGCTCGCCTGTGATGTCGCAATCAGTAAAATCCTTGCAACTTTTGATCACGCAATGGCAGGAAACCTTTAAGATCTAATGACAATTGATCGATGGTCAACCAGACTTATCACCTTTAGCCTCACCATATAGGACATGTGGTGCCCTCCTATGATATCACAATCAACCAAAGTAGTGTGGTGGGGTTATTGCGGGATGGCAGGGAGTGGCTAAGATCAAATGATAGTTGATCAATGGTCACATGAACTTCATCCTTCTACAAAAAACAAAACATTTATTAAAATTATGAAGGGACATCACTAGGTGGATGGTAAATAATGACATAATTTTTTTTTAAGTGATGAAACATGGGGCCAACCAAGACTTAGGAAAATAAAACCCTGCAGAGTAAATAAAATATTAAAACAAAGGGACTCAGCGTAGATGGAACAATAGGACATAAGTCATTTTAAAACCCTTCAAAAAGTAACATTGAAATAGATCCCATCCAAGGCATAAAATAAACACAAGGGTTTTATATGAAAATAAAGCTAAAACCACCAACCCAAGGAAAATTCTACCACCATGAAAGACCACTAACACTAGGCAAGGTGGGAATGGAACATAAAGAGAAAAAATATAAACTTCCATAAGAAGGAAAAGAGATAGAGGGAGTGAGTGAGAGAGAGACTTGAGAGAGGGAGAGGAGGTAGGAGGGAGAGTCTTGAGAGAGAGAGAGGGAGGGAGTGGGAGAGAGATAGAGGGTAGAGGATTGAAGGATTTAAGGGTCAAGGGTAGAGGGATAAGGGTAGAGTGGAGAGACTTATGAGTGAGAGAGAGAGAGGGGGGAGGGAGGGAGTACTGGGAAAGAGATAGAGGGTAGAGGGTTTAAGGGTTAAGAGTTTAGGGTTAAGGGGACAGAGATAGAGGGAGTGAGTGAGTGAGAGAGAGACCTTAGAGAGGGAGATGGGGTGGGATATTGAAGATAATTGAGAGAGAGGGAGGGAGGGTTAAGGGTAGAGGGTAGATGGTTTAATGGTTTAGGGTTAAGGGTGGATACAGAGATAGAGGGAGTGAGGAGTGAGAGAAATACCTAAGAGAGAGAGAAGGGGTAGGAGGGAGAGACTTGAGATAGAGTGAGTGAGTGAGTGAGAGAGAGACCTAATAGAGGGAGTGGTGCTAGGAGGGAGAGACTTGAGAGAGAGAGGGAGATAAAGGAAGGGAGGGTTAAGGGTAGAGGGTTTAAGGGTTTAGGTTTAAGGGGAGAGAGATTGAGGGAGTGAGTTAGTGAGAGAATCCTAAGAGAGGGAGAGGGGGTAGGATATTGAAGATACTTGAGAGAGAGATAGAGGGAGGGAGGGTTAAGGGTAGAGGGTAGATGGTTTAAGGGTGGAGGGAGAGAGATAGAGGGAGTGAGTGAGTGAGAGAAAGACCTAAGAGAGGGAGAAGGGGTAGGAGGGCAGACTTGAGATAGAGTGAGAGAGAGAGAGAGACCTCAGAGAGGGAGTGATGCTAGGAGGGAGAGAATTAAAGAGAGAGAGAGAGAGATAAAGGAAGGGAGGGTTAAGGGTAGAGGGTTTAAGGGTTTAGGGTTAAGGGTTAAGGGTTAAGGGGAGAGAGATAGAGGGAGTGAGTGAGTGAGAGAGAGACCTAAGAGAGGGAGAGGGGGTAGGATATTGAAGATGCTTGAGAGAGAGAGAGAGGGAGGAAATGGGAGAGAGATAGAGGGAGGGAGGGTTAAGGGTAGAGGGTAGATGGTTTAAGGGTTTAGGGTCAAGGGTGAAGGGGAGAGAGATAGAGGGAGTGAGTGAGTGAGAGAAATACCTAAGAGAGGGAGAAGGGGTAGGAGGAAGAGACTTGAGATAGAGTGAGTGAGTGAGAGAGAGACCTGAGAGAGGGAGTGGTACTAGGAGGGAGAGACTTGAGAGAGAGAGAGAGAGAGAAAGAGAGAAAGGAAGGGAGGGTTAAGGGTTGAGAGAGACCTAAGAGAGGGAGATGGGGTAGGATGGAGATACTTGAGAAAGAGAGAGAGGGAGTGGAAGAGAGATAGAGGGAGGGGGGTTAATGGTAGAGGGTAGATGGTTTAAGTGTTTACAATTTAAGGGTTGATGGTTTTTGGTTTTGGGTTAAGGGTAGAGGGAAGTGTTGGTTTTGTTTTACAATGTAACCAGGTTGATCTTCTAATTTACCTATGGAATTTCAAATCCCAATCAAGGGCAGCTTGAAGGACTTGGACCAATTGACGAGGACTTTAAAAAATCCTCCTACACTTTGGGCTCTACAAGACCCAAGAGGGTGATCCCTTAATGTGTTTACAACCTCTACACCAATATCATAAAAAAATTAACAATAACAAATAATCTCATTCAATAGCTCAACATAATAGGATAATATTGAATAGAATTGGCTATTCATTGACATTATCAGGTATTTGGAGCATGAGATAACTACAACACAATCCCAAGATAAAATAGGTCATTGATTTGCAATTTTTAGCAAGTTCTAGGTAAAGACGAACAAATACTGAATCATACAACTTAGATCAGTGCCATATATCCATTGTGGGAGTCAAATTCATAAGTATTCAAGGGTTTATAACAGATTTAACACATAACATATATGATCCCTAATAACATTGCATTGCAATCTCATCAATATGTATTCTAACCCAATACTACTTATCAAATCCTTATACAGAACATATCTGCCTATAATCTAATTTAAGCATTTTAATTAATTTCCCTTGTCAACAAATGATAGGAAGAAGGGATTGGTTTTGATGTGAGGAAACACCCTAGGGGAGGGATTAGTTTATAATCTTTCCAACATAGCTTGATGGAACACTGGATCTTTGCTCTTTCTTTGGAAACCTTTCACCAAAAGATGTCATGAATGTGTCTTACCCAAAGTATGCTTTAGGATCTCCATGCATACAAACACAAGGGTTTTCATTTATCATCTTGAAACAGTGGTACCTAAGATGATAGTACTACCCCTCCCTTGGAAATTTCTCTCTTCTTACAATTGGATGCATCAATACTCATTTTGATTTTGTCAAAAAGATATGAAATGATTTCTAAGCAATTCCTTATTGGGTCAATGAGATCACCAAAATCCCAGGACTTGTCAAATGAAGGTATATTATTGACACTTATCCCTTTTCTATTCACTTGTTACGACTTAGTGATGACTATCCAAAGAGAAAATGAGATAGTGGCAACAACCATTTATATTATTTATCTCACTACAATCCATTCCATGGCTATCGTCATGTTGTCACCCTGTGTAGATTTATTTTTTCAAATTCATAGATAACATGAAGAAAAACCTGTAGCCTTTAATGGTACTACTCTTATTCATGACTATGCTTTGTTCCCTTGAAGCACCATGATTTATGATGGTTTTTATGTTGAATATATTCATTAAAACACCCCTGTGCAAGTATATTCCTTCACTATTATAGCCTATTGTTGGAATGGATGATCAATGGTATGAAAAGGTAAAAATACAACTGTGCTTTGCTTCCTTCACTACTTGTTGCTGATTGTTGATTGTTGTTCATATGCATTTGTACCACTATAGTGCTTGATGTCCTACATGAACCTGCATGGCTGTCTTGTAGCATAAACTCATAGTTGTTGTTCATATACACTTGTACTCTGGCCTTGGCTTCAAAAATGAGACCTCTCCTAAACCATAACTGCTTAATTGTCATTTTTAACTTTTTGTTTCTTGTATGCAATCATGATCCATGTTGGATCAATCATGATGACCAAAACCCCTACATGAAAGGTTATGAGCATAGAAATTGTATCTCGATCACATGATATGAGGGTTCCATTGCTGTCATAAACCTCTTGTAATGACATATTTTCAATAGGAATATTATATGTGTCAACTAGAGTTGATGTTTCTTGAATGTCTTTTCCTTTTATGCCTTTCCTTAAAACATCATGCATTGAATGTTATTTGGAAACTTGTTCACCTAATGTTTGATTGTGAAGGACTTGAATAGAGCCTTGTGTAACTTTTTTTTTTGTTGTTGTTGTCCTTCATGAGACCATTGTAGCATGCATTGTTGGTTGTCCTTATCAATGGCAATGACCTTTACCTATTGCATTCACTTTCACCAATGCACCCATGAATGAATAATATCAATCCCCTTTGCCTCTTGTATCTCTTGAAAAGGTGTTGTCCTTGTACTTGTATCATGACCTTGATTAAACCATTTCTCTTCTTTTGTTATGTGTAATAAATACACATAGTCTCCTCATTTTATCTTTATTGGACAACCACCTATCACATATGTGGGTGACCTAACAACTCGAAAGTGATGTGTGACTATCCAATAGGGTTATGGTGAGAGGGGTTTGACAACAACTTGAAATGCTTCCTCATTGTTTAAAAGATGCATAATTGAACTTGATGTATCTATGAAGTCACTTCCTTTATAAACAGATCATGGATCTTCTTAAGAAGATTGAAGGACATATCAACATAGTATGTTGCATCTTTTGAATCTGTCCTTTCTTGTACTATCTTATGTTCCTTTCCTTTCCCGTCTTATGTTACTAGTCTTTTATGGTATTGGGAAAATCCTAAGGTTGGGGTTTTTTCTTTGATTGAATCCTTTTATCTCTCTCCCCTCTACCCATAACCCTAAACCCTAAACCCTTAACCCTTAAACTCCAAACCCTTAAACCCTCTATCCTCTACCCTCTCTCTCTCTCTCTCAAGTCTCTCCCTCCTACCCCCTCTCCCTCTCTTAGGTTTCTATCTATCTCTCACTCACTCCCTCTATGTATCTCCCCTCTACCCTTAAACCCTAAACCCTAAACCCTTAACTATAAACCTTAAACCATTAACCCTTAAACTCTAAACCCTTAAACCCTCTACCCCATATCTCTCTCCCACTCCCTCCCTCTTTCCCTCTCTCTCTCAGGTATCACCCTCCTACACCTTCTGCCTCTCTCTCTCTCACCCTCCAACCCCTTCTACCTCTTTCTCTCTCTCTCAAGTCTCTCCCTCCTACCCCCTCTCCCTCTCTTAGGTATTTATCTATCTCACTCACTCCCTCTATGTGTCTCCCCTCTACCCTTAAACCCTTAACCCTAAACCTTAAACCCTTAACCCTTAAACTCTAAACCCTTAAACCCTCTACCCTCTACGTCTAACCCTCTACCCCATATCTCTCTTCCACTCCCTCCCTCTTTCCCTCTGTCTCTCAAGTCTCACCCTCCTACCTCTTTTGCCTCTCTCTCTCACTCACTCTTATCTCCCTCCCCTCTACCCTTTACCCTCTATCCTCTCTCTCTTACTCACTCTCTATATCTCTCTCCCTTCTACCCTTAACCCTAAACCTTAAACCCTTATCCCTTAAACTCTAAACCCTTAAACCCTTAACCCTTAAAATCTAAACCCTTAATATTAGGTGTGTATTAAAACATTATAAAAGTATAAATTTTTGGAGTTCTATTAGGAATTGAATGATAAATGATGATGAATGGGAAAATCTAAGGCACTTTAATATTTTCAACTAAAAAGTTAGAGTTCAGTTAGGATTAGTTTTCACTTAGGGTTAGGTTTAGGGTTCAATTAATGTTCAATTTGGGTTAGGATTAAGGATGAGGTTGGGGTTTAATTAAGGTTATGAATTCAATAAGAGTTAAAATAGGGTCAAGGTTAAGGTTAGGGTTGGGGTTAAGGTTAAATTAGGATAAGTATTAGTGTTAGGGTTAGGATTAGAGTTCAATTGTAGTTCAAAGTTAGGGTTATGGTGCAATTCAAGTGATTAAATTTGATGTCTTGCAGACTGTCAAAAAAGAATATTCTTTCCCTGCGGAATATTCGCTCCTCTTGGCTTAAAAATGATGGGTGATAGGCCGTCGTGTCGGCGTCACTCCTCTTTGCCAGAATATTCCCTATACAGTCTCTGGTATATTTTGTAAAGGGTGATCCCATAATAGTGGTTTACAATTTTTGGCCAAACTGTACACTGAAATTATTATTTTTAACTAATTCTTCACATTCGGGCACCTATATCGGCTAAACTGTGAGGAATTTGAAGATGGTGCAAACTAGAGTCTCATCAAATTTTTTCTGTAAATTCTAAAAATATTTTTTTCAAAATTTTTGGAATCAAATTGCACTTCTTTTTCCATCTCCCACAAAAATTTATTTTTTTCAGAAAACAACATTTTTAAAAAGTGATGCACACCGTCTAACACATAAATTTTTTTCCATGAAGGATAAAATTATAATTCTTTCAAATTTAGATTTGTAACTCTAATATCTAGCACTTCCACTTGGTTAGATAGTTTTTTATTGAATATTTTTTCCTTAATCAAGTTTCAAAGTCAAACAAATTATAATTTAGACACAGTGTGACCGTATAATGCGTAACTTTTTTTGTATATGTCAAAATTTTATTTTATTTTTTTTGTTGGATCAAGGACTTCAATATCTGGTGCACTCATATTTTTCAAAAAAAAAAATAGATAATCTTCTATTTTTCCACATGTGAAGAAAAGAGAAATTCATTTTCGATGAAAAACCTATGTTTAATAAAACTTAAAAAACAAATACATAACAAAACCAAAACATATTAAAATTATATTCATTGGATAGCTTGTTCTGAGGAATACCATAATCATTTGAAATAAATTTTAAATGAATTCATTTGATCCCCCAAAAGCTAAATCAAAAGTGATTTTTTATCAACATTTTGATAGGTGTAAAGGAGATGCATTTATAAGTATGGTTTAAAACTAGCGAGGTTCTATCCAAGGGGGTTTGATCTAAGGTGATTTGATCAAACCCTCTTTAATTGGAATCCTTAAAATGGAACTTTTTAAGGCTTAAATCATTATATTTTCTAAAAATATGTGATTTCAACTAAAATCTATTCCTCTCAGGAATTGTAAACCACTATTATGACATCACCCTAAACAGTGTTGCTAGATTTGAATTTGACTGTTTAGATTTATGCAGGTGCCCGTCGATGATAAAAACATTACTAGAAATGATTTGGTCATCAGGATTTTTCTTTAAAATGCCCACCAGTCTAAGAGAGGGGCCCACAGGGGCGTATCTGAGGCTACCGTGTGGTGGTAGTGACTGCAAGGGGTTGTACCCTATCACGGGTACATAGTACCTTACGCACAGGGTACAATATGCAAAAATACTTTATGCAGAATAGATTTTTCCCTTTTCTATTTTAATGTTTTTGATTTTTTTAAAAAAATTTAAATACAATTAAAAACTGCGAAAAAATTTCTTGCAGAATATTTGAATTTTTTTTTTTTTTTGCAAATATATATATATATATATATTTAAAAAATCGTACTAGCGTAATTATGGCAACCTGGGAGGCCATATGGCTCTTCAAGAAAAAAAATTTGCCTCACCAAATGACTTGCTCCAAAATGGACAAATTGACAGTCAATCTTAGGGTTTTTGGCCCTTCTGGATGTGATGGTAGGGTCGGATTTTACCCGAAATGCTCCAAAATTGCAGCTACCTTCTAGATCTAACAACCACTATTCAGCTTCAAACCCTCCTAGATTTGGTCTCGTATGTCTAATTTAGACTAAACAAAAGGAAAAATCAACTTTCTCGAACCTTTCAGATGCAATGGTGAGCTTAGATTTGCACTAGAAAGCTCCGATATGAACCTGCAACAAAGAGCCAAAAATGGAACTCCCCCAAATCTGGAATCTCTCTTCAAAATAAGACTCTCCAATGGCACCCAAACCGCTCTGATACCATGTTAGAATTGGCTATGAATGCCAAGATCTATGGACCAAATGGAAAGCACAAAAAGAGAGAGAGATCATATGACCCCCCCATAAGAGATAACCTGCTACAAGAAGAAGCACTGGAAGTACACTTGTGGAGTAACACTGGAATCCTAAATGCAGCAATCAAGGAAAGATACTTTTGTTTGCTACTAAAACCATAATAGAGTCACTGATTGACTCAAGGTGGAATCATTATGAAGTAACAACATACCCAATGCCAAGGAAAATTGGAAAACTCACAAACTAGCACAACTTTGGAATCTATGATGCAGCAGTTGATTAAGAGATGCTCTGGAACTGTGGATGAAGAAGCCAACCAAAAGAACCCCAAAGCTAAAGACTGTGAAGAAAGCCCTCCAAATGAATGTTGGTAGGAGCAACTGACCCCCATTTGACTACCAATTAGAGGAACAAATAGTCCAAGACAAGGCTTGATCAGGAGGCAAAATAATTTTCCTAGGTTTGCTTATTAATGCATGATTTGTTTTTAAAACAACTTAATTAAAAAGTTTAATTTAAAAACATTATTTATTCAAAAACTTTATTATTAAAATAATAAAGAAAATAATTTTTTTTTATGAAAAAACTTTATTGAAAATAAAGAAAAAGCATTTGTTTTATTTTTATAAAAAAATTTATAAAAAATTTAATAAAGTAATTTTTTTATTTAAAAAAAACTGTATTAAAATAATAAAGAAAAAAAAATAACAAGTTTGATTTTTATTTTAAAAAAACTTTAAAAAAAACATAGTAAAAAGTTTTATTTAAAAACTTTAAAAAAATAGAGGGGTCGTCGGTGGGGATGGCAGGTACGCCAACCCCTGCAACAATCGGTCGATCATTGCAGGTGGTGAACGACCCTGCCACAACCATCAAAAGCTAGCCTGCAATCTGCAGTACCTACGGGCCGCAAGGTGCCCGAAATGGTCTGCCACATAGGTACCCTGTCGGGTACCCTACGTACCACAGGAAATTTTAAATTTTTTAAAAAACTTTTGATTTTTAAAATTAAAAAAATTCTGATTTTTTTTAATGTTTTTTTTTAAGATTTAAAAAACAAAATGTAAAAATGTAAAAAATAAATAAATAAATATATATATATATATATTTAATAAAATTGTACCTACATAGGTAGGGCCGTACGACCCGCCTGCTAATTTTTTTTGCCTCTGAGAGCAACTTGTCCAAATTCGACGATTTGCCAGTCAATTTATGGGTTTTTGGCCCTTTTGAACACAATGGCGATGTCCTTTTTGGTTGAAAATGCTCCAAAGTGATAGCTAGGTCTTGGATCTGGCAGCCACCTCCAATCTTCAACCCTTTGCAGATTTGGCCTCCAATGTCCAATTGAGATGAAACAAAAGGAAAATCTAACTATGTCAGACACTCCAAACGCAATGGTGAGCTTAGATTTGATGCAACAAGCTCCCAATATGCACTTGCAACACAAGGCCAAAAATAGAACCCTCCAAGAATCTCTCCAAAAGAATAACTAAAGGCACTCCAATAGCTCTAATACCATGTAAAAATTAGCTATGAAGGTAGCCACCCAAGATCTAGAGGCCTAATAGAAAGCACAAGCATAAGAGAGATATAAGCAATATGACAAGAATAAACTGTATTCTTATCAATAAATGCAAATATAATGGAATGAATAGTACATAGGAGACCCTTTGGTTATATAGCCAAGTTGAGAACATAGAAGGGCATAAGATTATGGAAAGTGTCGTAATCTTATGACATGAGACAACTATGAAAAGTTATCACTCCACCTAAAGTGGGAAAGAGATAATGTGATAATCACCACAAAAGGTGGAGAGATAATCACATGATGTGTTCACAAAAGGTGGAAGTGATGAGGTAATGACATGTCAAGTCCACCAAAACTAGAAATTCTCCAACAACCTCCTATGTGGTCCCTAAGTAAACTTAACTAAGGTGTAATTATGACCTACGACAAGGTACAACACATTTAATTACACCAACACTTAGTGGTCAGTTACAATTAGATTTAGTGTTCAATTAGGGTAAGGGTTAGAGTCCAAATAGGGTTAGGGTTTAACTAGGGTTAGGATTAGAATAGAATAAAGTTCCGTGTTTAATTATAATATCTAGAATTTAGTATAATTTTAGAAAATGAAATGATTTGGACACAGAAAAAAATAGAAAGTTGATTTTATATAGATCTTATTTATTAATTTATTCTAGAATTCTAATTAATCATTTTTTAATTAATTTAAAATGAATATTTAATTTAATTTAATTTAATTGTATTAGATAATTAGCAAAACTAAATAGATAATAAATATTTTATGGATTTTTAAAATTAGAATTTAGTTTAATTTTATTTGTAATGTCAAATATTAAAATTTTAGATTGAAATACTTAATTTATTTTTAAATATTTATAATTAATGTTGAATTTATAAACTAATATTAAGACATTAGGGTTAGTGTTAGTATTAAATTAGAGTTAGAATTATGGTTCAATTGTGTTAGGTTTTGATTAGGGTTAGTGCTCATTAAGGGTTAGGGTTTAAATATGATTCAATTGTGGTTATGGTTCAATTAGGGCTAGGATTTAGATGGGCTTAGGGTTAGGGTTAGAAATAGTGTTTAATTAGTCTTAGAGTTAAAAATAGGGTTCAATTAGGCTTAGGGTTAAAATTATGATTCAATTAGGGTTAGGGTTCAATTAAAGGTAGGATTATATTTCAATTAGGGTTATGATTCAATTATGGTTAGGGTTTTGGTAAATTATAATTATCTCACATATGAGTTTGGGGTTAGAGCTAGGATCTTGATTTAATTAATCTCAAGCTTAAGGTTAAGGTTAGGGTTTAATTAAGATCAAGGTTAGGGTTAAGGTTAAGGTTGGGGTTTGATTAGGGTTATAATTAGAGTTAAGGTTGTCATGAGAACTATGGTTAGTGTTAAACTAAGGATTATGAATAGCATTAGAATTATGGTTAGGGTTAGAATTATAATTAAGATTATAATTAGGGTTAGAATGAGAAGGGTTAGGATTATAATTATAGATAGACTTAGGGTTAGCATTAGCATTAGGGTTAAGGTTAGGTTAAGTTTACCATTTAATTAGAGTTGGGGTTCTAGGATAAAGCTTGGGTTCAATGATAGGGTTAGGGTTGGGGTTAGAGTTAAAGTTCAATTACAAATAGGGTTAGGGTTCAATTAGGTTTAAGGTTAAGTTTAGATTAGGTTTATGATTCAATCTCAACAATAATTCTCACTCTAACTCTAACCCTAAACTTAATCGTAAAATTAACACTAACACTATTTTTAACCCCAACCCTAAGTAAATATATATCTAACCCTAACCTTAAATCTATAACTAAAAGTAATTATAATCTTGTCTTTCATGTTGTGCTAAAAATGTTGCTAGCATATACATATATATTATTTATTAATATATACAAAATACCCCTTCTCCCTCTCTCAGCTCTTTCCCTCACTCACTCACTCCCTCTATCTCTCTCCTCTCCACCCTTAACCCTAAACCCTTAAACCATCTACCCGAGCTACCCTTAACCCTCCCTCCCTATATCTCTCTCCCACTCCCTCCCTCTCTCTCTCTCTCAAGTATCTTCAATAGCCTAAGCCCTCTCCCTCTCTTAGGTCTCTCTCTCACTCACTCACTCACTCCCTCTATCTCCCTTAACCCTAAACCCGAAACCATAAATCCTAACCCTAAACCCTCTACCCTCTACCCTTAACCCTCTATGTATTCTCTATTTCTCTCCCACACCCTCCCTCTCTCTCACTAAATCCTCTATCTCTCTCCCTCTACCCATAACCCTAAACCAATAAACCCCAAACCCATAAACCCTCTCCTCTCTCTCTCTCAAGTCTATCCCTCCTAGCCCCTCTCCTCTCTCAGGTCTCTCTCTCTCACTCCTCTCTATCTCTCTCTATACCCTTAAACCTTTAACCCTTAAACTCTAAACCCTTAAACCCTCTACCCTCTATCTCTTTCCCAATACTCCCTCCCTCCTCTCTCTCTCTCAATCCTAAGTCTCTCCACTCTACTCTTAACCCTTAAATCCTTAAATCCTCTACCTTCTATCTCTCCCCCTCCCCTCCTCTCTCTCAACACTCTCCCTCCTACCCCTCTCCTCTCTCATGTCTCTATCTCTCCTCTTCCCTCTATCTCTCGCCTCTGATGGAACTTTATATTTTGCTCCTTATGTTCCATTCCTACCCTATCTAGTGTGTGGTCTTTCATGGTGTCAAAATTTTCCTTGGGTTGGTGGTTTTAGCTTTATTTTCATATAAAACCCTTGTGTTTATTTTATGCTTGGTTGGGATCTATTTCAATGTTACTTTTGAGGGGTTTTAAAATGACTTATGTCCTATTGTTCTGTCTAGGCTGAGTCCCTTTGTTTTAATATTTTATTTCCTCTACAGGGTTTTATTTTCCTAAGTCTTGGTTGGCCCCATGTTTCATCATTTAAAAAAAATGTATGTCATTGTTTACCATCTTCCAAGTAATGTCCCCTTTTCCTTTTAATAAATGTTTTTTTTGCATAAGGATGAAGTTCATGTGACCGTTGATCAGCTATTGTTTGATCTCAGCCACTCCTCGCCATCCCACGATGACCCCACCACACTACTTTGGTTGATCATGATATCACGGGTGGGTGCCACATGTCCTATCTGGTGAGGCCGAAGGTGTTAAGTTTGGTTGATCGTCGATCAATTGTCATCATATCTTAATGGTTTCCCACCATTGTGTGATCAAAAGTTGCAAGGTTTTTACTGATCGTGATATCATGGGTGGGAACCATGTGTATCATCTGATGAAGCTGAAGGAATGAAGGAAATACTGTGGTAAATTAATTTGGCCTTAATACATTAAAAGGTGGGTTACTAAAGTGTTCTTGAGGTGCACATGTTTTAAATCGGTGGATATGTTATAATCTTGATGAAAAAGTTGCTCAACAGTTAATAATAAGGCTGGAAACTATGTTGAAGGAACAAGATCATGAATGCTCAAGATCTACGATTTCCCACCATTGCGTGATCCAAAGTTGCAGGATCTTTACTGATTGCAATATCATGGGAAACCACCACATGGACGGCTAAAATTTAATTATGCATCAAATATGGTTGGAGCCATTCCTACAGTGTGAGAGTGAGCTTTAATGGTGGATGAGACATTTTTTGGCATGATTTGATCGAGATAAAATCATTTCTCCTATTTTATTTGTATCACAAAGCATTCAAGTATTTTGTGGAGCAGTTTTAGAGCCAAAAGTGAAGTTGTGAATCTCTACAACGAGAATTTGGGACTTCTGCAAACAAAGTCGTGAGTTAATTTTTGTGCTTCTTGGTCATTTTGTACTTGAATTTGGGAAAAGATTTGTTGTGCTTGTCATTGAGCTTGTTGATAAAGGTGTTAGGGATATAGTTTAATTATAGTTGTGAGAAATTGTAGTTTTTTGTTCTGTAATTTCCTATATCTGGTTAGTCCTAGCTATTCGAAGTGTGAAATTGTAAAAAGACCCTAGTTTGTCCAAGATGGCACTGCTAAAGCAACATTCTGGCCAAGTTGACTATTTAAAAATAAACATGTATGATGATTTCTTGGATCAATTTCCCAACTCAAAGAATGATAGAAAAAATGGATTGGTTCTAATGTGAGGGAAAATCATGGGGGAAGGGTTAGTATATAATTTCTCTAACATTACCGATGCTAGGGTTCCTCTCACAGGCTTGGAAATGTTCATATTATGATATGGACAGAGGAATTTTCCTCACCCCTTTTCAAATAGTTGGATGTATGATTTGGGAAATCTGGTGGTCCCAAACATGTTCCCTAACATAAACTTACTTAGGGTAGTGGCTACAAGATATGACCTTGTCACACAGGTAATTAGGGATAATGATGGAAAGGTTCTGTTGAGCATTAATAGAGAAGAGGTCCAACAGATTTTTGACTTGAGTGAACCAAGTGAAGTCTTGGTTCCTATTAATCTTGAGGAAATGAAGCAAGAATATGCAAATTTGAAGTCTCTTTTTAGAGCTAAGTTGATTCCACCTCATCTAGCTAGGGTAGGAGGTTCACGATTTCATATCAGCCCCAGTGACCAAGAACCTTTCAGTTTAAATTATTTTGCAAATCATTTCTTGGCCACTATTCAATGTGTCAAATTTTGGGTTTCAGTCCTGGTGTGGTGATGCCTATTACATACATGTTCATGGGGGTGAAAATACAACACCCTAACTTCTCTGTGATATATGACTTTGCTTCTTTTTTGGCTAAGAGGATACATGAAGGGTTGTCAAAGTTGCAGAAAAATTATACTGGCACTTAATTCTTCTAGTATTCTATGCTACTACATATGTTCTTGTTCATGAATGTCGACTTTTTCTATAAAAAGATGAAATTAAGGCAATCAGTTGATGGAGAAAGATTGCCATTACAATTATGGGCTTTAGATTTATCTTGCAATAAGGAAAGCACCAGTTATGTGCAATTTGATAATTACTTTGCTTCTATATTGATGGATAGAGTGATGGTGAATGTACCTAGGATCCCTAAGGAATTGCATTGTTTCCTCAGGCCAAAAGGGAGGAAGCCAAAATTGAAAGTTTTCCATAACTAGGGTGACATTATCCCATACCCAGTCAGCACTGTTTTGAGAGTATAAGGTTTTCAAGGAACCCCCCATATAGTGCCATACAATGTGCCACCAAGAGTTGGGTTTGTAGAAGTTATGTGGAAAATAATTTGTATCCATGAGGACAACCTCACAGGGAGGGGTAAGGGAACATTTTTCCCTGATTATATAGTGGTGTCTAATTTTTCCTTTTCAAAAGGAGGTTGGGTGCATTTTGAGAAATTCTTTGATGATTACCATTTGAGGTGTGGTCTAAACTGGCAGCATGATCCTAAGGGTTTATTTGCCCTTTTTAGACAAAGAATAAAAGCTAGAAAATTTGTACATGAGTTCAACTTTCTTGAGGATTTGATCAGAAATGAATTTGATCTAAATAGGCAAGAGTTGAACAAGGAGAAATGGATAGCTTATGACAAGCTATTAGATATTGTTCATAAGATGGATCTGAAGTATAATCCATTGTTGGAGTTCAATCCATACCATAAGAAGATTGACTTTCTAATGTAGAATTTCAAGGAAATTATGGGCACATTGAGGACCAAAAGGATAAATTTAGAACTGAGTATGGGTGTACAGGAACAAGGTGCCAGGCCAATTGAAACAAGGCTAGCATACCAGCCTACAAAAAGGTGGCCTATTTATAGGAGGAAAAAGGATGATAGCAATGATGAAGAGGAAGTGGACAAAAAAGGAAAGAAAATAATGGAGTTTCCTTCACAACCAAGTCCAAAATTCAAAGTGTCTGGGGCAATTAAAATCATTGATTTAGAATCATCATGAGAAGACAGTCCCTCATCACCACTATTCGAGAAAAGCCCTAAAAGATAAAGAATTGATCAACCACAGGAGGATCTAATGGATGAAATTATTGTTACTGATTAGAACATGTAGGTTGGTATGCCTTCCCCTCCTAGGCCAACTGAATTGGTTCTATTTGATTTAGATATGAAAGGAAAAAGTTTACAAGATGCAAGAATGGAAGCATGTAAGGAGTTTCTAGATGATAATACATTTGTAAAAACTCTTGTATTCTTGCAATTGGTATGGAGGATGAAATTTGAAGAATATTAAGAGAAATGTAAAAAGAGAAGAGAACTAAGGCTTGACGGGTTAGACCAGGATAATGATGAGGAGGTAAAAGTTGAATTAATGGAGGAATTTAAGAACATCACTCCTGAAGAGGGAAGAAGATTGGTGAGTTAGGCTGGTGTGTTGATTCTACCTAAATGGGAAATTGCAAATGCTATAGAATTTAATGCTATTTTAAAGTCCAAGCATCCTTTGCAAGACTCTGATGAAGAAGTCAAGGCAACATTACAAGATTCTTCCTTTAGTGAGGAATATGAAACTTTGGAAATTTGGGCATTGGCCCCTCTAAGAAGAAAGCCAAATGTTATGGATATTAATCCAAATTTTAGAGGAGGATTAATAATTAAGACAGCTTCAAAGACCTCAACACTAAGGCCACTAATTTGACTGTGAATGTGGCCAAATTGGCCCAAAAGACTATTGAAAGGGAGGAGGCTAGAAAGAAGATCCTAATGGAGAAGTATAACCTTTTGATTGAGGAATACAGAAAGATGCAATAGAGGAATGTTGAGTTGTAGATTGAGGTGGAAAGGCTTAGGTATAAATAGATTGGGGAGACATCAAGTGCTCCTAGGACCAATGCATTACCTTCCACAGTAGGGTCAGTGCCTCCTACTTCTCCAATTGTTTCCACACCAGGGTCTCCATGTTAGAATATTTCTCTCACCCCTCCTTTAGAACAAATTGATGAAGAAGTAGAGTGCTTTTTTGATCCTACAAAGAAGTAGCTCTTGCAAATAATTGATGAATTATAGACATCATTGAAGGTAAGTGAGAAGGGATCTCTTTCAAAGAAAAAAGAGATTGTTACTACTATCTTGAGGCATTTAAATGAAAAGGTTGACAGTAAATTGCTATCTATACATTCTTTATATTCTTTGTTATTAGATGCAATAAAGAACATTGATAGGGATTAGGAAGTAGTGATACCATTGATTGAAAATTGGATCCCTAGGGCCAATGATTTGGATGTCATGTATAAGGCTTCAAGGTTTGATACAAATAATAGGTCCCAATTATTAAAACCTACTCAAGTGTTGGTTAAATCATTGCAAGGTTTTTAGACCCTACCAGATGATTTGAGTAGGAAGATCAGGGAATTGTTGAAGAATTTTGATGATTGGGGTAACACATTGTTACCAGATATAATTGATGAGTAGGGGAAAATTAGGTCACTCCAGTAGTGGTAGAATCAAGCAAGTGAAGTCATCAATGATCAAATTAAATTAATTTGTGATGAGTCAAATTATTACTTGTTGGTGAGCTGTATGGATAAAATTATTAGTACCTACTCATTTTTGGAAGCTTTTGAAAGAGATGCAAATTAAAATCATTAGTACCTACTCATTTTTGGAAGCTTTTGAAAGAGATGCAAATTAGGTAGTAGTAAAATACACACCTTATAATACCAAGGTGAATGAGGTGATTAATTTTGACTAGCCGACTGATGAAGAATACCACAAATGGGTAACTAAATATTTGATTGAGGAAGAGTAAAAGGAATGGACTACTAACACATGGTAAAGCAGATGTTGTGGTTACAATGGTTTCTAGTTTTTCTTTGATGGTATTCTCGATGCTTATGGTTTGTTGTTGTTGCATCAAATTTTCTCAGCTGATATGATGAACAAGAATATTCTCCAAGGTGATAGTTGTTGTAACAATTTTTGGAATATCACTAGGTGTCCCAATTGGCTGGTGACATATGTACTTTCTAGCTCAATGCTTGTTTGCTCCTTCATTTTCTATAAGAAGGATTTCAAGGCCAGAAGTACGGGTTAGCAAGTTAGATAATTTTTGGTCGAGCCTAGGTGAAGTTGCAGAGAAAATTGTAAAGTCTAATGGTTTTAGAGAGAAATACAATTTAGGTTCTAAGTTATTTTGTAATTGGTTTTGAATTCATGGGGATTTAATGTTGTATAATAGTACTAGCATTTGAGTTGAAATGAAATTCAAACTCATGTCTCTCCACTATACATGCATATCCAAATTTTGAATAAGATGACTAAGGGTTTTTTCAT
Organism: Sequoia sempervirens; assembly: GCA_007258455.2. Classification (NCBI taxonomy): domain Eukaryota; kingdom Viridiplantae; phylum Streptophyta; class Pinopsida; order Cupressales; family Cupressaceae; genus Sequoia; species Sequoia sempervirens. The sequence goes on along the minus strand of VDFB02252616.1, from coordinate 41,015,013 downwards.
TCATCTCACTGTTGTGGTGTGTATAATCCTTATTTTAGATTTAATTCAAGGAATTAATTAAAATGCTTGAATAGGATTATAGGCGAATATGTTCTGTATAAGGATTTGATAAGTAGTATTGGGTGAGAATGCATACTGATGAAATTGTAATGCAATATTGTCAGGGATATTATAAGTTATATGTTATGTATTAAATCTTTCATAAACCTTCAGATGCTTATGAATTTGACTCCTATAATGGATATATGGAACTGATCTAAGTTGTAATTATTTGTGTAGTTCAATAATTATTTGTCTTTTCCTAGAGATTGCTACAAATTACAAATTAATGACTATATTTTGCTATGGATTGTGTTATAGTTATCTCATGCTCCACATAGTTGATATTATCGATGAACAATCAATTTTATTTGATATTATCCTATTGGGTTGAGCTATTCAATGGGATTATCTATTATGTGTTAATGTTGTTTATGATATTGGTACAAAGGTTGTAAACACATTAAGGGATCACCCTCCCAGGTCTTGCAGAGCCCAAAGTGTAGGAGGCCTTTTAAAGTCCTCATCAATTGTTCCAGGTCCTTCAAGTTTCCCTTGATTGGAATTGGCAATCCCATAGGTAGATTAGAAGACCAACCTAGTTATAGTGTAAAAAAAAAAACCAACACCCTCTACCTTTAAACCTAAACCCTAAACCATTAACCCTTAAACCCTCTACCCTCTATCTCTATCCCACTCCATCCCTCTCTCTCTCAAGTCTCACCCTCCTACCCCCTCTCCCTCTCTCACTCACTCTTACCTCCCTTCCCTCTACCCTTGACCCTCTACCTTCTATCTCTCTCTCTCTCACTCCCTTCTTCTCTCTCTCATTGAATCCCTCTATCTCTCTCCCCTCTACCTATTGGTTGTTTTTATTGTAACCGGGTTGGTCTTCTAATTTACCTCTAGAATTACCAATTCCAATCAAGGGAAACTCAAAGGACCTGGACCAACTGATGAGGATTTTAAAGACCTCCTACACTTTGGGCTCTGCAAGACCTGAGAGGGTGATCCCTTAAGGTGTTTACAACCTCTACACCATTATCATAAACAACATTAACAACAATAGATAATCTCATTTAATAGCTCAACATAATAGTATAATATTGAATAGAATTGGTTGTTCATTGGTAATATCAACTATTTGGAGCATGAGATAACTACAAAACATTCTGCAGTGTAAAATAGTCATTGACTTGCAATTTGTAGCAAGCACTAGGTAAAGAAAAACAAAATACTTAACCATACAAATTAGTACAACTTACATCAGTATCATATATCCATTAAGGGATTCAAATTCATAAACATCTAAGGGTTTATGACAGATTTAACACATAACATATAAGATCCTTGAGAAAATTGCTTTACAATTTCATCAACATGTATTCTAACCCAATACTACTTATCAAATCCTTATACAAAACATATCCACCGACAATCCCTATTTAAGATGTTTTGAATGCTTTGTGATACCAAAAATAGAAGAATAGTTGCTTTATTTCGATCAAACCATGGCAGTAGATGTCATGGCTGCCATTAAAGCTTACTCACGTGCTACACAAATGGATCTAATCACATTTGATACAGGTTCAAATATTAGCCATTGATCTTTCACCTTGGTGAGATCATCAGACAACTACCTTCAAAGCAAACTGACATAGTCAGGTATGTCCAGGATCATCATGGAAAAAGTAGGCCCTTAAGTGGAAATTTTTTTAGAAAAATTAGAGTTAGGCAACTTGACATAAAAATTTGAATAAGTTATCTATATTATTTCAAAAATATGTAAGAATAGAATCTATAGAAAATTGAATTTACTTTCTAAACTACGAGGTTTATTTAAAATAGAGAAAATCTATTTGGTGAAAATTTGAAATTTCAATGTAGTAGTACTTAAATTTTAGGGAAAAAATAAGTAGGTGTCTGTTTGACCACCCTAACCCCAATAAAATGATAACATTTTGTTATAAGATTTTAGATATAAGTAGAGGACTCATGTCCTGATGTGATCCATATTTTTTTGTAATTTTTTTCCAAGTAAATAATTAATTATGAGTTTTTATTACAAATTTTAAAAAATATAAAATACTTGTACATTTGATCACCTTAACTTGGTCAAAAATTCATGAAATTCAATTTTTCTTTTTTTAATCCTATAGTATGTGAAGCATAGAATGTGACACATGTTTTGGATTCAAAAAATGTCATACCATTTGAAAGCTATAGATGTTTTTCAATCAACCTATCAATCAGGACTTTAGTCATAATTTGAATAGAAAATGGATAATAATTACTTATTAAATTCAAAGTAAATCATAATTTATATTGGTGGAAAGTTGAGAATATCCTTTAAAAACCCTTTTTTGTTTCATCAATTTTGGGTAAAAAAAATGTCATTAGCCACATACCCATCATATTGCCACTTTTTGGCCCATCATGGAAATAAGGGGCCCACCATAGTACTCATTTCCAAGGAGATCCACATGGTTCCTACCCGTGATATCACAATTAATAAAGACCTTGCAACTTTTGATCACGTGATGGTGAGCAACCATGGATCTCAACCATCAACAATATTGTTCGTTCAACATAGTTGCCAACCTTGTTATTAACCATTGAGCACCTTTCTACCAAGATTATAACATCTTCGTTGATTTAAAACATGTGCATCTTATAACTGCTTTAGTAACCCATGGCCTAATGTATTAAAGACACATCAAAGTATTTATCATTCCTTCGACTTCACTAGATGAGACTTGTGGCGCTCACTCATGAAATCATGATAAAAAAAGACAGTGTGGAGGGGTCATCGTGGGATGGCGGGGAACGACTAAGATCACACAATGATTGATCTATGACCATGCAAACTTGTCCCTCTGCAAAATAAAAACATTTATCAGGGGAGAGGGCCCAGTAGTCATGTGAGGTCTAATAGTCGCACACTCAATCATGATGATAATACCCAGTCTTACCACATATTTATAATATATATTGTAAATAAACATTCCAAATGTAAATAAGGAAAAAACTAAATGTTGATAAAAAATGGACCCATACTTGAACACATGAGAACCTCTAAATGTTATATGAAAAAAACATAAATACATTCATGAAGAAGTGAAATAAATATTTTTTTGTTTCAAATAAAATATCACAACTCTCCACTATAAGTATATCATTTAAACAATAAAATGCTCATTTAATAAAATAAGACACTCATTTAAACAAGTATTGTTATCATAGTGAAAAAATATTGTTCTTATGTGTACAACAATTGGGGTAGCAATGTACAAGCATTGGATAATTTTATATAAATAGTTTTTCCTATCACAAATATAAAAGGCGAGCACAATAAATAACATGTGTTTTCCCATTAAATGTGAAGGATTTTCAAAGAGTTTTAGTGTTCAACTATTGGTCCATTTTTGTTCAATATAACTTGTATTTTAAATAATTGTGTTGTTTATATAACAACAAATAATTTTTTTGTGTTCAACTATTAGTCCATATGTGTTGAATATAAAAGATAGAGATATTAAAGATTTATGGGTATCAATAAGTATTTGGTCCACTTAGGTTGTATACTAATTTTAATTTGTATAAAAATATCATATTCTACAAGCAACAAATGATATTTTTTTGGTTCAACTATTGGGGGTTCCATGATTAAGTTTTGGTTGAACCTTTAAAAAGTCAAATTTTAGACACTTCTCAAAAGATCTGCCGATGTGGTGAGTTGCATGATGAGTCACACTTCAAAACCCTAGTTATAGATAAATAAGAGACCAGTCTACATTTCAAAAAAAAAATGAAGGTTCTATGATATTCCAGTCAATTGATACATGCTAAGAAAGTTATTCTGCATGACTATTGGGCCCTCTCCACTAAAGGAATAAGAGGACATCACTAGGCTAATGGAAAACAATGACATAAGTTATTTTAACAAGGGAACACGGGACCAAAAAAAGACTTAGGAAAAAAAAAGTCAGGCAAAGGAAATAAAACAATAAAACAAAAGGGGGCCCAACCTAGATGAAGCGATGGGGCTTAAGTCATTTTAACGCCTTCCCAAAAAGTAATGACCAAATAGATCCCATCCAAGGTGTAAGATGAACACTAGGATTTTACATGAAGACAAAGGTAAAACCCCAACCTTAGGATTTTCCCAAAAACCATAGATGACTAGAGACACAAGGCAGGATAAAATAGAACACAAAGAACAAAACTTTGAAGTTCCATCACTACCCATAACCCTAAATGCTAAATCATTAACCCTTAACCCTTAAACCCCAAACCCTTAAACCCTCTACCCTCTCTCTCTCTCAAGTATCTCCCTCCTACCCCCTCTCCCTCTCTCATATCTCTCTCTCTCTCACTCACTTCCTTCTTCCTTAACTCTCAACCATTCCATTATCTCTCCCTCTCTTTCCCTCTATCTCCGTCCTCCATCCTCCCTCCCTCTCTTGGTCTCTCTCTCTCTTCCACTCTTTATCCTCCCTCCCTTCTTCTTCCCTCTACCCATAACCTCTCTATCTCTTTGGAATCCCTCCCTCTTTCTCTCTCTTCACCATAACCTAAAACCATAACCTTAAACCCACAAACCATAAACCCTCACCCTCTACCCTCTACCCTCTCTCTCTCTCTCTCTCTCAAGTCTCCCTCCCTACCTCCTCCCTCCAAGAGTCTCTCTCATCACATCTCTCTCCACCACCAACCCTTCCCTCTCCCCCTCGTGGTCTCTCTCCCTCTATGTCCCCTTCCTTTCCCTCTTTCCCTTCCTCTATGTGTCTCTCCCTCTGCGTCTCCTTCCTCCCCCTCTTCCCCTCCCTTCCACTCTCTCTCTCCTCCACTACCCTTAACCATAAAATCCTTAAATCCTCTACCCTCTATCTCTCCACTCCCTCCCTCTTTCTCTAAAGACTCTCCCTCCACTACCCCCTCTCCTCTTTCAGGTCTCTCTCCTCTCCTCGATCCTCTGTCTCTCTCCTTCTTCCACCCTCACCCTTCCTATCTCTCTCTCCCTCCGTCTCACTCACTCACTCCCTCCATCTATCTCTCCTCTACCTTTAACCGTAAACCCTAAACCATTAACCCTTGAACCCTCTACCCTCTACGCTTAACCCTCTACCCTCTATCTTTATTCCACTCCCTCCCTCCCTACCTCTCTCTCTCACTCACTCTTATCTCCCTCCCCTATACCCTCTATCTCTCTCCCACTCCCTCCATCTTTCTCTCACTGAATCCCTCTATCTCTCTCCCCTCTATGTATTGGTTGTTTTTATTGTAATTAGGTTGGTCTTCTAATTTACCTATGGAATTTCCAATTCCAATCAAGGGCAACTCAAAGGACCTGGACAACCTGATGAGGATTTTAAAGACCTCCTACACTTTTGGCTCTACAAGACCGGGGAGGGTGATCACTTAGTGCGTTTACAACCTCTGCACCATTATCATAAACAACATTAACAACAACAAATAATCTCATTTAATATCTCAACATAATAGAATAATACTGAATAGAATTGGGTGTTCATTAGTAATATCAACTATTTGGAGCATGAGATAACTACAACACACTCCACAGTATAAAATAGCCATTGTTTTACAATTTGTAGCAAGCGCTAGGTAAAGAAAAACAAAATATTGAACCATACAAGTTAGTACAACTTACATCAATGCCATATATCCATTGAGGGAGTCAAATTCATAAACATCTAAGGGTTTATGATAGATTTAACACATAACATATAAGATCATTGAGAAAATTGCTTTACAATTTCATCAACATGTAATCTAACGCAATACTACTTATCAAATCCTTATACATAACATATTCACCTACAATCCCATTCAAGCATTTTAATTAAGTCCTTGAATTAAAGCCAAAGCAGAAATCATACACACCACAAGAGTGAGATGAACGAGACAACCCTTGATTATCTTATTCAAAATTTAGATATGCATGTACAATGGAGAGACATGAGTTTGAATTAATCATTTCAATTCAAATGTCAGTACTATCATAAAACATCAAATCCTCATGAATTCAAAACCTACTATAGAATGACTCAAAACCTAAATTGCATTTTCCTTAAAACCATCGAACTTTACAATTTACTTTGCAACTATACCTAGACTCAACCAAAAATATCTAACTTGCTAACTTGTACTTTTGGCCATGAAATCCTTATAGAAAATGAAGGAGAAAACAAGCATTGATCCAGAAAGTACCTCTCATTTCACATGCTTTTCTTCACAAAACTCTTGAGGACAGTAGCTATACCTTCTTTATTTCTCATCCTATGCCCTATTCATGCAACCTACAATTACAACAGTATCCATGGGGCCTCTTACATAGGATACAGTAATCACAAAAAGTGTAAGAGCCCCTTTATATCATGTTTGGACTACAAAATCCTCAAAAATAGGGTAACCGAGTTGTATGCAAAGAAATGTAGCTTTCTAACTCAAATCAATACCTTAAGCCCTCAAATCATATTCAAATCAAAGCTAACATATATCTACAATAACTTGGAATTGATTTCACATTAAAATATGGCTGCATGTGACCATACAGTGCTACATAACAGGAAAAATACAAAAAAATTGAAGAAAAACACAGATTTTTGAATGTCAAGAGCTTGTATTTTAAATCCTCAACCATCAACAACCATTACAATAATCACTTTATGCATTTTAAAGGACTTTACACGTCAACCACTGAAAAAACACCTCTACAACTAGCTTTTTAATCTTTTATGATCACATGAAACATAAAACACACTAATTTCAAGGATGTTAACATCACTATTGAAATGTTTTAATTTTTTGACCTTTCAAACATTAAAAAGTGCATCATTAAATTAATTATGTAATGGCAAAAAAAATAAAAACATTATGAATTAATTATGTAACCACATAAGTCAAATATATTTCTATCAAGAAATTAATATTGAACAGATAATATAATTGCATAACTCATACATTTCAATGTCATTGATCTTCTTCTTCATCCAACTCTTTGTCTGTATCATTCGATCCAAATTCTCCATTGTAAGGATTGGTCATATCATCATCATCATCATCAATATCAGTTTTGATAATTTCATCATCCACATGGATATCATCTTCATGAACATTAACTCCTACATCATCATGATATAGTTCCTCCTCTTTGACATCTTCGTTAAGGACATCATCAACTAACTATTGATCCTGATCATCATCTACATCATCTTTTAGTTCTTCGGTATCTTCTTCTTCCACCACATTATACTTTACTAGTCTTCCTCTTGGATCATGTCTAACAACAAATGACCAACCCAGTTTACCTGGAACCTATGAGTAAAATACCTGCTCACATTGGCTTGGAAGAACATAGGGCTCATTTCCAACTTGCTTGATCAACCTTGTATTAACCATGGTCAATCCATTATCATGTTCAATACCAGTTCTCTCAGGATCATTTTCATTCAATCGTAGCATGTACCATAGGATGACTAACACAATTAATCTAAAGGACTTAAAGTCACACTCAGGTATATCATCCAAAATCCCATAGTATTGATTTTCTAAGACTTCTGGATGTATGTTGCTTCTAGATGAAACATTAGTCACCTGAAAGACTGTAGTTATACTAGAATCACAAGTTTTCTTCATGTCATCCAACATTTTGATTTAAAATTTATGACCATTGCACCACATAGCCTTGTGGTGTTTCACCTGCAATATGTCAAACATGTAAAAATTATTGCAATATCGTCATTTGATAAATATATGTATTATTGGCCAAATGTATGCAAAGAAAACAATCTCAACATATATATACATTAATATAATTGAAAATCATTAAATAATATGGGTGATTAATATATTTATACGTACATGTTTATCTCTTAAGCCTGTATGCTAAATCAGTTTCCCTTTGTGTAACATTGGAATCTCCATTATGATGAGCTTCTTTAACCAATGAAGCCATACCTTCCCATGTTAATGCACGACTAGATTGTTGACATTGTTCAATCCATACCATCATCCAATCAAGATTGTTGATGATGTACAAATGTAGTGTATCCCACTCTCGACCAACTGTATCAAAAAAATTAAATTCACAAACGACGTATAATTAGTTAAATACTATAGTATATGACCTTAATTTATAATTGATGTATAATGAAGATTAAAAATTAAATAAGTACAATATAAATAAAAGCCATATGTAAAATATATTCCAATTAATCTCCATGACCATCTTATAATTACCTCTCACTTTCTTCAATCTACCTTTCTCCATCAGGTACTCCCCTTTAAATTTGTTAATGGAGTTGGAATCCCAAATGTGATCTACATGGATCTTTGTTGCAAACTTAGGAAGATATTCACTAATGTATACCATGGTCTGGTATACCATATATCCCTCCACCATAAAACCCTCAGGATGTGCTCTTTGTCTAACCAAAGCCTTCAAAAATTTCAAGTGCCTCTCAACCATCCACATTGACCTTGTGTGTATAGGTCCACACAATTCAATCTTCTCAACTTGGTGTATGAGGTAGTGTTCTTGTGCATTGAAAAATGTGAAGGTAGACACTTTTGCATTTCACACATTAGACGAGGAATTTTTCTCTTCCAATAATTTATATCTTCTTTATGGATTTCTTTAGATGATAACCATCTACAAGTGATTCAAGGCACAAATATATTAACGAGATTTAACAAAAAGTAAAACAAATGGCAATTATAAGATGTATACAACAAATTGAACAAATCTTCACTACTTACCTCATGTATTTTCCAAGATCATATATAACTTGCTTGACATTGTTATCAAAGTTGTCAGGGAGAGATAGAGGTAGAATGTACTACAACAATTATAAAATGATCTTTTCATTATTTTTCCAAAAGTAGTAAACACAATACACTGAAAAGTACATGCATTATACAAGTGTATATAATATAGTAGAATAATTATCTTAATGAAGGTATGTCAATCATGCTTTTTCATCCCTGACCCAAATTCACCTTTCTTTGTTATTATATTGTTTATGTTCATAGTAAATCTTAAGGGAAATCAATTTTTTTCGTATGAATTATTTTATAGAATTCCTTTGCTTCTCTATTAATAACCAAGGAAGGGGACTTATAATAATTTGGTCTCCATCGCTATTTAATTGAATGACATTTTTCATTGCATGATTGGCTTCTTGAATGTCACTATGAATTTTGACACTTTTTTCTCTATCATGCCTTCCATCCAATATTTTCCATAGCGTTTATGTTATATTCTTTTTGATATGCATTGTATGAAACAAATGTACAATTTGTAGCTACTCATAGTAGGGAAACCTAGTAAATTGTCTGGGATAACCTTTCAGTCCCTGTGGAAGTTGGTCATTAATGCCTTGATGACCTTCATGAAGCATATAAGTTAAACAAATTAACAATGAAAATCATTGTCAATTACAACATGAGTAAACACAACACAATATAAAAGTATAAATTAAAAACATATCATATATGATAGATACACAATTTGATCCAATGTATAACCTTGATGATTAATTTTATTATATTCCAACTTCCGTAGGCGAGGTGTCATTCTTCGTGGTTTTGATGTAGTCTCCTCTTTCCCATTGAAAAGATTTTTTTCAGTAGTTTGATGCTTATGATTTCTATGGAGGAAGTGCCTATACTCATCAAACACCTACTTTCCTAAACTTGTTGAACGATGAGATTTCATTTTTGGACCACAAATTGGACATGTAAATTTTCCCTTTGTTTGAAGACCTACAAGATCATATATAATTGGATTAAATATGTCAATTTTTATAATTATATATAATGAATAGATTATTTTAAAAACATGCATGATATCTACTTCATCAAATTAAATATTGTTAAAGTGCAGTTGAACGTTATAACATACCACAAAAATGTGTTAGCCCTTGGGCATCATGAATTGTCCATACAAGCATTGCATGGAATTGAAATTGTCTTTGTCCTATTGTTCTAGAGACGTCATACATAGTGACACCATTATGTAACTTTAGTAACTCGTCGATAAGAGGCTCAATATATACATTCATATCTTTAACTTGGAACTTGCCTAGTTGAATGAACATAAACATTACATAATTATTATAACCATTTTACTGCAATATATATAAATTAATGTACATGACTATTGAATGAAAAAAATATGTCATTATGCAACAAATAAGACAATTGAGAAGCTACTACATTAAAGAAAATTGATGTAAAAAAATACCTCAAACAATCATTGACAACATTATGTGATCCCTCTTTATTGACATCCATGGAGGAATATTATTGTTGATAACAAAAATAGGCCACACCGAGTGAATAGATTTCAGCTTTCCAAATGGATTGACACCATCCGTTCCCAATGAAAGCCTGAGATTATGAGGTTCTTCTTTAAAGTGTGGCCATTTTTCCTCCATGTCCCTAAATTCAAAACCATCCACAAGCATTCGAAGAATGTCATCTCCACTTCTATTCCGTGCATGGTAATCCACTTTTAAACATTTTCAAATTCAATCAATATATACACATATAATGAATAACTCACCAATGGATGATAATCATTCCCCCTTCAACGTGACCATGTTTCCTACAATGTTTCTCAAATATTGTGATTAAAAGTAATCTCGTCTTTAAGCCCTTGCAATTATTGCAAGGACAATAACATTTCCCATCACCCTTTCTTTTCAATCTAGCCCACAATCTATCAAGTCTCTTCATTTTCTTCTAGACTAATATTATCTTACATGAATTTTCTTTACCAAGCTTGACTATTCAGATCTTCAAAAATAATCAAACTCACAATCCAATAATTTGTATTCATAGATAGCTAGCAAAATCTAATAATTCTGATATTTTACACCAAAAAAAATTGGCATGCAACCACCCCTGTAAATGAGAAGATAGTCTGAAGTTAATGACCCAAAAAAACACTTTAAAATGATAATTCCAAAACTTATTAAATTCTGATTTTACTATAATTTCCAACTGTTAAGACTCCTAAAATTGGAATATTGAACTTAATCACAAACTTTCTACAATGATGGAGGTAGCGAGCTAGCAAGAGCAAGTGACCCATTCCTAAGGAGCAACAAGTCAGAATCGTCATTGCTAATGTCAATATAGATTTATCCTTTTAGTTAAAGATACAATGTGTCACTTCTTATGATGAGCTTATCCCTAGGGCCATCAACATTGAGAGAGCCCTAATCACACAAGGAAGCACACACTAGTAGAATTAGGAAAATAAATGACTAGGTCACTAAAACTTAGTCACAACAACTAAAAATGACTAAATTTTGCTCCTTTTTTGCAAATCGGCTATAAATGAGTAAACAAATTACTAGTTTGGTCGTTGATTAAAAATTATTTAGTCACACAAATAAAAATGACTAAATAGTTAGTCATTTATTTAGTCATAATCGATTTGAATAAATCATTTAAGGAATCAAGAATATAGCCCACCAAAATACTCTAAAACTTTAATAAACATACTTTAAAACTTTTTTCAAAATCTTATTTTCAGGTGTAGCCCACCAGAATAGAGTTTTCATTTTAATAAACATACTCTAAAACTTTCATCAAAACATTATTTTCAAGCATAGACCACCAAAATGGAGAAGTGTTTCCATAAATAATGATAGAGAGCGGTGAGGAGATGTGTGTGAAAGGAGGCATAGGATTCACTGTTGCTTATCTCATTCCTTCTCTACTTAACAAATCTTACATTGTTCCCGCTACTATTTGTAATCTAGGTATTTACTTGACATATATTTGCATAATCTCAAATTACTTTAGAGGCTTTTGAAGTATCAATGTATCCTATATAGGGTTTAGAATAATTTCTTTTAATTAAATAAATAAATAAATGATGTATTTCCCTATAATTAGATAATGTGGAGATCTCCTAAATCTGCCCTAGCACACTATCATCTTTGGCACTGTATTCATTACACCAGCTACTAGGGTTTTGCATGTGACATATTTAATATCTTCATGACCATGGCTTTTAAATAGATCTTAGTCTTTGCTTTAATCCTTTTCATGGTAACCCTTGAGTTCGATAATCCACCTCCAGTCTCTTCTAAGAATGGTGTCTTAAGCTAGACTGCATAGTATGCATATAAAGAAATTCCTTCATACCTACCATTGTTCCAAACCACCACTCACTGACTTGCTTAAAATATTGCCTCCATAAGCACAATAGCATGTTTTAAAATCATGGTTGCCAGTGATTGACAATTAAGGTCACCACTTTCATCAAGATACAATGAGATTTTTGTCTTCAAACTCAAGGCATTATGCAAGATAACATTGTGAATTGTCTATTGTGTACGATTTTATTTTCTTGCACATTTACTACTTTGCTAACTTGATTTAAGACTGGGTATTGCACCCTCAGCTACAATCTCAAACAACTCACTCACTATCACTTAAAGATTCCTTTCATGAGCATCCTTCTATAAAATCAAACTATGCCCTATAGACTACCTACTTACTACAGGGGACTCATTGTTTCATGGTATTCTAGTTCTTAAGATCCTTCAACCTTATTGACACTACTTCACAGTCCACAAGTTATTATTCACTATTCTCCCATCTTTGATCAATCTCAAAACACTGCTCAAACATGCAATCCACTACCTCCATTTTACATTAATGGCTAAGAAGAAATATTGAACCTATGATTACCACTATTACTTCATTTAGATAGTCATTCCCTGATTGCATTTTCCTTGTCTAACACTATCAAAATCATTTAAAAAACCATTAAGGTCAACAAGGGGTTAAGGAAACTCGCTGTTAAAATCTCCACTTTATAATGCAAGGTTTGAGCTTTATTATCTTGTCACTACTCAGCCTTTTTTTTACTATCACATCTCAAGTGACTGTCATTCTTCTTACCATAGATTGTATTTACAAATGTCACTAAGCTACATAGTGTGCTTGTTATTGGCTACAATCTTTAGATTGCAAGATTTTGTTATTAGCTACAATGTATCAATCTTTCTGGTATTCCAACCTCACTAATCCGCTATAGTTATTGTTTATGTTTCTACAGATGCCTAGGTTTTGTACCCTAAGCATGCTCTTACCAATGCTTCTATTGTTATTAAAAAATAACCTTAAATCTTGGGTTAGAAAATTAATTGTCTTGACAAAGTTGTGGTATGATCTTGGATTGTATCCTAGAGTGTGTGGGAAGCTTGTGTTTGATCATTAAGGTATGTAAACCTAATCAGGGAAATATATCCTATATAGCATGGGTCTTGCTTTAATGCTTTCCATAATGGTTACTAGCAAATCACATTATTATAGTTTGCAGTAACCCAAGATTGTATTCAAGTATGTAAAAAACTTGGTTTGTAGTTTAAGCTATACACTTTTAAGTAACATTCATAAGGTTAAGAAAATATTGATCACTCTCTAGAATATCCCATTAAACATGGGTTGTGCTTGAATGCACTAAATAATTGATATAACAAAACCACTATGTATATCAACCATAATTATAGGCTCTTTATTGCAACAAGAGGTAATCACTCTTTGATCATGCTATAATTACATCCTAACCTATTAAACTTGAGACTACCTAAATGCACCAAAAGATGATTGAAACCTACTTTATACAACCTGAATTAATTACATTATATGAGTGCCTCCATTTCTATCACAACATAGCCACATTAAAATTAGGTCACACATGAATGCATCATGTATTTGTTATAGAACAATTGTGCCACATGACTAATAGAGTTATGGATCACATAATTACAATCACAAGAATCCATTCCTTGGTTGTGATCTTATGGTGATTCCACACAACAAAATCTAGACATGAAATTCTCAAAATCCTAAACCTCTAAAAATGAAATCTAATGAGTTGTTACTTTAAAATATGATTTTCAAACCTGGAACTACAAATCTGACTTCACAACTAAATTCTACAAAAAGACAATGACTACCCTCAACCTAGTGATATCTTCTTGAATTTTTTCTAATTTTTCCCAAGAAAATCATCCTTAGTTCTCCACAAACTGTCTCAAGTAGAGAAAAACACTGTTGCAATAAATCAACGAACTCACTTTTCTTTATGCCGGCCACAATTTTTTTTTTCTATTTTTCATGTTTGTCAAAATTTTAACAAAATGGATAGTCAAAATTTCAATGAAACCCAGGTTCGTCGAAATTTCAATGAACGTCAGGGATAAACTTTCAAAAAATTGAAAATTACACATCAAATTTTACAAGCACCTGATGATACATCAAATTATACATATTTCATTGGACATTTTTTATCATATTTTGTAGTCAAATGAGTTAGTTTTTTTGTTCCACATTTCTTGAGATTTTACCTTTAGATTGTTCTTCTCTGCTTGAAATATCCTCATGCGACTTTTTTTTTATTTTCTTCCATTTTAGAATAAATTATAATAGTGGCTAAGTCAATTTTCGTAGCTCGAGTAATTGCAATTTCCACTTCTTTTGTCCCATGTTCCTTGGCTTTTGGATTTATGTATGCACACCAACATTTGGTTTTCTAGATGATTCATTTGATTGTGATTTTTATGTATAATGCAGATCAAGATAGGCTCAATGCTATCAATGTGTGTACTTTTTCTACTTTTTTTTCTCTATGTACTATTTTTATACCCTCTTACCAATTTATCTTAAGAAATTTTTTTTTGGAATCTTTGTTTCAAAACCTAAAACTAGTTCTTTTATTTCCTTTTTTAATTCTTATTTAATGTATTTCCCTTTTAGAATCAAGAGTGTTGTCTTGGTCAAGTTTTGGTTCTTCAAAGAAAACATTAGTCATAAATATAACTGCTTCTAGAAAAAACTGTTAGATTAGTTTGCATCAATGTTTTGGATTGTATTTCATGATCCATCATCACGATGAGGAAGAAAGATGGATCAAAAAATGTGATTTGAAATAGTGACGCAAAATAAACTGACAAATTTTTTCTAGAAGCATTTGTACTTATTTTTATGGATTGTAAAAACCTCTTGTCTACAAGTATTAGTGATTTTAAAATGTGTCTCAGATCAAGTGTTTAGTCTAATGTTTGAGTAAAAAATTTTAAACATGCATCCAAGAAAATTTACAATCTACAATCATTGAAGTGATTGTAATTTTAGTACTATGGAGTTACTTTGTATGAATGGCTATAGAGATTTTACCTGACAATCAATTCTGGGAAAGAATACTCTTACTCCTTATTGTTCCAAGTCAAAGATACAAGTATGGATAATCATGCAACAATCTGAAGTCATAGATATCTTTCATTTTCTAAGTTCTTTTGCAGATCTCTTGCTTTTATAATCACCATGTCTTAGTATTCAAATGCAATTTGTAGAGATGACTTTCTTATGTTTTATTTTTGTTACAAAGTACTCCAACAGCACCATGCTTCATTTGTTGAAATAGTTCCTTTGAAAATGATTGTTATTTTTACCATCTTCCAGATGTGTTATTTGATGGCTTGTTTTGGTATTAAATGGATTAAAATTATTGGTGCTCTTTTCCCACTACTTATAATGCTCTTAGTTCCTATAAGGTAATATGTTTTCCTCAAACCTTTCAAGGAAGCACATCTTCAAGAATTGGAAGTAGCAGAATATGAGAAGACCCCATGCTTATCATATAACATAGCAGTGTGTACCATTGTCATTGGATTCTAGTACGCATGTTATGCATAAACTACATCAAACTAAAAGTGACCAAGTTATTTGTTGCTTTGTAGGAAGATTAATAAACTAGGTACAACAAAGGATCAAGGGTTGCAAAGGAAAATGATGGTGACATATTTGATGAGATAATTACTCAAATCCATGTTGAGGTTAAATACACTTTTAGTCCATAAATACCAAGTTCAAGCAATCCAAGTGAAGCCAAATTCCTTTTCAGTCCATAGATACATTTTTCATGTGATCATACACATTCTAGTGAAGTGAAGCATGGAATGGTTCCACTAGCTCCTGAACTCAAAAAAATTGTCACCCCACAAATTAGTGAACTCCAACAAATCTATAGTCCCAAAAGACAGAGTCCTTGAAATAGTGTAGGCCCAAGGATGTCCAATTTTGGAGAGGGTGCAAGAACATCCACTTCTAGTGTTTGTTTAGTTGACCATTGAATGACTTAGTAGAAACTATGCAAAAAATATTTTGCATAGGAATAGAACATCTTTGTCATTAATATTGCTAGATAAGTTTTCTCTTATGTATTTGTGAATATTTAGATCTTTTATTTTTAAAGGTTCTTGGTTTTTCTTATTTGACTAGGAAAGCACAAAATGAATGTTGGAAGTCAAAGCACTAAATCATTTATTCTTGTTACAAAACAGTCCCATCTCTTCAATAATTTCATTTCAAACTTTTAAAGACATAACTATTTTATAACTTTTCGGTAGGAACTTCGTTGTCCTGTAGCTCTTGTTAGTTTATTGCTAGTAATTTTCATTTTAATAAACATACTCTAAACCCCTAGTCGAAACCTTATTTTTTAGGATGCAACTCACCAAATCAAAAAAGTGAAAGGTCAAAACTAGTGAGGAAGAGTTTGGAGGAGCCAAAACCAATAGTGGCAGGGAAAGTGGCAAAATTTTTAGGTAAAGGATGCCCTAATATTAAACCCTAAATGTGCTCAGTATTAGGATCTTGGCCATAATTTCCATTTTAACAATGTTCTATGTAGCATAGGTAAAGTAGCCAAGGAATAGACATGGGTAATCACACAATATTATCACCAACCCAAAAAGAGGGACAAATACATGCCACATATCATTGAAACTAAAAAGGTACTTATCAACACTCAAAGACCACCAAGGATGATCAACACCAAGCTTGCAATAAGAAAATTGTACCATTGAAACAATGTGGAGAAAGCAGTAAAATCTGTAATCAAGCTTTGACTTTGCCATATATAGAAAAAACATAACAAGGCCTTAGCTACTAGCATATGTAGAAAACTCCATAATGAGGCTTCAACCATAGGTATATGGATAAAACTCCAAAACAAGTACAAAAAGTGAATTTTCAAAAGAATAGGCACCAATGCCATTGCAGAATTCAATAACAACTTCCCACTAATTGTTGTATATGCCTTCACAATTGTTGTTAAATCTGTTGCTATTTCTTGATTTTCCTTTTTAATACAAACTAGAAATGAATGATTATTAGATGCATCTTTGATTCCAACTTCAATAATCTCACAAATGAGTTTCTTAGTGTCAATAGACCAACCTAACAATAATATTAAAGTTGTAAGCGCTATTATTAAAGACATTGTGTTGGGCCAAATTAGGCATGTATCATGAAAAGAATTATGATGTAGAAGCATGGATCTTTGATGTCTCTTACATCTACAAAAATATTAAATAAAAATATAATTTCTTCCACTTAATGATTGGAGGAGAAAATAAGAAATTTGGATAAAATGTAGAGGTATCATATTTTATTTGTTTTTGCTATCATCCAAAAAAAATTATAATCAATATGATGTATCTAATCCAAGGTCATGCCTCAACAAAGAATCTTAAGATAATTTGTGAGGTATTACTCACTTCTTGATTTTGATTGATCAATATCATTCTTATAGTTTAACTTCGGGGCTCTTCTTATAGTTTAAAAGTAGCATAATAACTTCCTACTATCAATTTATGGAGGGCCTTGCAATGAAAACATATATTGCTGATCTAGTTAAGACAATCTGCAACTCTTTGATATGTTGTTTTTGACACAACATGAAATGAAAAACAATTGCAATTTCAAATCACAATATTCATTTAGATTCTATAAATTTTATTATCATGGTGATGTGGCATATACATAAAAGGTATCAAATAAGAGATGCTTGAACCTTAAATGTGTTGGAGACAATTGTTTTTATAAGATGCCTGAAGGTCCATGTGCCATGGCTTAAAAGACATAATTTCCAAGAAAGGGTAAAGTAGTAGTTTTATATCCTACTGATGCTTTGAAACAAAGCTATCACCCTTGCAGCATATTATACTTGAGATGGGTGAATAACCTAAAATTCCATTTACTCCAAGTTATTATGTCATTTAAAATATACTTGAATTTGCAATGCAAAGATCTTCACAGCTTAGTGCAGTGTAATTGAAATCCAGTGAAACAGGGTTACTGTAAATAAGTGAATTTCTCTGATATTTTCTCAAAAGATACAATATGACTACTAGAGCATATGATTCCTTACAAAATAATGGAGATGAATCTTGAAAAGTAGATTATTATATCCAACAACTGTAACACACCACCCCAAAATCATATTATAATTGCAATAACATGAATAAATAAAAAAATCCACATGATTACCATTCAAATGCCACCATGGTCCATTAACTACACAAATATAGCTTTACAAAGTCAAAAATTACATAGACCAATCTCACATTCCACACAAAAGTAAAACAGTAAATTCTCATCTCTTATCAATTGACTTTTTAAAAGAAGAAAAGAAAAAAGCAGTGTTCCACAACACTTATTTAAATGTCTGCACCCTTCTATGTTCAAGTGTTGTGTTGCAGCTATGAAACCTATAAAGAGATGTTGATGATGATGAATGGGCCACTCTCACAATGTTGTATCAAATAATAAGAGCTCCAAATTGGGAACCCATATTCTATGTATAGATATAATAAGAATGTTGTGGAAATAGTGTATAGAAGTTGTCAAGACATTGCATCTTAGTAATAATGTTTAGGGTGTCCTCAATATAGCCAACATGGGCACGAAGGTCAACCATGCACACCTAATGATCAACTATATATGTAAATTGTCATGCAATAAGGTTTATTGACGTGTGAAGTATGTGCAACCCTCATCCACTAGACCTACATGACTGCATGCACCTAAAACTCGATCTGAAATTGATTCCATTGACAAGTTGTCACAACTGCAACACTTGAGCATAGAAGGGTGTAAAATTTTAAATAACCTCCTTGATTCTCTTGGCAACATGTCATAGCTACAACACTTGATCATAGAAGATTGTCGAGGTTGAAATAACCTTCCTTATTCCACTAGCAACCTGTCACATCTAAGTACTTAAAAATAGTAATTTGTAGAGGTTTAAATAACCTCCTTGATTCCATTTTCAACCTATCACAAATGTAGCACTTGAACATAATAGGAAGTTTCAAAGGTTTAAATAACCTCCTTGATTCTATTGACAATCTATTGTAGCTGCAACATTTGAAACTAAAATATTGTCATGGTTTAAATAACCTCCTTGACTCCATTGGTAACCTGTCATAGCTGCAACCTTGAACATAGAAGGGTGTGAACATTTAAATAAACTTCCTGATTCCATTGGAAACTTGTCACAACTATAAAACTTG
Organism: Sequoia sempervirens; assembly: GCA_007258455.2. Classification (NCBI taxonomy): domain Eukaryota; kingdom Viridiplantae; phylum Streptophyta; class Pinopsida; order Cupressales; family Cupressaceae; genus Sequoia; species Sequoia sempervirens. The sequence continues at coordinate 40,995,568 of VDFB02252616.1, read as the reverse complement.
AACATGGTAGGGTGTATAGATTTAAATAACCTCCCTCATTCCATTGGCAACCTATCACAATTGTAGCACTTGAACATATAAATGTGTAAAAGTTTAAATAACTCCCCTGATTTTATTGGAAACATATCACAGTTGCAACACTTGAACATAGAAGAATGTAGAGGTTTAAATAACCTTCTTGATTCCATTGGCAACCTATCACATCTGCAACACTTGAAATTAGAAAGTTGCAGAGGTTTAAATAAACTCTCCAATTTCATTGTCAACCTCTCACAACTGCAAAACTTGAATATAATAGAAAATTATAAAGGTTTAAATAACCTCCTTGATTATGTTGGAAATCTATCACAACTGCAACACTTAAAAATAAAATATTTTCACATTTTAAATAACTTCCTTGATTTCATTAGCAACTTGTCACAGTTGCAACACAACACTTGAACATAGAAGGGTGTGGACATTTAAATAAGCTCCCTAACTAAATAACCTACTTGGTTCC
>VDFB02252616.1:40966719-40994969 GCA_007258455.2 Sequoia sempervirens | reverse complement strand
TTATAACCCTCTACCATAAACCCTTAACCCTTAAACCCTCTACCATATACTCTAAACCATAAACATTTAACCCTTAAACCCTCTACTATCTACCATTAACCCTTAGGTCTATGTCTACACAAATTAGATATCCATTTGTAGAACTAAAATCATACTATTACAAAACATTGTAAATATTTAAAATGAATCAGATATTAGATTATAATGGATATCAGATTTTTGGGCCATAAAAAAGCCCCATGTGGGTCATTTTGTGCATTCCAACGGACCCTACATTCTGTTTGTAGGTGACACACATGCTGTTTCAGACAGGAAGAGACAAAGATCAAATTTTTGAAGCATCTTCTATTGAAATTTGTCATAAGAAATGATTTTTTAGCATCTCTTATAGGTATAATGGGGAGCAGCAGTCGTCGAAAGCAAAAACATAAGAGAAAGCTTACAAAAGAAGAAATTGAAGTATATAGACAAAGAGATAGAGAAAGTCATAGGAAGAGAAGACAAGGTATGTTAAATATTGGTGAACCTAACCCCTATGGTCTTTCAAGTGAAGAGGAAATTGAAGATGTTCAAGGTGAAAATATTCAAGGTGAAAATGTTGGAATTGAATATGTTGAACATGATATTCAAATTAGGAATGAAATTATTGAAATTGATAATGAAAATGTTCAAGTGAAAATGTTGGATTTGAAGATGTTGAACATGATATTGAAATTGGGAATGAAAATATTGAAATTGATAATGAAAATGTTCAAGGTGAAAATGTTGGATTTGAATATGTTGAACATGATATTGAAATTGGGAATTAAATTATTCAAATTTATATTGAAAATGTTCAAGGTGAAAATGTTGGAAATGAAGATTTTGAACATAATATTGAAGCAAGTGTAAATTATGTTTCACCAAATTACATGAGAAATGAATAACCTTGTATGGAAGAAAGACATATTCCAATTTAAAGACCCTCAAGAACCCCTAAATGGTTACTCGAATTTGATGAGATCGTTATAAACAATTTTGAAGCCAAGAGGTCAACACAAACTATTTGGTTGTGGGCTAGAAGACTTTGAAACCAATATTTTAGTGATAAGATATTGACTAAGCAATGCCAACTTTTTGTACAATTGCTAAAGATGAAAAAGATGAGACCTTTGCTAGCCAAATTGAAGATTTGTGTGAACAAGAAGACCAAAAAAAATTCTATTATTATCAAAAATATTTGTAATGCTCTCAAGTCTATTGGAAAAAGTAACAAGGAAAAGGATAAGAGAGATACTTGGAGAGTCATTACAAGCACCCTAGTAAGCCATCAATTGAAAAATGATCACTTTATGAGACAAACTTGTATTGATTTTGACATAAATCATAAAACTTTGGATAGAGCACTTGCAAGAAGAGAAATAATAGATGATCCTCTTCAAAATGATACATGGGATTTTGTCGGGAGGCTTCCACGTGTTGATAAGAAGCTAACTAATAATGTAAAGTAGGTAATTCAATAATTTTGGCATGATAACTCTAGAGTATCACCCAATGCAAATGATGTTTTAAAGTTAAGAATTGGAAATTGAGACTATACACCACATCCTAAACATTTTTTAGAATCAAGCTGAATAATGTTGTTCAAAATTTTTATTGAAACACATAAAAAATGGAGATATCGCAAAGGACTTTTGAGGGTTTGAAGCCATTTTATTGTGTGCCTCTTAAGATTTGTAATACTTGTTGTTGCAAATACCATGTGGAGTTTTCAATGTACCATGAGCTATTATGCTATATCCATTCTACTTTGCATACTAATGAAATGTTGTAGGAGTGTGGTGCAATGCATCTTCCGAAATCATCAAGGGACTTGCTAGATATATTTTTATGTTCTAGAGATGATGGTTTCTTTTTCTATAGAAATGATTGTTTAAATGCAAAGTGCTCACAATGTGGTGGCTTGTCAAAGTTTTTTCAATGTTTTCATGAGAGTTTCGAACATGAATTTGGAAAGAAGCTCGTTGAGAAAAAGAGATATGAGATAGTAAAATATACTTTGCAAAGTGGAGGTGAATGTTTTAGATGTGAGTTGGTTGCAAAAGAATGTAGTGTTGCTAATTTTATTTTAGATTTTAAGGACAATCTTTTCTACAAGTATGCAAGGCATAGTCATAGGTCTCAGTGGTTGGATCAACAATTTAGGATGTGTAAGGACTCTTTTCCGATTGGCACTATTATATCAGTGGTTGATTTTGTAGAAAAATACACATTGCAACCACAAAACAAGGTACAATCTCAGTAGTACAATTCCATTCAGATTGCTATTTTTGTCTACATAACGTTTAGACATGCACTTGATAGTACAGAGGAGGATTGAAATATAATCAGAGAGTATCATTTTTATATGAGTGATGATAGATCTCACTCATCTGAGTATTTCCAACATTGTTTCGAGATTTTTTTTGAGTTCTTGCAAGAGCATGATATAGCATTAGGCCGACATCTAATTTGGTTAGATAATTGCAGAGGTCAATTCAATAATGCTCATATGTTTTATTGGTTGAGTAGAATGCATGTAGAGAGGGGTCTACCTCATATTTGGAGTTTTTTTGAAGCTAAAAATTGGAAAGGGAAGCATGATGGAGTAGGTGCATGCATAAAGAGAGCTCTAGTTAAGGAGCAGTTCAAGATTTTAGGAGAAAAATTCAGTGATGCACATTCTATAGTTGATTGGTGTAGTTTAGCATTGTCACAGGGAGGGAAAATTGATTCAACAATGCATAGATTCTTTTGGTTCATTGAGGAGGGTATAGTGGGAGGAAGATTGGATTGTCATACAATCAAATATTCTTCAAAGATGCACTCATTTTGAAGCTCAGATGTAGGCACATGGACCATTTGGACATGAGAGTTGGTTTGGTTTTATCAGAGTTGTATTCAATGTGAGTGGGATCAATGCAAGTCAAGTGAGTGGGTTGATACATGGGTACCATAGTATATAACTCCTTTATCTCAAACAATATCCATGACAAATGACACAATGGAAAGTTCAGTTGATTATGACCTGCTTTCATATGTACTACAGCTAGGACAAATTTTTGTGTAGTTGTTGCACTACAAGGGAATGAAGAGAGATCAGACTATTGGTTGGCTCTATGTGTGTGGGTAAATAATAAGCTAACACAATCGATGGAAGATGATGATGGTTTCATGTATCCTACAGGTTCAGTTGTGGTTGCAGGAACTTGGTTGTGAACATACATGATTAGAAAGAATGGCATACCTACATTTGAAGACTATGAGAAACACAAAACCATTCTCATGTATTCGCACCTTGTTATAGAAACAAATGTTAAGTTGTTGAAGTATCATGCTAGACCCTAAGACAAAACAACTATGGACACTTAGTAATGTTGATTATGAAGCAATATTGGATACTCTTAAGCAAAGAAATGACCCTTCAAGCACACTTGAATAGCATTTTCAAGAATGGAAGGTAGAATGCTTATGTTCATTATGATTAAGTTCATTAGTGTTATTTATTTAATACTGATATTTTATATACTATTCCAATGTAGGTGTCTTTAATAGTGATATTTTTGTATACACTTTTGTGATATTTTTGGCAAGATTGATCATGGACCTGCTGCAACAATAGCCAACTCTGATCCTTTCGAAGAGGTATGCATCTTTTATAGTTTACATCACCAACTCATCATCATTCAAGTTGTTTATATTAATATAGATATGTTAGTCTAAGCATCTTTTCTATTGTGACAATATAGATTTATTATTTTCCCACTTTTTCAATATTCCTGGCATGATTGATCATGAACCTACTACAAATATAGCCAACCCTGATCCTTTCGAAGAGGTATGCCTCTTTTATAGTTTGCATCACCAACTCATCATCATTTAGGTTGTTTAGATTAATATAGATATGTTAGTCTAAGCATCTTTTCTATTGTGATAATATAGATTTCTCATTTTCCCATTTTTCGATATTCCTGACACGATTGATCATGGACCTGCTGCAATAATAGCTAGCTCAAATCCTTTCAAAGAGGTATGCATCTTTTATAGTTTGCATCACCAACTCATCATCATTCAAGTTGTTTAGATTAATATAGATATGTTAGTCTAAACATCTTTTCTATTGTGACAATATAGATTTCTCATTTTCCCACTTTTGTGATATTCCTAGCATGATTGATCATGGACCTGCTGCAACAATAGCTAGCTTTGATCCTTTCAGAGAGGTATGCAACATATTACAACAATATAGATTGGTTATTCTAAGCATATTTTAGAGTTTGCATTACCATCTCATCATATTTTGTGTCATTTAGAATAATATAGATTGGTTATTCTAAGCTACCTTGATGGTTTGTATAGGTGCTTGTCAGTTCATAATGTGAACATACTACTATTGTTGAAGACTATGCCCTAAATGCCTCTAATAGGAAAATTTTGTAAAATTTGAATTCTCAAATTGGAAACAATGTAAAACAGTCATAATTGTGTATGGGCTTAATCTATACCTAGTGATTTTTTTTGAAATATGGGTCAAATGTCTAGCATTGTATAAAGGGTATGTTTAAAATGTAAAGGGTTTTGTATTTTGGAAACTCATAGGTTTTGTAAAGGGGTCTACTTTTGTACTTAATCGAGCTACAACCCAAGGTTTTCTTCCTGGTTCTTTCCTATCGGTATGCTTGTTTGAACAAAGTTTTGTAATATTTTCCATTTATATATAATAAATTATAGTGGCTTGCAACTTTTGCTCCTCAAATCCAACTTGGGTGCAACTTCATTTTTACCAACTTTCATGAGGTTTTTAAGGAAATCAATGTTCCCATAGGGCTTTCCTATTGAATGCACTTTCCAGTTGTCTAACTGAGTTCAAAGGATAGCATACACCGAGTTTCACCCAATTCTTTAATTCTCAAGGGTGACCTCATGGTCACAAACCTATTCCATTTCATTTTAAAATAAAAAATTCAAACTTTTGGCTAAGTGGTGTCATTCACCCACTTTTAGTTGACTAAACACATGTTTGGCATAATTTGATGATATACGCTAGCATTAATAACATACAATATATTCATTATAATCATGAAAACATTCATTTATCTTATAGCATTGGAGCAATTAATAGTGAGACATTTTGATTCAATGCAATAAAAATGAGTAACAAATTTGAACATCTAGAGTGCTTGCCAACTATTTTTAATCTTGTTTCACTTTTTGGGGATTGATCTAAGAGAACTTTCCTCCCCATGAGGAATCAACAACCCTTATGATATTTCTAAATACCATCAAGTCCCTAGATATTCAAGATTAGATCAAAGATAAACATTCATACCCTTATCAACCCTTAATTATCCAATACCCCTATCAACCCTTAATTATGTTAGGTTGATTGTGTTTGATTGATTGGATTTTATTAATTATCCTTGGTTAACTTCATAAATAAACTTTTTTTTTCTTTATATTTTGTTGAGCCCAACCAATCCTACACTTGATCCAACCTTCTTTTTAGGGTTTTACATTATTAAGGTTTTCAAATCTATATTTTTCTAAGTTTATATTCTATTTTCAAATTTGGACTTTCTTATACATCCTTGTACCTCATTGGTACATTTTTCTATTAGGTTTTGCATTTTTTATGTTAAGATATAGTAAATTATATTCACTTGCAATTTGATGTGTAAATATCTTCTATTGTTAGAATGAGTACTTGAATGATCATGAGGTGTTAAGGTAAATATTGTTTTCATTAGTATTCTTTGGAATGCTTGGGATATTGTTGTACAATGGCATTGAATAAAGAAGGCCATCAATGGGAGTCACACAATCATTTCCATCAATGAAATTGACCTTCTCTCACATGTAATGCTTGGGAGTTACATTGGGAGAAGTGGATCATCTTTCCATAATGTTATGGATTCCTACTTAGTTGATATGTTCATGGTGGAGGGATATCTTGAGTGTTATCATAATTACATGTTGGGGTGGTTCGTGGTTTTAAACTATCAAGAATGTTTTTGGTGGCGATTAGTTTGGGGAAACCACTTACATGGTTTTATCTTCCCATTGCTTTGTAAATTAGAGGAATTATATGAAGGTTTCATGGGTTATGCAGGTGTAGTATTACTATGTTATAAAAATCATATTGGACTAAGGAATGGAGTGGATTGTATTTATGTAATAAATTATTTTTTATTAATATAATCTTAGTGTCACTTTAGAAGTAGATTTTTTCTCAAAAAATGTTTCTCCACATACATCTAGTGTTATGTGTTTTTTATTTTAATTTGCTACTATATACAAAATTTCTCCATGTTATATTTTAAATTTGATGGTTAATCACATGAAAATATAATTAGTTAATCAATTTTTCTTTATTTTCTTATTTTTATTGTATATATTCATGTTATTTTCAACATTTGGTATCAAAATTATATCTTGATTCCAAGGCATTGGGAGTTGGATTCCAAGGCATAACAATGTACTTAAGGACTTCAAGGGATTAATATAGGTTTGGTTGGAGTTTTTTCCTTTGAATCAATAAAGTTTCAATTGCTCAGTTCATATTTTACTATTTTTCTTGTGTTTTTTGCCTGTGCACAAGCCATTCAAGCATTTTTGTATAAAAAATTTATGTAGAAACATTATTACATTTCTTGACATTATTTCAAGAGTGGAAGGCGTGGAGAACTAGGTTTTGAAATAAAATGAAGAGTTAAAGGTCTAAAAATGGTGGCTTTTTTCACTTGAAAATAGAGTTTTTACCCTAGGGTTTGCAAAAACCTCTAAGATACCAGAATTTTCTTTATTTTCTAAGCATATTGGAGCCTAAATAAAGGTTTCTAAGGTGGTGGCAAGGTCTGAAAGGTTGTGGAAATGGTACATCCAATAAACTCTCAAGAATTACACTAAAAATAAGGGGTTTTTTATTTGACAGTTACACGTCCATACAAATGGAATCCAATTGCAAAATTTTTGTTTTCTTGGTAATTTATTTGCTTCCCCAAGGTTTCAGGGGTCTGTGTGGTGTTTGAAGGTATGTTGCTTTGCATTTTTGGGCTAATTGAGTAGCCTGTTCAAGGGTGAATGTATAGGAAGTCAACGCTAGTCCAAAGGAGTCTATGTTGTTTCTCATATATGTTGTGTAACTCGGATATGGGTGTTTGAATTATTCATTTGTTCATCTAGTGTTTTGGAAAATTGTGGAGTAATTGGACAAAAACTAGTTTCTCACTATTACAAAGGTTTAAGGGGGTTAAAGAGGGAAATGTGTATTTAGTTGCTTGTCAATTTTTAAGGGAGTTTTGGACTGTCCAAAGAGGACAGAATAATCTTGTTAGATGCCTCAAATAGGCAAGTTGCAAAGAGTTTGTGATTGTGCCCTTGTGTTTGCATCAATTTTTCACCTAATTTTACTCATTCCAATGTAGCTTGGAGTGATTTAGTGTATTTTTTTGCAAAAGAGGACCATCCCTAGCATAAACGTACCCATTCAGATGTGTTGGAATAGTCTGTTTGGTCGTACAAGTTGTAGAATGAAAGTTGCACCACTTTGCAACTTTACACTGCTTGCATCTAGCAACTTTTTCCTCCACTGAAAAGTCATCACCACAAGAAAATTCCTTCAAGATAGAAAAAACTGAGAGAGGTTTTTGTAGATGGTCCCAACATGATCCCATAGCCTTGGATGAAGATTCTGTAAGCATCACAGTCTCCAAGAAATAGACCTTCAAAGATTGCTACCTTTTAGCACTTTGGACTCTTAAGGGAAATCGCTAATCCAATGTAGCTCAGAGTGATTCGGCGTATTTGGGTGCAAGAGAGTGTAAACATACCCATCTGAATGTGTTAGAACAGTCTGTTTGGTCGTACGAGTTGCGGAATGAAAGTTGCACCACTTTGCAACTTTACACTACTTGCATCTAGCAACTTTTCCCTTCACTAAAACGTCATCACCACAGGAAAATGCCTTCAAGATAGCAAAAACCAAGAGAGGTTTTTGTAGATGGTCCCAATATGATCCCATAGCCTTAAATGGAGAGTTTGTAAGAATCACGATCTCCGAGAAATAGACTTTCAAAGATTGATGCCTTTTAGCACTTTGGACTCTTAAAGGAAATCGTCGGTCCAATGTAGCTTGGAGTGATTCGACGTATTTGGGTACAAGAGAGGACCATCCCTAGCATAAATGTACCCATCAAAATGTGTTGGAACAGTTTGTTTGGTCATATGAGTTGCGGAATGAAAGTTGTACCACTTTGCAACTTTACACTGCTTGCATCTAACAACTTTTCCCTTCACTAAAAATTCATCACCACGAGAAAACGCCCTTGAGATAGAAAAAACTGAGAGAGGTTTTTGTAGATGGTCCCAATATGATCCAATAGCCTTAGACAGAGAGTTTGTAAGCATGACAGTCTCTAAGAAATAGACCTTCAAAGATTGCTGCCTTTTAGCACTTTGGACTCTTAAGGGAAATTGTCCAATGTACCTCAGAGTGATTCGGCATATCTGGGTGCAAGAGAGGACCATCCCTAGCGTAAAAATACCCATCCGAACTTGTTGGAACAGTCTGTTTGGTCATACGAGTTGCGGAATGAAAGTTGCACCACTTTGTAACTTTACACTGCTTGCATCTCGCAACTTTTCCCTTCACTAAAAAGTCATCACCACAGGGAAAAGCCTTTGAGATAGAAAAAGTCGGCAGAGGGTTTTGTAGATGGTCCCAATATGATCCCATAGCCTCAGACGAAGAGTCTATAAGCATCACAGTCTCTGAGAAATAGACCTTCAAAGTTTGTTTTCTTTTAGCACTTTGGACTATTAAGGGAAATTGTCAGTCCAATGTGGCTCAGAGTGATTCGGCATATTTGGATGCAAGAGAGGACCATCCCTAGCATAAACGTACCCATTTGGATGTGTTGGAACAATCCATTTGGTTGTACAAGTTGCGGAACAAAAGTTGCACCACTTTGCAACTTTACACTACTTGCATCTGGCAACTTTTCCCTCCACTGAAAAGTCATCACCAAAAGAAAACGCCTTTGAGATAGAAAAAACAAAGAGAGGTTTTTGTAGATGGTCCCAATATGATCCCATAGCTTGGATGAAGAGTCTGTAAGCATCACGGTCTCTAAGAAATAGACCTTCAAATATTGCTGCCTTTTAGCACTTTGGACTCTTAAGGAAAATCATCAGTCCAATGTAGCTCAAAGTGATTTAGCGTATTTGGGTGCAAGAGAGGACCATCCCTAGCGTAAACGTACCCATCTGGACATGTTGGAATGGTCTGTTTGGTTGTACGAATTGCAGAACAAAATTTGCTCCACTTTGCAACTTTACACTGCTTGCATCTGGCAACTTTTCCCTCCATTGAAAAGTCATCACCATAGGAAAACACCTTCGAGATAGAAAAAAATGAGAGGATTTTATAGATGGTCCAAACACGATCCCATAGCCTTAGATGGAGAGTCTATAAGCATCACAGTCTTCGAGAAATAGACCTTCAAAGATTGTTTTCTTTTAGCACTTTGGACTCTTAAGGGAAATCGCTGGTCCAATGTAGCTCAAAGTGATTCAATGTATTTGGGTGCAACAGAGGACCATCCCTAGCATAAAAATACCCATCTGGACATGTTGGAACAGTCTGTTTGGTTGTACAAGTTGCGGAATGAAAGTTGCACCACTTTGCAACTTTACATTGCTTGCATCTGGCAACTTTTCCCTCCACTGAAAATTCATCACCATAGGCAAACACCTCTGAGATAGCAAAAATAGAGAGGTTTTTTTATATGGTCCCAACATGATCCCATAGCCTTGGACAAAGATTCTGTGAGCATCATGGTCTCTGAGAAATAGCCCTTCAAAGATTGCTTCCTTTTAGCACTTTGGACTCTTAAGGGAAATTAGTGGGCAAGATAGTTAACTTCTTCACAAACTTGGTTTGAAGTAATTTCATTCTTTTTTCTGCATTTAAAATGGATTTTTAAGCCTTCCACCCTAAAATTGACCTCTAAATAACTTCAAACACCTTAACTACTTCATTCTTATTCATTTCTTTTGCAAACAAGCATTTTCATTCCAAGAGGCTGAGCTTTGATTTTTGCTTGTTGGATTGAATGCGGACCGCGACACAACTTTCTTTTTTCAAAAAAAAATCATCATTGAACTAAGGATTTATCACACATCTGCAAAGAAACAAAGGAGTACCACAAAATAAAACACATTACACTTTGGTTCTCATTGAGTTGATGTACTCTTCAACATCTCTCTTCTCTAAAAGCAACCTCTAAATCACTTCAAACACCTTAACTACCCTAAAAGTGACCTATAAATCACTTCAAACACCTTAACTACCTCATTCTTACTCATTTGTTTTGAAAACAAGCATTTTCATTCCAAGAGGCTGAGCTTTCATTTTTGCTTTCAAAGAAAAATCTTCCTATGCCACTGTTACATTGCACAAGTATACCAGACTTTGTATTGTGGACCTATATTAAGCTACCACTCTCAAGACCAATGTAACAATGATACCAAATAACTTTTGAGACTACAAGAAGACATTTGAGAACTCTTGAGTGTACTAAAATAATTCTTATGATTTTTGAAGAATGCTAATAACTCTACTCAGTTGTCTTATTTTTTCAATATTATACAAATTGAACCCTGGCATTAATAGAATTTGTATATCAAGCTACCATAATTCAAGTTTCAACGATGAATATTTATCATGCATGTTTTAAATGGCATTCAACTTTATGGTGGTTTTTTTGTTTATATGATGTTATGTGATATTATAATCGTAATTCATGCTTCTAGGCTGCACATCTATATATATATATTATTTTTACATGTTTTCTCCATTGTTTTCCACCTACACCACAATTAAATTGTTGCATAGTGTGTGGAATGAGGGGGCAGGAGGCATGAGATCCCTTTAAAGTTTGTTTGAGTGCATTTAAAATTAAGTTTTAAGCCTTGCACCCTAAAAGTGACCTCTAAATAACTTCAAACACCTTAACTACCTCATTCTTATTCATTTGTTTTGCAAACAATAATTTTCATTCCAAGAGGCTAAGCTTTCATTTTTTCTTGTTGGATTGAATGCGGACCATGACACAACTTTCTTTTTTCTAAAATTGTTTAGCATCATTGAACTAAGACCAATGTAACAATGATACAAAATAACGTTTGAGACTGCAAGAAGATGTCAAAATGGCTAGTGTACTAAAAGAATTCTTATTATTTTTGAAGAAAGTTGATAACTCTACTCAGTTGGCTTATTTTTTCAATATCATACAAATTGAGACCTGGCATCAATCGACTCTGTATATCAAGCTACCACAATTCAAGTTTCAACGATGAATATTTATTATGCATGTTTTAAATGACATTCAAGTTTATAGTGGGTTTTTTTGTTTATATGATGTTATGTGATATTCTAATAATAATTCATGCTTCAAGGCTGTATATATATATATATATATATATATATATATATATATATTATTTTTACATGTTTTCTCCATTGTTCAACCCCTACACTACAAGTAAATGGCTGCATAGTGTGTGGAATGAGGGGGTAGCAAGCCTGAGACCCCTTTAAAGTTTTTTTGAGTGCTTTCTTTTCATTTTTTGTGAGTTTTGTGCAAATTTTCCTCAAAGAAATGTGGTCTCATAGAATTCCATGATGAGCTAATGCAATTGATAGTTTCTCCTAGTTATTAGTTATGTAATGTGAAGTAATTGCATAACTGCTTAGGTTGACTTTGCAAAAACTATATTATTATTGAAATTTTTTCATCTATCAGCATCGAGTTGTTACTTATGCGATGTGAAGTAATGCTTTGAGTTTGAAAGATATGCAATGCAATGTAATCAACAATATGAATATAAACTACATAATATTTAACCATTCTTTTTATGCTATTGTACATTGATATTTAACCATTGCTTACTTGATTAAATTTTCAAAGATTTTAATCATGCACATGAGGAGGAAATTAAATTTTGATTGTCAACTTCTATATATATCAAATTATCCAATAATCAAGTGTATGTCAATATACAAAAATGGCATCAACACCAACTCAAACAAATTTTTACAATATGTGGCATATGCCATCTCAGTATCTATTCAAAATTTACATGCCAAAATGTCTATCTCACCCTAAACTACTGGTGGATCATCAAAATGGAGCCTCTTTGAAGCACTCGTTGGCTCTAAAGGTAGCTGCATAAGAAAAAGTCAAACCACAGTTGAGATTAGTTATACTATATAATTTAAAATTAAATAATTAACATAAAAATAAATACACATTGAATTATGCTGATGAGGGCGTGGTTCGGTGGTCAAATTGCTTGGTTGTAGTGATGGCCACCAGGGTTCAAATCTCCGCTGGCCCAAAGTGCTCGCGGGCCTTCGTTGGGCTATTTTGCTCACAGGTTTGGTTGTTTCTTGTGATTTCTTGTATCCGGTTCATAGCTCCCATCAAAAGCGTTTACCCCTAATAATATGGGTGCATTGCACCTTTAAAAAAAAAAATACACATTGAATTATAATTGAACTCTAAAATTGAAATCTTGATTACCTGAAATATACGTCTCTTTGAAGGGTCAAGAGTCCTAGAATATACCCCTCTCAAAGAACTAACCAAACCAACTTTTGTAATGTCAATCTATATATGTGAAAAAAAACATGAAATTGATCCAAGTTAGCATAGAATTGTCGATAATAAGAACATATTTACCAAGAACAAAATAAAATAAACACATACCTCTTTAGGTTGATCTTTTTATGTATCTCCTTTAGGTGTTTCAACACCTCCTCCTTGAGGTGTTTCAACACCTCCTCCTTCAGGTGTTTGAATACCTACTCCTTTAGGTGTTGTGGCACTTATCAACAATGATGTATAGCTCACAACTGCCTGTACATAAAAATGACAAGTACATATGAAACTACGAATCTATGTCAATGTATGCATAATCAATAAAAAATATTATAAATCTTAATTCAATCAAATTTGAGTTCAATTACCTTTCCCTTATCTAACATTGTGCCTCCATAATCTAGAAAGCGTCGCAGCTCACTCACACTGGGTGTTTTCTACAAGCAGAGAATAAGATAAAAATATAAGTTAATATATAATTTCATTATTGAAAATTCAAATGAAAAGCAAATATATAGTAAAAAAATGTAAATGAGTGAGTGTGAAAATACATACTGTGTGTGTGTCAAGGCCAAATGAAATGGCCCTAAGGGTGCTCTCAGTCACCCGTGTGAACTCCTCCTTAGACATTAACTATTAAATAGACCATGTAAATAAATATTAGTACTTGATACTATCTCTTATTAATATTCATTTTTTTTTAAATGCAAGTTATGAATTTACACCTTAAATCTTACTTGTGTAACTACTCCAATGTCCACCTCTTTAGCAGGAGAGGACTCTGTAGGGTGTGCTCCACTTCCCTATGTGTGATCTGCTATAATCTCCACATCCTGGATGTCATAATCAAAAGTGTCTAATAGATTCTTAGGGGGTTGTACAATAGGACCTAAGCATATTTGTTGGCACGTATTGCAAATATGTGGCACACAAATATGTAGACCCGAGGAGGATGATGCAACAACACTGGATCCATCGCCAAGATCACTAGACTATCGTTGAGCTACTCAAGAAGCATGGGAAACCAAAAGACCACTCAAAGAGTGAATGACCTGGATAGTTTGTGTGGATGCATCCTCCATAATATATGGATGTTGTATTGGAGTTTTCGGAGGAAGGGGAGGATGGGGAACATGTGGGTGCTTGACTACTCTAGCTGCCCCTGGCCTATCCTGGGGCATACCTCTACCAATGCCCTGGAAGGTTTTAATGTCAAAGTAATTGACATGATGCCCTAACAAAAACTCAACATATAATTATTTAATAAAGTAAAAAGGTACATCAAGATTATTGTTGGGTGGTTTATCAAAAACCATACACCAATGATCCCAAAAGTTGTCTACTATGCCCCTATGCATACACCATTTTATAGAAAGTTTTGGTTTGTTAACATTAACTGACAAACTAGTGTTGGGGTTAATAAATAAAGAGGCTATTTGGGCTTTTGTTATTTGGAGATCTTTCACATCATCATAAGACAATCCACATGCATAATATTCCAACATGGTTTCTCACCATGAATGAAAGGCATTATGTTGGGTGGAGAGGGTTTCTACATTTGTAATTATTCCTATCAATGTGGTTGACATACAGGATAATCAAGGGATTTTCTTATAAACATCACAAATGCCTATCACTTGCTCCAATTTCTCATGAATTAAGTCTTCAATTGACGGTTGCAGAGGTGGTGGAGCATTTGGCATTTCTGCATTTTAATTCTCACCTGGTGGATTTTCATTCTCAACTAGTGGAATTTGTGCATTCTCATTCTTAGCAGCCATAATGCCTGATTAAAGTTAAAAAATAATTAATCTAATTAAAATTAGACAATATAAATGAAAATATTATAAAAATACCCTAGTTTTTAAAAAAAATCTAAAAAAAACCCTACTTTTTAACAAAAAATCTATAAAATTCTCTAATTTTTAATACAAATACATAAGAAACACTATTTTTAAATCAAAATCCATTCTAAACTCAATTGTTTCATAAAAATTCAATCAAAACCCTATTTTGAAAAACATCCACAAAACATTAATTTTTATCAAAATCCATTCTAAATTTAAAATTTTTCATAAAAATAAATCAAAAACCCTATTTTGAAAAAAATCCACAAAAAAACATTTTTATCAAATCCATTCTAAACTCAAATTTTCATAAAATTCAATAAAAAACCCTATTTTTAAAAACAATCCACAAAAAACTATTTGAAATTATTCAAATTTAATTCAAAATTGAATCAAATCAAATGAAAATAAAAAATCTTAACTTTTCAAATTGGATTTTGGCCAATCGAATATCCATTACGCAAAGAATCAATTCATTGTGCGCTTACGGGTTGATAACTGTGAAATAACTTTAAAAAATGATAGAGTTTTAATATATATGCTTTTTGCAAATCAGATATCCGATTTGGATTGGATATTGAATTTGTAAAACTAGGTTTGGTCTTTGCTATGGTGGTGCATACTGACACCCGAGCCTAAAAAAAGTCAACAAGGTATTTTTGCATTTTTCGATTGATGAAACATGTGTTTTTTCCTCATTTCCAATTTTTTGGCCCACCATGATACTGCACATACCCTTCTTTCCCATTTGAAATTATTTGCACAATGTGTTTGTAGGCTTGGTTATCCTAGGAATATCTCTCACTACATGAAAGGAATTGATATTTACCAAGTTGTCAAAGTTGATGTACCCCATCCTTTTGTGCCACAACCAACATTCTTCAAACTAGACCAATAGGTAAATTCTTCCATTAGACTCCTTTAGATGATAAACATTACCATTTGTCCTTGTTCAGCTTTGGAACCAAGTCTTTCAGACACTTCCTATCTAATTTTATATCCATTAGCATGAAAGGTAAGATTGTAATATATGCTACACATTTAGCTAAGACTTAAAATATTATGTTTCAAACCTTTGACATACGAAACATATTTAGTTTTTTTTCTTTCCATCAATTGTTATATCACCTTTTCCATAGATTTGTGATGACTGAACATCATCAAAATTAACAACTCTATCATTAAATTTTTTGAGACTGATGAACATACTTATGTCGTAAGTCATGTGGTGAGAACACCCACTATCAATCACCCAAGAATTTTCATCTTTCTTTGCATGAAAGTGTAGAAGTTTTGAAATCCAACTTCACAGTCCCTAAGAATCACCTGCATACAATAACCTATCACATGCAAAAGATATTTAGAACCAAAGAAGATGTTCTATAAAGCCTCAAGCAAGAATGTGCATTCACGAGAAAAACCAAAAAATGATATTAGATAATAAATAATTACAATGAGATCAATCCTTATAAAAGGAGATCAAGAAACCCTAAAGGCAAACCCTAGTGTGCACACTTAATAATTAATAAATAATTAATTATTAATGTTCCTAAGTTTATCTTAAGTAACTAAAGTGATAAGTGTCTTAATTAATTAACCAATATGATTAAATTAATTAAGTGAAATAACTTATTACTCTAACATCCTCAAGATGAACTTAGGAAGTAACTAAAACACTAAGAAAAGATGCACGAAAGAAAAGATGGGTCCTGACAACAACGCTTGATTAGGTACCCATGTACAAATGCAATGCAAACTAACTAAATGGGGTAAAGGAGAAAAACCACGTGGGAACAAAACTCCTCCCCAAAATAGAATGTAAGAAGAAACTAGGTGATGAAAGATGGAGGACTCCATAAGACCCCACAAGGACACCATCCATCACAAAGATACAAAAAAGAACCCCCCCCCATAAGAGAGGAAGAAAGAGGCCACATAGCTCCCCCAAAATGAAGTAGCTCCAAAACTTCTAAAGAAACCACATCTCCTAAAAGATGTGAGAGGGAAGAGGAAAAATAAATGCAATCTTTGAAGGTGAAGTAAGTGTAGCCCAAAATGTCTCCACAGAAGCAGGTATGACCTCAACAAATGAAGAAGTCAAATTAGGTGAAGATTGAATAGAAACCTCCAAAGATGGATGATCAACTGGATCCTACTACACTGAAATAGAAGAAGCCACATCGATAGCCACAACAATAGCAATAGGAGGGGGAGGAGATGGAATGGAAGGCTCAAGAACAGGATTTGAAGTGATAACACCAATGTTCAAGAAGCCAAATCTCTCCTCTGAATGATGATACACACTAGAAGTGTGAGGAACAACTATAGGAGTAGAAGCACCATCAATGGAAAAATTGGTAAAGGAATACAACCAAGATGAGTGATCCACTATCCCAGTAGCAATAACTGCTCTACTCTCCAAGTCTCTAATGATAACTGAATTAGGTGTGAACTCCACAGATCTCCCAATGCCTTCATGTGTGATCTGATAGATGGAAAGAAGGTTGTTTTTCAAGTGAGGGACACACAAGACATCTTGAAAGGAGTGGTCCCAAAAGTAATAGACCCCTTCCTTGTAACACTCATTTAAGTGTTGTTTCCCATCAAAATGGGAGACATAGTGCAAGGCTCAAAGGAAGTGAACATAGTATGTGAAGATACCATATGATGAGATGCTCTTGAATCTATAAGCCATCTCCCTCATCCAACACCTGAAGAAACACAAAGAGCATGTCCCTTCATATATGATGAAGTATGTAAAATAGTTGTGCCTATGTGAAGCTACTCAAAAGAAGAAAAAAAAAAGAAAGAAGATGGTGCAAACATCCTAGAAGGAAAATCAGTCTGATGCTTCTGAAGAAGATGCTTCAGCTCATCAATGTCCTTGTAACAATTATGTTTTGCATGTCCTTCTCTCTTGCAATATGCACATGTAGTCTTCTCCTTCTTAAATTATTTCCCCTTTGTAGAGGAAGATGAATTTGAGGACTCCTTTTGTTGCTCATGAGGTTTGGAATCCTTTTGTTCCTATTTCTTGCCTTTTCCTATAGAAGCCTTCTGATCTTTGGGCTCCTATGATACAATAAGTTCCTGTGATGAAGAGGGCTTCAACTTGCCCAAGTGCAACTCTAGTGGCATAAAAGGTAGATACAAAAACTAAATAATCTGGTTCAAGCTTAGAAATAATGGACAATATCAATTGAGAGTCTTCTTTCTGAACACCACAATGTGAAAGCTATAATCTGAGAGATTTAAAATTTGTGAAGAGCTCCTGTATGTTGTCAAAATCTCGAGGATTCAAGCCAATAAGCTCATTCTCTAACTGAAACCCTCTCATAGTATCCTACTTCCCAAATAAAGACTCCAAAATAGTCCATATCTCATTTGGTGTAGTGCAAGACCCACTATGAAAAAGAAGGTCAGAAGAAATAAACAGGCATAGAGTACCAAAAGCTTCATCACACCTATTAAACCGTTTTCTCTTTTCAACAGTACTTGCAGGTTCAACCTCTATACCCATGGTCACCCTCTACAACCCTTTGTGCTTCAAATGAATCTCCTTTTTTTTTTCCAACCAAAGTAGTTGAATGATGTAAGGGGTGCAATATTATGTAAATCCATGACAAAATAGCAGTATATACTCTCAAATGAAAAAATAAATTCCTATTTAATCTCAAAAAAAAACTTTTGATTTCACATTTCCCAAGAAAATAACTCAAAGTAAAGGCTAAGTTCTAACAAACAAATTAGATACCTGGTGAAAAATCTAGAAATATTAGGTCTAAGATCTTAAAAAAGGACTAAATTAGCTTTCTGATGCCACTTGAATTGTGAAAAATGGAAAAGCAAGTCAAAAGTTATGCCTCCCAGAGTGAAAACAGAAACTTTGACTTCAAAGGCTGAAAAAAGCATCAAAACAACAAAATAAAAAAATCAAACCTCCACCATTGCAAAGTCTGTCAAACCAGCCTTCCAATGATATCTCATTTGCAAAAAAGGCCTTTGTTTGCAAAAGTTGCACCAAAAAGAAAAAAATCCCTACAAAAGT
The DNA here is from genome assembly GCA_007258455.2 of Sequoia sempervirens. Taxonomy (NCBI): domain Eukaryota; kingdom Viridiplantae; phylum Streptophyta; class Pinopsida; order Cupressales; family Cupressaceae; genus Sequoia; species Sequoia sempervirens. Next base: position 40,976,394 of record VDFB02252616.1, on the reverse strand, counting down.
CACCTTCAAGGCTAATAGGGAGCATAAATTAGGCACCTTCGACTCAACACCTAAGTGCTCTTATGATCGACAACCTCAGGAAAAAATCATTGGGGGCTAAATCACGGGCTCCTAGTGACAATATGACCACTTGCGGGTGCTAAGGGGCAGAATGCCTAGCAGGGGCTAGAAGGGTTGGCTCCTGGTCTATAAGTGGACCATGTGCCAAGACTAGCAGGGCACTGGTGGAGCTGGGCTCGGGTTGTGAAGGAGTGGAAAATGCCAGCAAAGGTTGACCTGCAATGGCCATCGGGCGGCTAGATGGTGGCAAGGTTGTTTTATATGGGTGATGCCCAAAATCAAAAGAATTTTTTAACTTTTTTAATTTTTTGATTTTTTTTGAAATTTTTGACCTCGATCTACGTGCCCTATGGCCATATGGCCTTAGGGATTTTTTTTTTGCCTTTTTGGATGACTATGTCCAAAATCGACAAGCTTTATATGAAAATAGGGGTTTTGGCACACTGCAAACTCAATGGCGAGTTCTGTTTTGTCCCAAAATGACCACAAAATTAGGTGACCCCCAAATCCACAAAAACAAATCTTGGCTTGAAACCCTTGCATAGAAAAATACACTGTGAGAAAATATCTTCAAATCACGAATATGTAACTTTAGATCTGGAGCTCTAATACCATGTAGAAGTTGAGAAATCCAACTTCACAGTTCCTGAGAATCACCTGCATACAATCACCTATCACATGCAAAAGATATTCAGAACCAAAGAAGATGTTCTATAAAGCTTCAAGCAAGAATGTGCATTCATGAGAAAAACCAAAAAATGATATTAGATAATAAATAATTACAATGAGATTAATCCTTATAAAAGGAGATCAAGAAACCCTAAAGAAAAACCTAAAGGGAAACCCTAATGTGCACACTTAATAATTAATTATTAATGTGCCTAAGTTTAGCTTAAGTAACTAAAGCGATAAGTTTCTTAATTAATTAACCAATATGATTAAATTAATTAAGTGAAATAACTTATTACTCTAACAGAAATGAAGTCCATACTGCCATTAATATTTCATTAACCTTACAATTTTGCAAGGTACCAAACCTTTTACATTCTCCAATATTGTTCTTTTTCCCTTCGAGAGTCATGAATAGATTTTCATTATTTGAATCATTATCTTCATTTTCAGAGGAACAACTACTCTCCTTATAGTAGAATCCTCTTTTGATTTTTTCTCTTTTGTTATCATCAATAGATTCTTTATAGGGACATCTAGATGCAAAATGACCAACTTTTTCACAATTTAAACACCTGAATTGTAACTTATATATTTCTCAGTTCCTTTCTTCAACCTTCTTACAATTTTTTCTTTGACCTCATCAAAGTCATCATTTTGATGAGCAACTTCATCTCCAATCTTTTTGTTGGTTGTGAATGTAACTTCCTTCTTTGGAACATTTTGATCAAACTCTCTCATATCAAAGGTAGTAAGAGTACCAAATATTTCATCAACTAAATACTGGTCCATGTCTTTCAATTCTTAAATGGCAGAGACTTTATGACTATAATATTTTGGGAGAGATCTCAAAACCTTCTTCATAATTTCACTTTCCTTTACTTCTCCATGAATACCAAAGATGCCAAAGACACTTTCTTGTACCCAAAGCATATAGCTTGCAATGTATTCATCTTCTATTATCCATCGAGTCTCAAATGTCCTCTTGAAGATATGCATCTTGGATTGCTTCACTTTGGAATCTCCTTCATAGATTCTACTAAGATTCTCCAAATAATCTTTGGAAGGACTACAATTCACCCTCAACAATTTTGAATCAACTAAACCACACAAAATAGCATTTTTGGCTTTAGCATTACATTTATGTAATTTTATTTCAACTAGAACTATAATAGGAGTGGTATGAGTAGTATAACCACTTTTGATTGATTTCCAAACACAAAAACCTGGAGATTTTAGGTGTTCTTCCATTCTAAATTTTTATTAGGATTAATTAGTCCCATCAAGCCTAGGACTTTGGTATGAACCATCATGTGTCATTCCAGATCTTTTCCTGAAGCTATTAAGCTTCTACAAAGGAACTTGGCTTTGATACCAATTGTTGAGCCTTCCAAAGACTAGGAGAGGGAGGGGGAAAATCAGTCTACACAAAGACTTAACCTCTTTCAAAACTTAAAAATTTCAACACAACTCAAACTCCTTTGCAAAAAAATATAACAATTTGAACCTTTATCAACTTTAACAAACCTTACTAATGATAGATATAGTAATAATCAAATTAGTAACAAAGAGAAGGAAATAGGGAACACACAGATGCACAAGGAGATTCCAAATTTAAATGGAAAACCCAATGAGGGACAAACCACGGTAATATTTAACTCACAATATAAAGTTCACTACCAAAAATACTTGTAGAAAGGCTCACTACCTCAAAGTAAGATATAGAGGACTTGTTGAACTAAATACAACACAACTTTAGGAGCAAGATATGAGGACCTAATGATATTCACTATCTCAAATAAAGATACCATATGATTTAAAGATAATTACAATTATTTACTGACACAACACTTTGCTAACTCAAGAATTGCAACACAGTTGATCTTTCCTTTTGCAATCATTAACACTATCTCTACTAGATATTCAATAAATTTTTCACACACACACTTATTCACACTTTTAAACTTCTCCATATAGTTGCATTTAAAATTATCTTGCATTTATATCCACCACAACACTTCCTTTCTTTGATTAGGTTGTCCAGGAATATAATAAATAGTGAGTTCAACTAGTTGAACACAAAAATCATAATGAAATCCTATCTCGAATATAGAGAGGAAAAATAATAATATTAGTACTTCTTCCAATGTGATCCAAAATAATTTACACACTCGAACACATCAACCTAAGCATCAAGGACATGTGTGGATGAAACATTGAAGTGAACTAGTTGGCTCAAAAACATACTTTTAATTGGATTTACTTGATGTATTCCCAAATAGGATAGGTTAGGACCCAAATATTTCATTAGACATCTTCCATTCTTAGTGAAAACTCCCAATCACATAGCCTAAGAAAAGTAACAAGAACTATCAACCAAATATCCACAAAAGACCAAGAAATTCAACACAAGATGTAATATAATACCAAGGTGACCAATTAGCAATGCGCAGATCACATGGGTATTTCCATTGAACATCCAACATCACTTCCATACACTTCCTTCATAGTGTCAAGCCATATACAACCAAAAATGATCAAATAGGTACAAAATACTTTATTTAGGAAGAAAAAAATGCATAATCATGAGATACAAAATTAACATATCAACTTATGGAACACATCAAAACATGCAATTGGAATTGAGAAACTAAATAGACATTGAGAGAACATTCACCAAGGCACAAGAGTAGAGACATCAATTCGAAGAAATGCAAAGCATTTTTTGGACTAGTTTGCATCACCAACCTTCTGCTATCTTGTCTGGAATATAATGATAATGATTACCAAATTGCAAGACTAGAACTACAACAATGGATGAATGCAGGGAATTTTCTTGAAAAGACTTAAATGCAATGTTAAGGAAAAAAATCACTTAAGCAAATTGTGGAGGTGAGAACTTTCTTTCCACAAGTCATACTTCTTTAAGAACATCAAGAGAGATCATAATACATACTATAGACCTTTAGCAACATCTCTCCAATATTATTCATGCTTCTAATAGTCATCTTAATATATCCTTATGAAATCAACTCTACTGCTAGTAATAATTCATTATATGAAAGTTAATAATTCTTCTTTAATGATGGTTGTTTTTGGATTCTGGTGGAAGATGCCAGTGGTTTTTATGATTCGTGTGATGATTGGTGTTGAGTTGGTGATGGTTGAGTTTCCTCTGATGGCCCAAAATTATCTACTCTTTGTTTTATGTCTTGTTCCTTCCTATCAGTTCTTGAGGCTTGTGATGCTTAAGGAAGACATCATTTCCCTTCCTATTGAAGTCAGTTGCCACAGGGTGACTTAGCTTGAGTCTCCTATAGAGAGGGATATTTTTCCTTTCGAGGTGGAACCCTATTCTATTGAGGTGGAGCTTTGGTGGGCAGGAGCATAGTGGTTTTGTTGGGAAGGTGATCCATTTCTTTCTCTCTACTAGAGGGGAGCCCTATCCTTTAGAGGTGAATGTTGGGATGGCTGATCATGTGGGATGGTGTTGCAAGGAGGTGAACAAGTTCTCTATTTTTTTGGACTCTACTTTGGTTGATGAGAAGATGGTTTGTTACATATTGGCTGCTTGGTTTCCTAACTATTTCAGGTGGTTACTATTGTTTGTGATTATAGGTCTAATGGTTTCTTACACCATCATGCAGATTATCTTTCTTGGCTTAGGGGTGACTCCCTTGAGCGGTTGGTTTGTTGATTCCTGGTAGATGAAGATGTGTTCTATTATCTTCTTTGGCTCAGGGGTTTCTTCTATGAGTGATGGGTTTGTTGATGCCTAGCAGATTCAGGCAGGGTCAGTGAAAATCTAAAAGGGTTTTTGGACTCAGTGAAAACCAAGTTGTTCAAGTGTCCAAGGCCCTTGATTGTTTGTAAGATGCAACGTGTGTAGTCATGAGGTATCTTTAGTGGATGATATGGGGTTGTTGTTGGTTTATGTTGTATTTTAAGTGAACTTGTCTACCTTTGTTTTGGGTTCTGGGCACCATCAAAACCTGTATTTTACCCTTAATCAAAACAATTCTTATTTGATAAGGCATGAAATCCAACCATGAACTTCATCACTTCTAATTTAGGTAAGGCATGACATCCAATCCTAAACCTCATCATCAATGTTATTCCAAGCTTAATACAACAATGATAACCAATTCCAAGGATTAACCATCTACAAATAATAAATGTTGACAAAAATTTCAATCACATATAGCAATATTTGATATAAGGGGAAACCAGCAAATAATGTTAACACTAAAGAAAGAAACTACCAAAAATCTCCTTAGTGTTGACATCAATGACAACCATCAATGTTGAAATTAATGATAATAACTACCAACACAACCAGTAGGGTTGAGATCAATGACAACTACCAACAAAATCAACTCCCCCTTATTTGTGCATCATCCCAATACACCTATTCTTTAAATTTTACAATAGTAAAATAAATAGTATATAAAAATACTTTAAAATAAGAAATAAACAAATGTTAATTACTCTCTATTTAAATTTGGTGTAAATTTCATAATACTTGTTTGTTAATATATTTAAGAAATATTTTCAAATTTGTTTAACAATATAATATTTTTTTAAAGTAAGTTATGGCATCCTCCTCTCCTTATTTGTGCATCATCCCAATGCAATTATTCATTAAATTTTACAATAGTAAAAGAAATAGAATCTAGAAGCACTTTAAAACAACAAAGGAAATAATAATTGTAGTTCAATTTTATCTTCACAAGTAGCATTCTCTTCATCATACTAGTTCTAGTCTACTTTGCTCTAGTTAACCACCCTACTACATAATTGGTACTAGAACCTCTCCAAAATTGTGTATGGCTCTATTTTTATTCTATTAGGATCTTGGACCTATAATGCATTCTATTTTAAAATATGTTTCTCATTAGGTAAATATTTGATAAGAAGATATATATGAAAAAAACATGGATACAATTTAGTTGGGAAGGTAGGGCCAATTGGTAGGAAATTAGATTCATCTTTTCTAGGATTTCAAAAGGGTACCACATAATGAGGTGCTAACATTTCCTTCTTCCCAAATCTTATGGAAATTTTGTTTGGCCTAACCCTTAATAAAAATCTTTCACCCACTGCAAATTTCCTCTATTTCCTTTTCTTATTTGCATAGCTCTTTTTCCTATATGTTGCTTTTGTTAACCTCTATCTAGTTGAATTAATCTTATTTTCTATTTCCTTCAACATATCAGGTCTAATTAGCACTCAATCATCAAGATTGTCCCAACTCAAAGGTGTTTGACAAGTTCTTCCATAAACTACTTTAAATGAGGCCATTCTTAATGAGGATTGGAAAGAGTTAATATAAGAAAATTCTACTAGTGAAAGATATTACTCCCACTTAGATTATTGATCCACACAATACATATGTAGAAGGTCTTCAATAATTTTATTTGTTCTTTTTGTTTTCCTATTTGTTTCAGGATGGTAGGTTTTACTAAAATTCAATTGTGTTCCCAAGGTTGATTGAATATTTATTAAAAATATTGAAGTGCACCTATCATCCCTATTAGATATGATTTTCTTTAGAACTCTAGGGAATCTAACAATTTATTTCAAAAAAAATTAGCCAAAGTTCAAGAATCATCTATTAAATTTCCTGCTTTGAATTGAGTAACCTTGGTGATTTTATCAATTACAATCAATATTGTGTTATTCCTATACAAAGTCATATGTCATCCTTGTAAAACATACATACTAATTATTTGGCACTTATGATGTGGTATTGATGAATAGGAAGATGGATACCTTTATAGATATATCATTCTTTTTCCAATTAGTCACTCACTAATGTCCTAGGAGTTCCAATTGAATTCACTAACAACCTGACAAGGTGATTCATTTCTCAATAGGGATGACCTAGGAAGGGGTTCTTTAAGTTCTAAGGGGTGCACCACCAAGCAAATGTTTGGAAAAGGAAATGTTGAAAAACATAGTGTGATATGAAAAATAACCTATAACTAGGAATGTAAGCTAAATGAAAGATGCAAATGATGAAATTATGTAATAGGGAGATAGTATGTGTGCACCTGGGAAATATGGAGATGTAAGGATTCTGGAAATGTGAAGAAGCTTCCAAAATATGTTGTGGAGGACTACGATTTTCATAATGGAATATTATTCCTACTGCTATTTTTCAGAGCCAATACAAAGTCTTCAGATCTCAAAACCAGATCTCAAAAAATCTCTATAAAATAGGCTTGGGAGGACTAAGATGCCCAAGATGGTGTATTAGTCTTGGTTTTAATTTTTGCAAACTTTAAACATGATCCTGAGCTCTTAGGTATGCAATTTCTTCCCTGTAGATCTTAGTTTCTAAAACTTCTAAATATGACCTATAGGTGAATTTCCATGAAGATGACAAATTTGTAATGTGACTTTGCAACTTTTGCAACTTTGCACTCTAAGTGATCTTCAAGACTTCAACCTAGATATGAAATCACAAATATGCAAGAGGGAAAAACTTGTTTGTTAGTGAATGGGGGTTTGCCTTGGTCAAACCCCTTGTTGGAAATTAAACCTTAAAATGAAAAAGAAATAATGAAGGAAATGGTGAATGAACAACACACAATGCTACAACTCACCAAACCCATATGAAATATGCAAACTTGTGTGCAATGACTGCAAGGGATATGGATCTTGAATGCTTGAAAGATAGGACTTGAATTGTTTTGCTTTAATCAAAACCATACATCACAAATGTTGACACAACAACACACATGATGTAAGAAACTCTTTGATATGATACTTGAATCTAAAAATTGCTCCAAATGCTTGATAAGTTTTCTCTTGAATGGTATCATAAAATAATTGGATTGAAATGAATGAATGAACCTTTTATTTATACTTATCTATGATTAATATCTCAAAATTATATCACATTAAGCCAACATATGAATTCATTAAATAAAGGAGGCTAAAGCCCATCAAAATTTGAAATTAAATCTCAGAAATGACTCAAGGAGGACTAAGATGTGCTAGGTGGCATCTTATTCCCAAGTCCTAAAAACTTGGGGCATAAACACCAAAAAGGGGCCCAATACGGATATGCCAAAATTAGGGTCCTGAGAGCCTTGGGGGACAAAGACACCCTAGGTGGTGTTTTAGTCTCGACCCAAAAATTAGGGACACACTGATGGAGTCATTAAATTATCATTTATGCATTGGAGAATCTCAGGATTAACCAGAAAAGGATGTCATTCATAGGGCTTGTGGACAAAAAATAGGACCAATTAAGCCATAAAGAATCATAAATAAAGCAAGACCGGCCCAAACAAGTGTGAAAATGGAAGGTTATGCATTTTCCTACACTACATTTAGCCCCCACTTTAGTGAGAGGATGAACTTGCTTCAAAATCACACTAAAGTAGCCAACCACACAATCAAGAGGGTTGCAAATCCCCTAGGGTCAAGATCCTATGGAAAGACCAACATAAGCACAAACGAACACACTTGTAAATGATATATGAAGCCATAACTAGATCGCAAACATACACCATCAAAGACTAGAAAAAGGAAAAAGAGAAAGGAAAGAGGAAAACTATAATGAATCAAGCTTTGACTAGCCGTCCAATGTAGTGGATTGGGTCTAAGTTGTTTGTCCAAATATAAGTTTATAAGTGGAATGTGTTGTCCACTATGCAGATAAAATGCACACTCATGAGGGCTAGTGGGAGCTAGGTGTCCACTAGGTGAGCCCCAAGGGACCATATTAATCCATACCTCCATGACTTTAATAAGGCACAAAAATGCATGCTCACACGGGCTAGTGAAGCTAGGTATTCACTAGGTGAGCCCCAAGGGACCATATCAAAGCCATACCTCCATGACTTTAATAAGGTACAAAAATGCATGCTTACACATGCTAGTGAAACTAGATGTTCACTAGGTGAGCCTCAGGGGACCATATCAAAGCCATACCATCATGACTTTAATAAGGTACAAAATACAACAAGAAATATGGATGCTCAAAGGCATTTTTCTTAGTTCACGTGAGGTCTTACTCTTAGGGGACATCGTGCCTAATGTCTCCAAGAGAGGACCGATCAAAGAATAAAATATTCACACTTAAGGGATGCAGTGTGTCACATCACTACTAAGGGGAATATAATATGCTATGATAGATCATGATCTTAAGGAAATTACTCCCAACATCACCACAAAGGGGAAAACATGTCATGTGAAATAAGAAAAATGCATCAAAGAAAAGGGAAAAAAATGCAAGTGAAATCATACTAAAATAATGCCAATGTATGCCCCCACTTTAAAGAAATGGCTAACAGCATGCTGTGAACAACTACTTTAAAGTAGTAAATGAAAATTTGAACAAAAAGGAAGAAATGAGAGCCAACTTGGAAAGCCCTATGCCAAGTCATATTTTTCCAAGTAATGATACATCATGCGAGAGAAAAGGAAAAGAAAGGGGTTTCCCCAAAAATGAAAACATTGAAAACATAAGGGATCTATGGATTTGGGGTCAGTATGTTCTTTGCTACAATGTTTTTAGAGAGCTCGGAACTATCATCATTCCTCAAATAAAGAAAATTGGAAGAATGACACAAACAAAGTGAAAACAAAGAAAAAGAAAAATCCTTTTGGGTGAACATGGAAGAGACATAGGGTGTCTTGATGCCTTGCGTCATCCCCAAAAAGAAAAAACAAGACAAATTAAAAGGAAAATGAAAGGAAAAGAAAAGATAATGAAAAATATTTCAGGTCAACATGAAGGAGACATGAATGTCTTAATTCCTTACATCATCCCAAAAAGGAAAAAATAGGAAATGAAAATGAAATGCAATGATAAAATATCAATCAAAAGTAAATAGTATATGACACATAGAAGAATCAAGGTAAAAATAGAGGAATGCACATAGAGAGAGAAATGTCAAACAAAATATCATGTGGGATCACATTACACACATA